>JALBCR010000853.1:0-110506 GCA_030710515.1 Abscondita cerata | reverse complement strand
CAAATTTAAAAAATCCGATGAAACGGTTTGCACTACAGTGTTCTACGCATTGATTTATAATGTATCTTGTTAAAAAAGGACACAAAATTTTTGTCATTTTTGATCAAAAGAACAAAGACTATAGTCTTGGGTACAAAATTAAAAAAAAATTTTTGTCTCCGATTTGAATAAGAACTGGTGAATACACTATTATTTAAGTGTAGAATACAGAAATAAAATCAGTTACGTTCTACATATTACTGTTGTTTCTCTAAGATGATGTGTTGTTTTCGGGAAAAAAACATCTAATGGGAAAAAACGTAGTTAATGCAGCAAATTTTAAAAATCCGATGAAACGGTTTGCACTACAGTGTTCTACGCATTGATTTATAATGTATCTTGTTAAAAAAGGACACAAAAATTTTTGTCATTTTTGATCAAAAGAACAAAGACTATAGTCTTGGGTACAAAATTAAGAAAAAAAATTTTTGTCTCCGATTTGAATAAAATTGGTGAATACACTATTATTTAAGTGTAGAATACAGAAATAAAATCAGTTACGTTCTACATATTACTGTTGTTTCTCTAAGATGATGTGTTGTTTTCGGGAAAAAACATCTAATGAGAAAAACGTAGTTAATGCAGCAAATTTAAAAAATCCGATGAAACGGTTTGCACTACAGTGTTCTACGCATTGATTTATAATGTATCTTGTTAAAAAAAGGACACAAAAATTTTTGTCATTTTTGATCAAAAGAACAAAGACTATAGTCTTGGGTACAAAATTAAAAAAAATTTTTGTCTCCGATTTGAATAAGAATTGGTGAATACACTATTATTTAAGTGTAGAATACAGAAATAAAATCAGTTACGTTCTACATATTACTGTTGTTTCTCTAAGATGATGTGTTGTTTTCGGGAAAAAAACATCTAATGAGAAAAACGTAGTTAATGCAGCAAATTTAAAAATCCGATGAAACGGTTTGCACTACAGTGTTCTACGCATTGATTTATAATGTATCTTGTTAAAAAAGGACACAAAATTTTTGTCATTTTTGATCAAAAGAACAAAGACTATAGTCTTGGGTACAAAATTAAGAAAAAAAATTTTTGTCTCCGATTTGAATAAAAATTGGTGAATACACTATTATTTAAGTGTAGAATACAGAAATAAAATCAGTTGCGTTCTACATATTACTGTTGTTTCTCTAAGAAGATGTGTTGTTTTCGGGAAAAAACATCTAATGGGAAAAACGTAGTTAATGCAGCAAATTTAAAAAATCCGATGAAACGGTTTGCACTACAGTGTTCTACGCATTGATTTATAATGTATCTTGTTAAAAAAGGACACAAAAATTTTTGTCATTTTTGATCAAAAGAACAAAGACTATAGTCTTGGGTACAAAATTAAAAAAAAAATTTTGTCTCCGATTTGAATAAAAATTGGTGAATACACTATTATTTAAGTGTAGAATACAGAAATAAAATCAGTTGCGTTCTAAATTTTACTGTTGTTTTCTAAGATGATGTGTTTTTTTTTTTCTTTTCGGGAAAAAACATCTAATGAGAAAAACGTAGTTAATGCAGTAAATTTAAAAATCCGATGAAACGGTTTGCACTACAGTGTTCTACGCATTGATTTATAATGTATCTTGTTAAAAAAGGACACAAAAATTTTTGTCATTTTTGATCAAAAGAACAAAGACTATAGTCTTGGGTACAAAATTAAAAAAAAAATTTTGTCTCCGATTTGAATAAAATTGGTGAATACACTATTATTTAAGTGTAGAATACAGAAATAAAATCAGTTACGTTCTAAATATTACTGTTGTTTCTCTAAGATGATGTGTTGTTTTCGGGAAAAAAACATCTAATGAGAAAAACGTAGTTAATGCAGCAAATTTAAAAAATCCGATGAAACGGTTTGCACTACAGTGTTCTACGCATTGATTTATAATGTATCTTGTTAAAAAAAGACACAAAATTTTTTGTCATTTTTGATCAAAAGAACAAAGACTATAGTCTTGGGTACAAAATTAAAAAAAAAATTTTTGTCTCCGATTTGAATAAAAATTGGTGAATACACTATTATTTAAGTGTAGAATACAGAAATAAAATCAGTTGCGTTCTAAATATTACTGTTGTTTCTCTAAGATGATGTGTTGTTTTCGGGAAAAAACATCTAATGGGAAAAACGTAGTTAATGCAGCAAATTTAAAAAATCCGATGAAACGGTTTGCACTACAGTGTTCTACGCATTAATTTATAATGTATCTTGTTAAGAAAAGGACACAAAAATTTTTGTCATTTTTGATCAAAAGAACAAAGACTATAGTCTTGGGTACAAAATTAAGAAAAAAATTTTGTCTCCGATTTGAATAAGAATTGGTGAATACACTATTATTTAAGTGTAGAATACAGAAATAAAATCAGTTACGTTCTAAATATTACTGTTGTTTCTCTAAGATGATGTGTTGTTTTCGGGAAAAACATCTAATGAGAAAAACGTAGTTAATGCAGCAATTTTAAAAATCCGATGAAACGGTTTGCACTACAGTGTTCTACGCATTGATTTATAATGTATCTTGTTAAAAAAGGACACAAAATTTTTGTCATTTTTGATCAAAAGAACAAAGACTATAGTCTTGGGTACAAAATTAAAAAAAAATTTTTTTGTCTCCGATTTGAATAAGAATTGGTGAATACACTATTATTTAAGTGTAGAATACAGAAATAAAATCAGTTACGTTCTAAATATTACTGTTGTTTCTCTAAGATGATGTGTTGTTTTCGGGAAAAAACATCTAATGAGAAAAACGTAGTTAATGCAGTAAATTTAAAAATCCGATGAAACGGTTTGCACTACAGTGTTCTACGCATTGATTTATAATGTATCTTGTTAAAAAAGGACACAAAAATTTTTGTCATTTTTGATCAAAAGAACAAAGACTATAGTCTTGGGTACAAAATTAAAAAAAAAAATTTTGTCTCCGATTTGAATAAAAATTGCTGAATATACTATTATTTAAGTGTAGAATACAGAAATAAAATCAGTTGCGTTCTAAATATTACTGTTGTTTCTCTAAGATGATGTGTTGTTTTCGGGAAAAAAACATCTAATGAGAAAAACGTAGTTAATGCAGCAAATTTAAAAAATCCGATGAAACGGTTTGCACTACAGTGTTCAACGCATTGATTTATAATGTATCTTGTTAAAAAGGCCTTTTTGAGGACACAAAAATTTTTGTCATTTTTGATCAAAAGAACAAAGACTATAGTCTTGGGTACAAAATTAGAAAAAAAAAATTTTGTCTCCGATTTGAATAACAATTGGTGAATACACTATTATTTAAGTGTAGAATACAGAAATAAAATCAGTTGCGTTCTAAATTTTACTGTTGTTTTTCTAACTACATGTGTTCTTTTCGGGAAAAAACATCTAATGGGAAAAACGTAGTTAATGCAGTAAATTTAAAAAATCCGATGAAACGGTTTGCACTACAGTGTTCAACGCATTGATTTATAATGTATCTTGTTAAAAAAGGACACAAAAATTTTTGTCATTTTTGATCAAAAGAACAAAGACTATAGTCTTGGGTACAAAATTAGAAAAAAAAAATTTTGTCTCCGATTTGAATAAGAATTGGTGAATACACTATTATTTAAGTGTAGAATACAGAAATAAAATCAGTTACGTTCTAAATATTACTGTTGTTTCTCTAAGATGATGTGTTGTTTTCGGGAAAAAACATCTAATGGGAAAAACGTAGTTAATGCAGCAAATTTAAAAATCCGATGAAACGGTTTGCACTACAGTGTTCTACGCATTGATTTATAATGTATCTTGTTAAAAAAGGACACAAAAATTTTTGTCATTTTTGATCAAAAGAACAAAGACTATAGTCTTGGGTACAAAATTAAGAAAAAAATTTTTGTCTCCGATTTGAATAAGAATTGGTGAATACACTATTATTTAAGTGTAGAATACAGAAATAAAATCAGTTGCGTTCTAAATATTACTGTTGTTTCTCTAAGATGATGTGTTGTTTTCGGGAAAAAAACATCTAATGGGAAAAACGTAGTTAATGCAGCAATTTTAAAAAATCCGATGAAACGGTTTGCACTACAGTGTTCTACGCATTGATTTATAATGTATCTTGTTAAAAAAGGACACAAAAATTTTTGTCATTTTTGATCAAAAGAACAAAGACTATAGTCTTGGGTACAAAATTAAAAAAAAATTTTTGTCTCCGATTTGAATAAAAATTGGTGAATACACTATTATTTAAGTGTAGAATACAGAAATAAAATCAGTTGCGTTCTAAATATTACTGTTGTTTCTCTAAGATGATGTGTTGTTTTCGGGAAAAAACATCTAATGGGAAAAACGTAGTTAATGCAGCAAATTTAAAAAATCCGATGAAACGGTTTGCACTACAGTGTTCTACGCATTGATTTATAATGTATCTTGTTAAAAAAAGGACACAAAAATTTTTGTCATTTTTGATCAAAAGAACAAAGACTATAGTCTTGGGTACAAAATTAAAAAAAAAATTTTTGTCTCCGATTTGAATAAGAATTGGTGAATACACTATTATTTAAGTGTAGAATACAGAAATAAAATCAGTTACGTTCTACATATTACTGTTGTTTCTCTAAGATGATGTGTTGTTTTCGGGAAAAAAACATCTAATGAGAAAAACGTAGTTAATGCAGCAAATTTAAAAAATCCGATGAAACGGTTTGCACTACAGTGTTCTACGCATTGATTTATAATGTATCTTGTTAAAAAGGACACAAAAATTTTTGTCATTTTTGATCAAAAGAACAAAGACTATAGTCTTGGGTACAAAATTAAAAAAAAATTTTTGTCTCCGATTTGAATAAAAATTGGTGAATACACTATTATTTAAGTGTAGAATACAGAAATAAAATCAGTTACGTTCTAAATATTACTGTTGTTTCTCTAAGATGATGTGTTGTTTTCGGGAAAAAACATCTAATGGGAAAAACGTAGTTAATGCAGCAAATTTAAAAATCCGATGAAACGGTTTGCACTACAGTGTTCTACGCATTGATTTATAATGTATCTTGTTAAAAAAGGACACAAAATTTTTGTCATTTTTGATCAAAAGAACAAAGACTATAGTCTTGGGTACAAAATTAAGAAAAAAATTTTGTCTCCGATTTGAATAAGAATTGGTGAATACACTATTATTTAAGTGTAGAATACAGAAATAAAATCAGTTACGTTCTAAATATTACTGTTGTTTCTCTAAGATGATGTGTTGTTTTCGGGAAAAAACATCTAATGGGAAAAACGTAGTTAATGCAGCAAATTTAAAAATCCGATGAAACGGTTTGCACTACAGTGTTCTACGCATTGATTTATAATGTATCTTGTTAAAAAAGGACACAAAAATTTTTGTCATTTTTGATCAAAAGAACAAAGACTATAGTCTTGGGTACAAAATTAAAAAAAAAATTTTGTCTCCGATTTGAATAAAAATTGGTGAATACACTATTATTTAAGTGTAGAATACAGAAATAAAATCAGTTGCGTTCTAAATATTACTGTTGTTTCTCTAAGATGATGTGTTGTTTTCGGGAAAAAACATCTAATGGGAAAAACGTAGTTAATGCAGCAAATTTAAAAATCCGATGAAACGGTTTGCACTACAGTGTTCTACGCATTGATTTATAATGTATCTTGTTAAAAAAGGACACAAAAATTTTTGTCATTTTTGATCAAAAGAACAAAGACTATAGTCTTGGGTACAAAATTAGAAAAAAAATTTTTGTCTCCGATTTGAATAAAATTGGTGAATACACTATTATTTAAGTGTAGAATACAGAAATAAAATCAGTTGCGTTCTAAATATTACTGTTGTTTCTCTAAGATGCATGTGTTGTTTTCGGGAAAAAACATCTAATGGGAAAAACGTAGTTAATGCAGCAAATTTAAAAATCCGATGAAACGGTTTGCACTACAGTGTTCTACGCATTGATTTATAATGTATCTTGTTAAAAAAGGACACAAAAATTTTTGTCATTTTTGATCAAAAGAACAAAGACTATAGTCTTGGGTACAAAATTAAAAAAAAATTTTTGTCTCCGATTTGAATAAGAATTGGTGAATACACTATTATTTAAGTGTAGAATACAGAAATAAAATCAGTTACGTTCTACATATTACTGTTGTTTCTCTAAGATGATGTGTTGTTTTCGGGAAAAAAACATCTAATGAGAAAAACGTAGTTAATGCAGCAAATTTAAAAATCCGATGAAACGGTTTGCACTACAGTGTTCTACGCATTGATTTATAATGTATCTTGTTAAAAAAAGGACACAAAAATTTTTGTCATTTTTGATCAAAAGAACAAAGACTATAGTCTTGGGTACAAAATTAAAAAAAAATTTTTGTCTCCGATTTGAATAAGAATTGGTGAATACACTATTATTTAAGTGTAGAATACAGAAATAAAATCAGTTGCGTTCTAAATATTACTGTTGTTTCTCTAAGATGATGTGTTGTTTTCGGGAAAAAACATCTAATGGGAAAAACGTAGTTAATGCAGCAAATTTAAAAATCCGATGAAACGGTTTGCACTACAGTGTTCTACGCATTGATTTATAATGTATCTTGTTAAAAAAGGACACAAAAATTTTTGTCATTTTTGATCAAAAGAACAAAGACTATAGTCTTGGGTACAAAATTAGAAAAAAATTTTTGTCTCCGATTTGAATAAAAATTGGTGAATACACTATTATTTAAGTGTAGAATACAGAAATAAAATCAGTTGCGTTCTAAATATTACTGTTGTTTCTCTAAGATGATGTGTTGTTTTCGGGAAAAAACATCTAATGGGAAAAACGTAGTTAATGCAGCAAATTTAAAAATCCGATGAAACGGTTTGCACTACAGTGTTCTACGCATTGATTTATAATGTATCTTGTTAAAAAAGGACACAAAAATTTTTGTCATTTTTGATCAAAAGAACAAAGACTATAGTCTTGGGTACAAAATTAAAAAAAAATTTTTGTCTCCGATTTGAATAAGAATTGGTGAATACACTATTATTTAAGTGTAGAATACAGAAATAAAATCAGTTACGTTCTAAATATTACTGTTGTTTCTCTAAGATGATGTGTTGTTTTCGGAAAAAACATCTAATGGGAAAACGTAGTTAATGCAGCAAATTTAAAAATCCGATGAAACGGTTTGCACTACAGTGTTCTACGCATTGATTTATAATGTATCTTGTTAAAAAGGACACAAAAATTTTTGTCATTTTTGATCAAAAGAACAAAGACTATAGTCTTGGGTACAAAATTAGGAAAAAAAATTTTGTCTCCGATTTGGATAAAAATTGGTGAATACACTATTATTTAAGTGTAGAATACAGAAATAAAATCAGTTACGTTCTAAATATTACTGTTGTTTCTCTAAGATGATGTGTTGTTTTCGGGAAAAAACATCTAATGAGAAAAACGTAGTTAATGCAGCAAATTTAAAAAATCCGATGAAACGGTTTGCACTACAGTGTTCTACGCATTGATTTATAATGTATCTTGTTAAAAAAAGGACACAAAAATTTTTGTCATTTTTGATCAAAAGAACAAAGACTATAGTCTTGGGTACAAAATTAAAAAAAAAAATTTTTGTCTCCGATTTGAATAAGAACTGGTGAATACACTATTATTTAAGTGTAGAATACAGAAATAAAATCAGTTGCGTTCTAAATATTACTGTTGTTTCTCTAAGATGATGTGTTGTTTTCGGGAAAAAACATCTAATGGGAAAAACGTAGTTAATGCAGCAAATTTAAAAATCCGATGAAACGGTTTGCACTACAGTGTTCTACGCATTGATTTATAATGTATCTTGTTAAAAAAAGGACACAAAAATTTTTGTCATTTTTGATCAAAAGAACAAAGACTATAGTCTTGGGTACAAAATTAGAAAAAAAATTTTGTCTCCGATTTGAATAAAATTGGTGAATACACTATTATTTAAGTGTAGAATACAGAAATAAAATCAGTTGCGTTGTAAATATTACTGTTGTTTCTCTAAGAACATGTGTTGTTTTCGGGAAAAACATCTAATGGGAAAACGTAGTTAATGCAGCAATTTTAAAAATCCGATGAAACGGTTTGCACTACAGTGTTCTACGCATTGATTTATAATGTATCTTGTTAAAAAAGGACACAAAAATTTTTGTCATTTTTGATCAAAAGAACAAAGACTATAGTCTTGGGTACAAAATTAAAAAAAAAATTTTTGTCTCCGATTTGAATAAAAATTGGTGAATACACTATTATTTAAGTGTAGAATACAGAAATAAAATCAGTTACGTTCTAAATATTACTGTTGTTTCTCTAAGATGATGTGTTGTTTTCGGGAAAAAACATCTAATGGGAAAAACGTAGTTAATGCAGCAAATTTAAAAATCCGATGAAACGGTTTGCACTACAGTGTTCTACGCATTGATTTATAATGTATCTTGTTAAAAAGGACACAAAAATTTTTGTCATTTTTGATCAAAAGAACAAAGACTATAGTCTTGGGTACAAAATTAGGAAAAAAAATTTTTGTCTCCGATTTGAATAAAATTGGTGAATACACTATTATTTAAGTGTAGAATACAGAAATAAAATCAGTTGCGTTCTAAATATTACTGTTGTTTCTCTAAGAAGATGTGTTGTTTTCGGGAAAAAACATCTAATGAGAAAAACGTAGTTAATGCAGCAAATTTAAAAATCCGATGAAACGGTTTGCACTACAGTGTTCTACGCATTGATTTATAATGTATCTTGTTAAAAAAGGACACAAAAATTTTTGTCATTTTTGATCAAAAGAACAAAGACTATAGTCTTGGGTACAAAATTAGAAAAAAAAATTTTTGTCTCCGATTTGAATAAAAATTGGTGAATACACTATTATTTAAGTGTAGAATACAGAAATAAAATCAGTTGCGTTCTAAATATTACTGTTGTTTCTCTAAGAAGATGTGTTGTTTTCGGGAAAAAACATCTAATGGGAAAAACGTAGTTAATGCAGCAAATTTAAAAATCCGATGAAACGGTTTGCACTACAGTGTTCTACGCATTGATTTATAATGTATCTTGTTAAAAAAGGACACAAAAATTTTTGTCATTTTTGATCAAAAGAACAAAGACTATAGTCTTGGGTACAAAATTAAAAAAAAAATTTTTGTCTCCGATTTGAATAAAAATTGGTGAATACACTATTATTTAAGTGTAGAATACAGAAATAAAATCAGTTGCGTTCTAAATATTACTGTTGTTTCTCTAAGATGATGTGTTGTTTTCGGGAAAAAACATCTAATGGGAAAAACGTAGTTAATGCAGCAAATTTAAAAATCCGATGAAACGGTTTGCACTACAGTGTTCTACGCATTGATTTATAATGTATCTTGTTAAAAAAGGACACAAAAATTTTTGTCATTTTTGATCAAAAGAACAAAGACTATAGTCTTGGGTACAAAATTAAAAAAAAATTTTGTCTCCGATTTGAATAAAAATTGGTGAATACACTATTATTTAAGTGTAGAATACAGAAATAAAATCAGTTGCGTTCTAAATATTACTGTTGTTTCTCTAAGATGATGTGTTGTTTTCGGGAAAAAACATCTAATGGGAAAAACGTAGTTAATGCAGCAAATTTAAAAATCCGATGAAACGGTTTGCACTACAGTGTTCTACGCATTGATTTATAATGTATCTTGTTAAAAAAGGACACAAAAATTTTTGTCATTTTTGATCAAAAGAACAAAGACTATAGTCTTGGGTACAAAATTAAGAAAAAAATTTTTGTCTCCGATTTGAATAAGAATTGGTGAATACACTATTATTTAAGTGTAGAATACAGAAATAAAATCAGTTGCGTTCTAAATATTACTGTTGTTTCTCTAAGATGATGTGTTGTTTTCGGGAAAAAACATCTAATGGGAAAAACGTAGTTAATGCAGCAAATTTAAAAATCCGATGAAACGGTTTGCACTACAGTGTTCTACGCATTGATTTATAATGTATCTTGTTAAAAAAGGACACAAAAATTTTTGTCATTTTTGATCAAAAGAACAAAGACTATAGTCTTGGGTACAAAATTAAAAAAAAAATTTTTGTCTCCGATTTGAATAAGAATTGGTGAATACACTATTATTTAAGTGTAGAATACAGAAATAAAATCAGTTGCGTTCTAAATATTACTGTTGTTTCTCTAAGATGATGTGTTGTTTTCGGGAAAAAACATCTAATGAGAAAAACGTAGTTAATGCAGCAAATTTAAAAATCCGATGAAACGGTTTGCACTACAGTGTTCTACGCATTGATTTATAATGTATCTTGTTAAAAAAGGACACAAAAATTTTTGTCATTTTTGATCAAAAGAACAAAGACTATAGTCTTGGGTACAAAATTAGGAAAAAAAAATTTTGTCTCCGATTTGAATAACAATTGGTGAATACACTATTATTTAAGTGTAGAATACAGAAATAAAATCAGTTGCGTTCTAAATATTACTGTTGTTTCTCTAAGATGATGTGTTGTTTTCGGGAAAAAACATCTAATGGGAAAAACGTAGTTAATGCAGCAAATTTAAAAATCCGATGAAACGGTTTGCACTACAGTGTTCTACGCATTGATTTATAATGTATCTTGTTAAAAAAGGACACAAAAATTTTTGTCATTTTTGATCAAAAGAACAAAGACTATAGTCTTGGGTACAAAATTAAAAAAAAAATTTTGTCTCCGATTTGAATAAGAATTGGTGAATACACTATTATTTAAGTGTAGAATACAGAAATAAAATCAGTTACGTTCTACATATTACTGTTGTTTCTCTAAGATGATGTGTTGTTTTCGGGAAAAAACATCTTATGGGAAAAACGTAGTTAATGCAGCAAATTTAAAAATCCGATGAAACGGTTTGCACTACAGTGTTCTACGCATTGATTTATAATGTATCTTGTTAAAAAAGGACACAAAATTTTTGTCATTTTTGATCAAAAGAACAAAGACTATAGTCTTGGGTACAAAATTAGAAAAAAAATTTTTGTCTCCGATTTGAATAAAATTGGTGAATACACTATTATTTAAGTGTAGAATACAGAAATAAAATCAGTTGCGTTCTAAATATTACTGTTGTTTCTCTAAGATGATGTGTTGTTTTCGGGAAAAACATCTAATGGGAAAAACGTAGTTAATGCAGCAAATTTAAAAATCCGATGAAACGGTTTGCACTACAGTGTTCTACGCATTGATTTATAATGTATCTTGTTAAAAAAGGACACAAAAATTTTTGTCATTTTTGATCAAAAGAACAAAGACTATAGTCTTGGGTACAAAATTAGAAAAAAAATTTTTGTCTCCGATTTGGATAAAAATTGGTGAATACACTATTATTTAAGTGTAGAATACAGAAATAAAATCAGTTACGTTCTACATATTACTGTTGTTTCTCTAAGATGATGTGTTGTTTTCGGGAAAAAAACATCTAATGAGAAAAACGTAGTTAATGCAGCAAATTTAAAAATCCGATGAAACGGTTTGCACTACAGTGTTCTACGCATTGATTTATAATGTATCTTGTTAAAAAAGGACACAAAATTTTTGTCATTTTTGATCAAAAGAACAAAGACTATAGTCTTGGGTACAAAATTAAGAAAAAAATTTTGTCTCCGATTTGAATAAAAATTGGTGAATACACTATTATTTAAGTGTAGAATACAGAAATAAAATCAGTTACGTTCTAAATATTACTGTTGTTTCTCTAAGATGATGTGTTGTTTTCGGGAAAAACATCTAATGAGAAAAACGTAGTTAATGCAGCAAATTTAAAAAATCCGATGAAACGGTTTGCACTACAGTGTTCTACGCATTGATTTATAATGTATCTTGTTAAAAAAGGACACAAAAATTTTTGTCATTTTTGATCAAAAGAACAAAGACTATAGTCTTGGGTACAAAATTAGAAAAAAAATTTTTGTCTCCGATTTGAATAAAATTGGTGAATACACTATTATTTAAGTGTAGAATACAGAAATAAAATCAGTTGCGTTCTAAATATTACTGTTGTTTCTCTAAGATGATGTGTTGTTTTCGGGAAAAAACATCTAATGAGAAAAACGTAGTTAATGCAGCAAATTTAAAAATCCGATGAAACGGTTTGCACTACAGTGTTCTACGCATTGATTTATAATGTATCTTGTTAAAAAAGGACACAAAAATTTTTGTCATTTTTGATCAAAAGAACAAAGACTATAGTCTTGGGTACAAAATTAGAAAAAAATTTTGTCTCCGATTTGAATAAGAATTGGTGAATACACTATTATTTAAGTGTAGAATACAGAAATAAAATCAGTTACGTTCTACATATTACTGTTGTTTCTCTAAGATGATGTGTTGTTTTCGGGAAAAAACATTCTAATGAGAAAAACGTAGTTAATGCAGCAAATTTAAAAATCCGATGAAACGGTTTGCACTACAGTGTTCTACGCATTGATTTATAATGTATCTTGTTAAAAAAAGGACACAAAAATTTTTGTCATTTTTGATCAAAAGAACAAAGACTATAGTCTTGGGTACAAAATTAAAAAAAAATTTTTGTCTCCGATTTGAATAAGAATTGGTGAATACACTATTATTTAAGTGTAGAATACAGAAATAAAATCAGTTACGTTCTACATATTACTGTTGTTTCTCTAAGATGATGTGTTGTTTTCGGGAAAAAAAATCTTATGGGAAAAACGTAGTTAATGCAGCAAATTTAAAAATCCGATGAAACGGTTTGCACTACAGTGTTCTACGCATTGATTTATAATGTATCTTGTTAAAAAAGGACACAAAATTTTTGTCATTTTTGATCAAAAGAACAAAGACTATAGTCTTGGGTACAAAATTAGAAAAAAAATTTTTGTCTCCGATTTGAATAAGAATTGGTGAATACACTATTATTTAAGTGTAGAATACAGAAATAAAATCAGTTACGTTCTACATATTACTGTTGTTTCTCTAAGATGATGTGTTGTTTTCGGGAAAAAAACATCTAATGAGAAAAACGTAGTTAATGCAGCAAATTTAAAAATCCGATGAAACGGTTTGCACTACAGTGTTCTACGCATTGATTTATAATGTATCTTGTTAAAAAAAGGACACAAAAATTTTTGTCATTTTTGATCAAAAGAACAAAGACTATAGTCTTGGGTACAAAATTAAAAAAAAAATTTTGTCTCCGATTTGAATAAGAATTGGTGAATACACTATTATTTAAGTGTAGAATACAGAAATAAAATCAGTTACGTTCTACATATTACTGTTGTTTCTCTAAGATGATGTGTTGTTTTCGGGAAAAAACATCTAATGAGAAAAACGTAGTTAATGCAGCAAATTTAAAAATCCGATGAAACGGTTTGCACTACAGTGTTCTACGCATTGATTTATAATGTATCTTGTTAAAAAAGGACACAAAATTTTTGTCATTTTTGATCAAAAGAACAAAGACTATAGTCTTGGGTACAAAATTAAAAAAAAAAATTTTTGTCTCCGATTTGAATAAGAACTGGTGAATACACTATTATTTAAGTGTAGAATACAGAAATAAAATCAGTTACGTTCTACATATTACTGTTGTTTCTCTAAGATGATGTGTTGTTTTCGGGAAAAAACATCTAATGAGAAAAACGTAGTTAATGCAGCAAATTTAAAAATCCGATGAAACGGTTTGCACTACAGTGTTCTACGCATTGATTTATAATGTATCTTGTTAAAAAAGGACACAAAATTTTTGTCATTTTTGATCAAAAGAACAAAGACTATAGTCTTGGGTACAAAATTAAAAAAAAATTTTGTCTCCGATTTGAATAAGAATTGGTGAATACACTATTATTTAAGTGTAGAATACAGAAATAAAATCAGTTACGTTCTAAATATTACTGTTGTTTCTCTAAGATGATGTGTTGTTTTCGGGAAAAAACATCTAATGGGAAAAACGTAGTTAATGCAGCAAATTTAAAAATCCGATGAAACGGTTTGCACTACAGTGTTCTACGCATTGATTTATAATGTATCTTGTTAAAAAAGGACACAAAAATTTTTGTCATTTTTGATCAAAAGAACAAAGACTATAGTCTTGGGTACAAAATTAAGAAAAAAAATTTTGTCTCCGATTTGAATAAGAATTGGTGAATACACTATTATTTAAGTGTAGAATACAGAAATAAAATCAGTTACGTTCTACATATTACTGTTGTTTCTCTAAGATGATGTGTTGTTTTCGGGAAAAAAACATCTAATGAGAAAAACGTAGTTAATGCAGCAAATTTAAAAATCCGATGAAACGGTTTGCACTACAGTGTTCTACGCATTAATTTATAATGTATCTTGTTAAAAAAGGACACAAAAATTTTTGTCATTTTTGATCAAAAGAACAAAGACTATAGTCTTGGGTACAAAATTAAGAAAAAAAATTTTTGTCTCCGATTTGAATAAGAACTGGTGAATACACTATTATTTAAGTGTAGAATACAGAAATAAAATCAGTTACGTTCTACATATTACTGTTGTTTCTCTAAGATGATGTGTTGTTTTCGGGAAAAAACATCTAATGAGAAAAACGTAGTTAATGCAGCAAATTTAAAAAATCCGATGAAACGGTTTGCACTACAGTGTTCTACGCATTAATTTATAATGTATCTTGTTAAGAAAAGGACACAAAAATTTTTGTCATTTTTGATCAAAAGAACAAAGACTATAGTCTTGGGTACAAAATTAAGAAAAAAATTTTTGTCTCCGATTTGAATAAGAATTGGTGAATACACTATTATTTAAGTGTAGAATACAGAAATAAAATCAGTTGCGTTCTAAATATTACTGTTGTTTCTCTAAGATGATGTGTTGTTTTCGGGAAAAAACATCTAATGGGAAAAACGTAGTTAATGCAGCAAATTTAAAAATCCGATGAAACGGTTTGCACTACAGTGTTCAACGCATTGATTTATAATGTATCTTGTTAAAAAAGGACACAAAAATTTTTGTCATTTTTGATCAAAAGAACAAAGACTATAGTCTTGGGTACAAAATTAAAAAAAAAATTTTGTCTCCGATTTGAATAAGAACTGGTGAATACACTATTATTTAAGTGTAGAATACAGAAATAAAATCAGTTACGTTCTACATATTACTGTTGTTTCTCTAAGATGATGTGTTGTTTTCGGGAAAAAACATCTAATGAGAAAAACGTAGTTAATGCAGCAAATTTAAAAAATCCGATGAAACGGTTTGCACTACAGTGTTCAACGCATTGATTTATAATGTATCTTGTTAAAAAAAGGACACACAAATTTTTGTCATTTTTGATCAAAAGAACAAAGACTATAGTCTTGGGTACAAAATTAAAAAAAAATTTTTGTCTCCGATTTGAATAAGAACTGGTGAATACACTATTATTTAAGTGTAGAATACAGAAATAAAATCAGTTACGTTCTACATATTACTGTTGTTTCTCTAAGATGATGTGTTGTTTTCGGGAAAAAACATCTAATGAGAAAAACGTAGTTAATGCAGCAAATTTAAAAATCCGATGAAACGGTTTGCACTACAGTGTTCTACGCATTGATTTATAATGTATCTTGTTAAAAAAGGACACAAAAATTTTTGTCATTTTTGATCAAAAGAACAAAGACTATAGTCTTGGGTACAAAATTAAAAAAAAAATTTTTGTCTCCGATTTGAATAAGAATTGGTGAATACACTATTATTTAAGTGTAGAATACAGAAATAAAATCAGTTACGTTCTACATATTACTGTTGTTTCTCTAAGATGATGTGTTGTTTTCGGGAAAAAACATCTAATGAGAAAAACGTAGTTAATGCAGCAAATTTAAAAATCCGATGAAACGGTTTGCACTACAGTGTTCTACGCATTGATTTATAATGTATCTTGTTAAAAAAGGACACAAAAAATTTTGTCATTTTTGATCAAAAGAACAAAGACTATAGTCTTGGGTACAAAATTAAAAAAAAATTTTGTCTCCGATTTGAATAAGAATTGGTGAATACACTATTATTTAAGTGTAGAATACAGAAATAAAATCAGTTACGTTCTACATATTACTGTTGTTTCTCTAAGATGATGTGTTGTTTTCGGGAAAAAACATTCTAATGAGAAAAACGTAGTTAATGCAGCAAATTTAAAAAATCCGATGAAACGGTTTGCACTACAGTGTTCTACGCATTGATTTATAATGTATCTTGTTAAGAAAAGGACACAAAAATTTTTGTCATTTTTGATCAAAAGAACAAAGACTATAGTCTTGGGTACAAAATTAAAAAAAAAATTTTTGTCTCCGATTTGAATAAGAACTGGTGAATACACTATTATTTAAGTGTAGAATACAGAAATAAAATCAGTTACGTTCTACATATTACTGTTGTTTCTCTAAGATGATGTGTTGTTTTCGGGAAAAAACATCTAATGAGAAAAACGTAGTTAATGCAGCAAATTTAAAAAATCCGATGAAACGGTTTGCACTACAGTGTTCAACGCATTGATTTATAATGTATCTTGTTAAAAAAAGGACACAAAAATTTTTGTCATTTTTGATCAAAAGAACAAAGACTATAGTCTTGGGTACAAAATTAGAAAAAAAATTTTTGTCTCCGATTTGAATAAGAATTGGTGAATACACTATTATTTAAGTGTAGAATACAGAAATAAAATCAGTTGCGTTCTAAATATTACTGTTGTTTCTCTAAGATGATGTGTTGTTTTCGGGAAAAACATCTAATGGGAAAAACGTAGTTAATGCAGTAAATTTAAAAAATCCGATGAAACGGTTTGCACTACAGTGTTCAACGCATTGATTTATAATGTATCTTGTTAAAAAAGGACACAAAAATTTTTGTCATTTTTGATCAAAAGAACAAAGACTATAGTCTTGGGTACAAAATTAAAAAAAAATTTTTGTCTCCGATTTGAATAAGAACTGGTGAATACACTATTATTTAAGTGTAGAATACAGAAATAAAATCAGTTGCGTTCTAAATATTACTGTTGTTTCTCTAAGATGATGTGTTGTTTTCGGGAAAAAACATCTAATGGGAAAAACGTAGTTAATGCAGCAAATTTAAAAATCCGATGAAACGGTTTGCACTACAGTGTTCAACGCATTGATTTATAATGTATCTTGTTAAAAAAGGACACAAAAATTTTTGTCATTTTTGATCAAAAGAACAAAGACTATAGTCTTGGGTACAAAATTAAAAAAAAATTTTTGTCTCCGATTTGAATAAGAATTGGTGAATACACTATTATTTAAGTGTAGAATACAGAAATAAAATCAGTTACGTTCTAAATATTACTGTTGTTTCTCTAAGATGATGTGTTGTTTTCGGGAAAAAACATCTAATGAGAAAAACGTAGTTAATGCAGCAAATTTAAAAATCCGATGAAACGGTTTGCACTACAGTGTTCTACGCATTGATTTATAATGTATCTTGTTAAAAAAGGACACAAAAATTTTTGTCATTTTTGATCAAAAGAACAAAGACTATAGTCTTGGGTACAAAATTAAAAAAAAAATTTTGTCTCCGATTTGAATAAGAACTGGTGAATACACTATTATTTAAGTGTAGAATACAGAAATAAAATCAGTTACGTTCTAAATATTACTGTTGTTTCTCTAAGATGATGTGTTGTTTTCGGGAAAAAACATCTAATGAGAAAAACGTAGTTAATGCAGCAAATTTAAAAATCCGATGAAACGGTTTGCACTACAGTGTTCTACGCATTGATTTATAATGTATCTTGTTAAAAAAGGACACAAAAATTTTTGTCATTTTTGATCAAAAGAACAAAGACTATAGTCTTGGGTACAAAATTAAGAAAAAAAATTTTGTCTCCGATTTGAATAAGAATTGGTGAATACACTATTATTTAAGTGTAGAATACAGAAATAAAATCAGTTGCGTTCTAAATATTACTGTTGTTTCTCTAAGATGATGTGTTGTTTTCGGGAAAAACATCTAATGAGAAAAACGTAGTTAATGCAGCAAATTTAAAAATCCGATGAAACGGTTTGCACTACAGTGTTCTACGCATTAATTTATAATGTATCTTGTTAAGAAAAGGACACAAAAATTTTTGTCATTTTTGATCAAAAGAACAAAGACTATAGTCTTGGGTACAAAATTAAGAAAAAAAATTTTTGTCTCCGATTTGAATAAGAACTGGTGAATACACTATTATTTAAGTGTAGAATACAGAAATAAAATCAGTTGCGTTCTAAATATTACTGTTGTTTCTCTAAGATGATGTGTTGTTTTCGGGAAAAAACATCTAATGAGAAAAACGTAGTTAATGCAGCAAATTTAAAAATCCGATGAAACGGTTTGCACTACAGTGTTCTACGCATTGATTTATAATGTATCTTGTTAAAAAAGGACACAAAAATTTTTGTCATTTTTGATCAAAAGAACAAAGACTATAGTCTTGGGTACAAAATTAGAAAAAAAAATTTTGTCTCCGATTTGAATAAGAATTGGTGAATACACTATTATTTAAGTGTAGAATACAGAAATAAAATCAGTTGCGTTCTAAATATTACTGTTGTTTCTCTAAGATGATGTGTTGTTTTCGGGAAAAAACATCTAATGGGAAAAACGTAGTTAATGCAGCAAATTTAAAAAATCCGATGAAACGGTTTGCACTACAGTGTTCTACGCATTGATTTATAATGTATCTTGTTAAAAAAGGACACAAAAATTTTTGTCATTTTTGATCAAAAGAACAAAGACTATAGTCTTGGGTACAAAATTAGAAAAAAAAATTTTGTCTCCGATTTGAATAAGAATTGGTGAATACACTATTATTTAAGTGTAGAATACAGAAATAAAATCAGTTACGTTCTAAATATTACTGTTGTTTCTCTAAGATGATGTGTTGTTTTCGGGAAAAAACATCTAATGAGAAAAACGTAGTTAATGCAGCAAATTTAAAAATCCGATGAAACGGTTTGCACTACAGTGTTCTACGCATTGATTTATAATGTATCTTGTTAAAAAAGGACACAAAAATTTTTGTCATTTTTGATCAAAAGAACAAAGACTATAGTCTTGGGTACAAAATTAAGAAAAAAATTTTTGTCTCCGATTTGAATAAGAATTGGTGAATACACTATTATTTAAGTGTAGAATACAGAAATAAAATCAGTTGCGTTCTAAATATTACTGTTGTTTTTCTAAGATCATGTGTTGTTTTCGGGAAAAAACATCTAATGGGAAAAACGTAGTTAATGCAGCAAATTTAAAAAATCCGATGAAACGGTTTGCACTACAGTGTTCTACGCATTGATTTATAATGTATCTTGTTAAAAAAGGACACAAAATTTTTGTCATTTTTGATCAAAAGAACAAAGACTATAGTCTTGGGTACAAAATTAGGAAAAAAAAATTTTGTCTCCGATTTGAATAAAAATTGGTGAATACACTATTATTTAAGTGTAGAATACAGAAATAAAATCAGTTGCGTTCTAAATATTACTGTTGTTTTTCTAAGAACATGTGTTGTTTTCGGGAAAAAACATCTAATGGGAAAAACGTAGTTAATGCAGCAAATTTAAAAAATCCGATGAAACGGTTTGCACTACAGTGTTCAACGCATTGATTTATAATGTATCTTGTTAAAAAAAGGACACAAAAATTTTTGTCATTTTTGATCAAAAGAACAAAGACTATAGTCTTGGGTACAAAATTAAAAAAAAAATTTTGTCTCCGATTTGAATAAAAATTGGTGAATACACTATTATTTAAGTGTAGAATACAGAAATAAAATCAGTTACGTTCTAAATATTACTGTTGTTTCTCTAAGATGATGTGTTGTTTTCGGGAAAAAACATCTAATGGGAAAAACGTAGTTAATGCAGCAATTTTAAAAATCCGATGAAACGGTTTGCACTACAGTGTTCTACGCATTGATTTATAATGTATCTTGTTAAAAAGGACACAAAATTTTTGTCATTTTTGATCAAAAGAACAAAGACTATAGTCTTGGGTACAAAATTAGAAAAAAAAATTTTGTCTCCGATTTGAATAACAATTGGTGAATACACTATTATTTAAGTGTAGAATACAGAAATAAAATCAGTTGCGTTCTAAATATTACTGTTGTTTCTCTAAGAACATGTGTTGTTTTCGGAAAAACATCTAATGGGAAAAACGTAGTTAATGCAGCAAATTTAAAAAATCCGATGAAACGGTTTGCACTACAGTGTTCTACGCATTGATTTATAATGTATCTTGTTAAAAGAAAAGGACACAAAATTTTTGTCATTTTTGATCAAAAGAACAAAGACTATAGTCTTGGGTACAAAATTAGGAAAAAAAAATTTTTTCTCCGATTTGAATAAAATTGGTGAATACACTATTATTTAAGTGTAGAATACAGAAATAAAATCAGTTGCGTTCTAAATATTACTGTTGTTTCTCTAAGATCATGTGTTGTTTTCGGGAAAAAACATCTAATGGGAAAAACGTAGTTAATGCAGTAAATTTAAAAATCCGATGAAACGGTTTGCACTACAGTGTTCTACGCATTGATTTATAATGTATCTTGTTAAAAAAGGACACAAAAATTTTTGTCATTTTTGATCAAAAGAACAAAGACTATAGTCTTGGGTACAAAATTAAGAAAAAAATTTTTGTCTCCGATTTGAATAAAAATTGGTGAATACACTATTATTTAAGTGTAGAATACAGAAATAAAATCAGTTGCGTTCTAAATATTACTGTTGTTTCTCTAAGATGATGTGTTGTTTTCGGGAAAAAACATCTAATGAGAAAAACGTAGTTAATGCAGCAATTTTAAAAAATCCGATGAAACGGTTTGCACTACAGTGTTCTACGCATTAATTTATAATGTATCTTGTTAAAAAAGGACACAAAAATTTTTGTCATTTTTGATCAAAAGAACAAAGACTATAGTCTTGGGTACAAAATTAAGAAAAAAAATTTTTGTCTCCGATTTGAATAAGAACTGGTGAATACACTATTATTTAAGTGTAGAATACAGAAATAAAATCAGTTACGTTCTACATATTACTGTTGTTTCTCTAAGATGATGTGTTGTTTTCGGGAAAAAAACATCTAATGAGAAAAACGTAGTTAATGCAGTAAATTTAAAAAATCCGATGAAACGGTTTGCACTACAGTGTTCTACGCATTAATTTATAATGTATCTTGTTAAGAAAAGGACACAAAAATTTTTGTCATTTTTGATCAAAAGAACAAAGACTATAGTCTTGGGTACAAAATTAAGAAAAAAAATTTTTGTCTCCGATTTGAATAAGAACTGGTGAATACACTATTATTTAAGTGTAGAATACAGAAATAAAATCAGTTGCGTTCTAAATATTACTGTTGTTTCTCTAAGGTGATGTGTTGTTTTCGGGAAAAAACATCTAATGGGAAAAACGTAGTTAATGCAGTAAATTTAAAAAATCCGATGAAACGGTTTGCACTACAGTGTTCTACGCATTAATTTATAATGTATCTTGTTAAGAAAAGGACACAATAATTTTTGTCATTTTTGATCAAAAGAACAAAGACTATAGTCTTGGGTACAAAATTAGGAAAAAAAAATTTTTTCTCCGATTTGAATAAAAATTGGTGAATACACTATTATTTAAGTGTAGAATACAGAAATAAAATCAGTTGCATTGTAAATATTACTGTTGTTTCTCTAAGAGCATGTGTTGTTTTCGGGAAAAAACATCTAATGAGAAAAACGTAGTTAATGCAGCAAATTTAAAAAATCCGATGAAATATTATACACACAGCACATATAAAAAGTAAAGCCTTTAAATAAAGCATGATATAATAAATGAAAAAATGCTAACTTATATTCTCCAAAAATAAAATTCTTATTATTAAACCAAGTTGACTAAGAGTAGATAAAGCAATAATTTTTTTTAAATCATATTCAAAATTAGCCCCTAATCTGATATAAATATAGTTATTGTAGAAATAAATAATATTAAATATATTAAATTAGATCTAAAACAAAAATTAAAACGAATTAACAAATAAACCCAAGCAGTTACTAAAGTAGATGAATGAACTAAAGAAGAAACAGGTGTAGGAGCTGATATTGCTGCAGGTAATCATGAAGAAAATGGAATTTGAGCTCTTTTTTTGTTAAAGCTGATAAAACAACAAAGAGTCTAATAATTTTTATATTAAAATCATTTTTTATAAAATCTAAATAAAAAATAAAATTTCATCTACCATAATTCATCATTCAAGCAATTGATATCAAAATACCAACATCTCCAATACGATTAGGTAAAGCCGTTAATATACCAGCATTTAATGACTTAGTATTCTGATAATAAATTACTAAACAATAAGAGAACAAGTCCTAATCCATCTCATCCTAATAAAATTCTAATTAAATTAGGACTAATAATTAAAAATGTTATTGATATAACAAATAAAAAAACTAATAAAATAAATCGATTAATATTTAAATCTCCACTTATATATTCATCTCTTTATAATAAATAACTATTGAAGAAATAAATAAAACAAATCTTATGAATAATAAAGATATTCAATCAAATAAAATTGATATGAAAATAATATTAGAATTCAAAGTTATTAATTCATATTCAAAAATAATTACTAAATCTATTATTATAAAATATAGTCTTATTCAAAAGGTATATAATCTAAAAATAAATAATAAAATAAAGAATATAAAACAAATTGAAATTATTTAAAATATAATGTATACATCTCTGACACCACAAATCAGTATTTTAATTAAACTATTTAAATAATAAATAAAAATATCTGTACAAATAAAAACTAAATTCAGAGGAACCCAATGAAGAAATAATAATAAATATTCACGAATATTATCTAAAGAAAAGAATACAATCCTTGGTATAAAATTCCATGTTGACTATGAGAATATAAAAATAATGAATAAGCAGCACCAAAAAAAGATATTAAAGAAAGAAAAATAAAAGTTAGTCATCTTCAAGAAATAATTCTATTAATTAATATAATTTCACCAATTAAATTTAATGAAAAGGAGCTCTTAATTTGATGAGCAAAGTAAAAATCATCATAAAGATATTCTTGGCATCAAATTAATTAGTCCCTTATTTAAAAATAATCTTCGTCTTGATAAACGTTCATATGTAATATTAGCTAAACAAAAAGACCTGAAGAACATAAACCATGAGCAATTATTATTAAAATGAACCATAAAATCCTCAAATATTTAAAGTTATTAATCCTCCTAAAACTAAACCTATATGAGAAACTGAAGAATAAGCAATTAAAGATTTAATATCCATTTGGCGTAAACAAATTAAAGAAATAAAAAATCCACCAACTAATCTGATTCTTATAAAAACAAAATTAAATTTTAATCCAATTTCAACAAAAATTTTTATAAAACGAAGAAATCCATATCCACCAAATTTTAATAATACTCCAGCCAAAATTATTGAACCAGAAACAGGAGCTTCAACATGAGCTTTTGGTAATCAAAATGAACAAAATATATTGGTATTTTTAATTAAAAAAACTATAATTGTACAAATATATAAATATAAAGAATTAATATTAAAAATAAAAAGAAATCAAGACCTAAATTATATTTATATAAGTAAAAAAGTGAAATTATTATAGGAAAAGATCCAAAATAATGTATATATAAATATATATAATCCAGCCTGAATACGTTCAGGCTGATACCCTCAGCCTAAAATTAATAATAACGTAGGAATTAATCTTATTTCAAAAAATAAATAAAATACAAATATATTAATTGAACAAAATGTTAAAATTAAAAATAACAATAATAATAAAACAACAAAATTAAAAAATAAAGTAAAATTTTTATAAAAATAAATCTTTTTCTCTTGCTATTAATATCAAAACACAAATTCAAATTTTAATAAAATTATATAAAACTTAGATAATCACATCCAAAAAATATCTTAATAAAAAAAAGTAAAAGTTATAACTATAAGAAGTAAAAAAAATGATAAATATAATAAAAATAAAAACTGAATTATTCAATAAAATTAACAATAAAACATAAAGGAATCATAAATAACAGAAAAAAAATAAATTTTATCATAATAAATTAAAAGAATTAAAATAATCATTTCCATATATACGAACTATAGAAACTAAAATTGATAGCCCAATGCTCCTTTACAAACTCTTAAAGATAAAAAATCATTAAAAAATAAGATTCATATAAAAAGTTAAAATAAAAATAAATAACCCAAAAATAATGATAAAACAATAAATTCTAAAGTTAAAAGTATTAATAATAAATGTCTACATTTTAAACACATAACAATTAAACCTACAATATATATAAAAAATAAAAAATACAAATCCATAAATTATCATTGTTTTAATAATTTAATATAAAATATTGGTCTTGTAAACCACAAATAAGTAACACTTTAAAACTTCAGAGAAAATCAGATTAATTTTTCATGAACTTCCAAAGTTAATATTTTATATAAACTATTCTCTGTATAACTTTATTAATTATTATAATAACACTAACAATTTCATTCATATTTATATCTCATCCTTTATCAATAGGAATAACCCTATTAATACAAACACTAATAATTGCTATATGAACAGGTTTATATCAATAAATTTTTGATATTCATATATTTTATTTATTTATATAACAAGTGTAGCATCAAATGAAAAATTTATATATAGAAAAATATTATCAATTCATTTTGATCAAAAGAACAAAGACTATAGTCTTGGGTACAAAATTAGAAAAAAAATTTTGTCTCCGATTTGAATAAAAATTGGTGAATACACTATTATTTAAGTGTAGAATACAGAAATAAAATCAATTGCGTTCTAAATATTACTGTTGTTTTTCTAAGAACATGTGTTATTTTCGGGAAAAAACTTCTAATGAGAAAACGTAGTTAATGCAGCAATTTTAAAAATCCGATGAAACGGTTTGCACTACAGTGTTCTACGCATTGATTTATAATGTATCTTGTTAAAAAAAGGACACAAAATTTTTGTCATTTTTGATCAAAAGAACAAAGACTATATATGGTCTTGGGTACAAAATTAGGAAAAAAAATTTTGTCTCCGATTTGAGTAAAAATTGGTGAATACTCTATTATTTAAGTGTAGAATACAGAAATAAAATCAGTTGCCTTCTAAATATTACTGTTGTTTCTCAAAGAACATGTGTTGTTTACGGGAAAAAAACATCTAATGGGAAAAACGTAATTAATGCAGCAATTTTAAAATATCCGATAAAACAGTGTTCTACGCATTGATTTATAATGAATCTTGTTAAAAAGGACACAAAATTTTTGTCATTTTTGATCAAAAGAACAAAGATTATAGTCTTGGGTACGAAATTAAGAAAAAAATTTTTGTCTCCGATTTGAATAAGAATTGGTGAATACACTATTAATTAAGTGTAGAATACAGAAATAAAATCAGTTACGTTCTACATATTACTGTTGTTTCTTCTAAGGTGATGTGTTGTTTTCGGGAAAACATCTAATGAGAAAACGTAGTTAATGCAGTAAATTTAAAAATCCGATGAAACGGTTTGCACTACAGTGTTCTACGCATTGATTTATAATGTATCTTGTTAAAAGGACACAAAAATTTTTGTCATTTTTGATCAAAAGAACAAAGACTATAGTCTTGGGTACAAAATTAAGAAAAAAATTTTTGTCTCCGATTTGAATAAGAATTGGTGAATATTACTATTATTTAAGTGTAGAATACAGAAATAAAATCAGTTACGTTCTACATATTACTGTTGTTTCTCTAAGGTGATGTGTTGTTTTCGGAAAAAAAAACATCTAATGAGAAAACGTAGTTAATGCAGTAAATTTAAAAATCCGATGAAACGGTTTGCACTACAGTGTTCTACGCATTGATTTATAATGTATCTTGTTAAAAAAGGACACAAAAAATGTTTTGTCATTTTTGATCAAAAGAACAAAAACTATAGTCTTGGGTACAAAATTAGGAAAAAAAAATTTTTCTCCGATTTGAATAAAAATTGGTGAATACACTATATTTAAGTGTAGAATACAGAAATAAAATCAGTTGCATTGTAAATATTACTGTTGTTTCTCTAAGAACATGTGTTGTTTTCGGAAAAAACTTCTAATGAGGAAAACGTAGTTAATGCAGCAAATTTAAAAATCCGATGAAATATTTTACACACAGCACATATAAAAAGTAAAGCCTTAAATAAAGCATGATATAATAAATGAAAATGCTAACTTATATTCTCCTAAAATAAAATTTTATTATTAAACCAAGTTGACTAAGAGTAGATAAAGCAATAATTTTTTTAAATCATATTCAAAATTAGCCCTAATCCTGATATAAATATAGTTATTGTAGAAATAAATAATATTAAATATATTAAATTAGATCTAAAACAAAAATTAAAACGAATTAACAAATAAACCCCAGCAGTTACTAAAGTAGATGAATGAACTAAAGAAGAAAAACAGGTGTAGGAGCTGATATTGCTGCAGGTAATCATGAAGAAAATGGAATTTGAGCTCTTTTTGTTAAATCTGATAAAACAACAAAGAGTCTAATAATTCTTTATATTAAAATCGTTTTTTATGATCTAAATAAAAATAAAATTTCATCTACCATATTCATCATTCAAGCAATTGATATCAAAATACCAACATCTCCAATACGATTAGGTAAAGCCGTTAATATACCAAGCATTTAATGACTTAGTATTCTGATAATAAATTACTAAACAATAAGAGACAAGTCCTAATCCATCTCATCCTAATAAAATTCTAATTAAATTAGGACTAATAATTAAAATGTTATTGATATAACAAATAAAAAAACTAATAAAATAAATCGATTAATATTTAAATCTCCACTCATATATTCATCTCTATAATAAATAACTATTGAAGAAATAAATAAAACAAATCTTATGAATAATAAAGATATTCAATCAAATAAAATTGATATGAAAATAATATTAGAATTCAAAGTTATTAATTCATATTCAAAAATAATTACTAAATCTATTATTATAAAATATAGTCTTATTCAAAAGGTATATAATCTAAAAAATAAATAATAAAATAAAGAATATAAAACAAATTGAAATTATTTAAAATATAATGTATATCTCTGACACCACAAATCAGTATTTTAATTAAACTATTTAAATAATAAATAAAATATCTGTACAAATAAAAACTAAATTCAGAGGAACCCAATGAAGAAATAATAATAAATATTCACGAATATTATCTAAAGAAAAAGAATACAATCCTTGGTATAAAATTCCATGTTGACTATGAGAATATAAAAATAATGAATAAGCAGCACCAAAAAAAGATATTAAAGAAAGAAAAAATAAAAGTTAGTCATCTTCAAGAAATAATTCTATTAATTAATATAATTTCACCAATTAAATTTAATGAAAAGGAGCTCCTAATTTGATGAGCAAAGTAAAAATCATCATAAAGATATTCTTGGCATCAAATTAATTAATCCCTTATTTAAAAATAATCTTCGTCTTGATAAACGTTCATATGTAATATTAGCTAAACAAAAAAGACCTGAAGAACATAAACCATGAGCAATTATTATTAAAAATGAACCATAAAATCCTCAAATATTTAAAGTTATTAATCCTCCTAAAACTAAACCAATATGAGAAACTGAAGAATAAGCAATTAAAGATTTAATATCCATTTGGCGTAAACAAATTAAAGAAATAAAAAATCCACCAACTAATCTGATTCTTATAAAAACAAAATTAAATTTTTATCCAATTTCAACAAAAATTTTTATAAAACGAAGAAA
The DNA here is from genome assembly GCA_030710515.1 of Abscondita cerata. Taxonomy (NCBI): domain Eukaryota; kingdom Metazoa; phylum Arthropoda; class Insecta; order Coleoptera; family Lampyridae; genus Abscondita; species Abscondita cerata. The sequence goes on along the minus strand of JALBCR010000853.1, from coordinate 82,615 downwards.
TCCATATCCACCAAATTTTAATAATACTCCAGCCAAAATTATTGAACCAGAAACAGGAGCTTCAACATGAGCTTTTGGTAATCACAAATGAACAAAATATATTGGTATTTTAATTAAAAAAACTATAATTGTACAAATATATAAATATAAAGAATTAATATTAAAAATAAAAAAGAAATCAAGACCTAAATTATATTTATATAAGTAAAAAAGTGAAATTATTATAGGAAAAGATCCAAATAATGTATATATAAATATATATAATCCAGCCTGAATACGTTCAGGCTGATACCCTCAACCTAAAATTAATAATAACGTAGGAATTAATCTTATTTCAAAAATAAATAAAATACAAATATATTAATTGAACAAAATGTTAAAATTAAAAATAACAATAATAATAAAACAACAAAATTAAAAATAAAGTAAAATTTTTATAAAATAAATCTTTTCTCTTGCTATTAATATCAAAACACAAATTCAAATTCTTAATAAAATTATATAAAAACTTAGATAATCACATCCAAAAAAATATCTTAATAAAGAAAAGTAAAAGTTATAACTATAAGAATAAAAAAAAAATGATAAATATAATAAAAAATAAAAACTGAATTATTCAATAAAAATTAACAATAAAACATAAAGGAATCATAAATAACAGAAAAAAAATAAATTTTATCATAATAAATTAAAAGAATTAAAATAATCATTTCCATATATACGAACTATAGAAACTAAAATTGATAGCCCCAATGCTCCTTTACAAACTCTTAAAGATAAAAAATCATTAAAAAATAAGATTCATATAAAAAAGTTAAAATAAAAATAAATAACCCAAAAATAATGATAAAACAATAAATTCTAAAGTTAAAAGTATTAATAATAAATGTCTACATTTTAAACACATAACAATTAAACCTACAATATATATAAAAATAAAAATACAAATCCATAAATTATCATTGTTTTAATAATTTAATATAAAATATTGGTCTTGTAAACCACAAATAAGTAACACTTTAAAACTTCAGAGAAAAATCAGATTAATTTTTTCATGAACTTCCAAAGTTAATATTTTATATAAACTATTCTCTGTATAACTTTATTAATTATTATAATAACACTAACAATTTCATTCATATTTATATCTCATCCTTTATCAATAGGAATAACCCTATTAATACAAACACTAATAATTGCTATATGAACAGGATTTATATCAATAAATTTTTGATATTCATATATTTTATTTATTTATATAACAAGTGTAGCATCAAATGAAAAATTTATATATAGAAAAAATATTATCAATTCATTTTTGATCAAAAGAACAAAGACTATGTCTTGGGTACAAAATTAGGAAAAAAAATTTTGTCTCCGATTTGAATAACAATTGGTGAATACACTATTATTTAAGTGTAGAATACAGAAATAAAATCAATTGCGTTCTAAATATTACTGTTGTTTTTCTAAGTACATGTGTTATTTTCGGGAAAAAACATCTAATGAGAAAAAACGTAGTTAATGCAGCAATTTTAAAAATCCGATGAAACGGTTTGCACTACAGTGTTCTACGCATTGATTTATAATGTATCTTGTTAAAAAAGGACACAAAATTTTTGTCATTTTTGATCAAAAGAACAAAGACTATAGTCTTGGGTACAAAATTAGAAAAAAAATTTTGTCTCCGATTTGAATAAAATTGGTGAATACACTATTATTTAAGTGTAGAATACAGAAATAAAATCAGTTGCCTTCTAAATATTACTGTTGTTTCTCAAAGAACATGTGTTGTTTACGGGAAAAACATCTAATGGGAAAACGTAGTTAATGCAGCAATTTTAAAAATCCGATAAAACAGTGTTCTACGCATTGATTTATAATGAATCTTGTTAAAAAAGGACACAAAAATTTTTGTCATTTTTGATCAAAAGAACAAAGACTATAGTCTTGAGTACAAAATTAAGAAAAAATTTTTTTGTCTCCGATTTGAATAAGAACTGGTGAATACACTATTATTTAAGTGTAGAATACAGAAATAAAATCAGTTACGTTCTACATATTACTGTTGTTTCTCTAAGGTGATGTGTTGTTTTCGGGAAAAAACATCTAATGAGAAAACGTAGTTAATGCAGTAAATTTAAAAATCCGATGAAACGGTTTGCACTACAGTGTTCTACGCATTGATTTATAATGAATCTTGTTAAAAAAAGGACACAAAAATTTTTGTCATTTTTGATCAAAAGAACAAAGACTATAGTCTTGGGTACAAAATTAAGAAAAAAAATTTTTGTCTCCGATTTGAATAAGAACTGGTGAATACACTATTATTTAAGTGTAGAATACAGAAATAAAATCAGTTACGTTCTACATATTACTGTTGTTTCTCTAAGGTGATGTGTTGTTTTCGGGAAAAAAACATCTAATGAGAAAAACGTAGTTAATGCAGTAAATTTAAAAAATCCGATGAAACGGTTTGCACTACAGTGTTCTACGCATTAATTTATAATGTATCTTGTTAAAAAAAGGACACAAAATGTTTTGTCATTTTTGATCAAAAGAACAAAAACTATAGTCTTGGGTACAAAATTAGGAAAACAAAAATTTTTTCTCCAATTTGAATAAAAATTGGTGAATACACTATTATTTAAGTGTAGAATACAGAAATAAAATCAGTTGCATTGTAAATATTACTGTTGTTTCTCTAAGAGCATGTGTTGTTTTCGGGAAAAAAACATCTAATGAGAAAAACGTAGTTAATGCAGCAAATTTAAAAATCCGATGAAATATTATACACACAGCACATATAAAAGTAAAGCCTTAAATAAAGCATGATATAATAAATGAAAAAATGCTAACTTATATTCTCCTAAAAATAAAATTCTTATTATTAAACCAAGTTGACTAAGAGTAGATAAAGCAATAATTTTTTTTAAATCATATTCAAAATTAGCCCCTAATCCTGATATAAATATAGTTATTGTAGAAATAAATAATATTAAATATATTAAATTAGATCTAAAACAAAAATTAAAACGAATTAACAAATAAACCCCAGCAGTTACTAAAGTAGATGAATGAACTAAAGAAGAAACAGGTGTAGGAGCTGATATTGCTGCAGGTAATCATGAAGAAAATGGAATTTGAGCTCTTTTGTTAAAGCTGATAAAACAACAAAGAGTCTAATAATTTTATATTAAAATCATTTTTTTATAAAATCTAAATAAAAATAAAATTTCATCTACCATAATTCATCATTCAAGCAATTGATATCAAAATACCAACATCTCCAATACGATTAGGTAAAGCCGTTAATATACCAGCATTTAATGACTTAGTATTCTGATAATAAATTACTAAACAATAAGAGACAAGTCCTAATCCATCTCATCCTAATAAAATTCTAATTAAATTAGGACTAATAATTAAAAATGTTATTGATATAACAAATAAAAAACTAATAAAATAAATCGATTAATATTTAAATCTCCACTTATATATTCATCTCTATAATAAATAACTATTGAAGAAATAAATAAAACAAATCTTATGAATAATAAAGATATTCAATCAAATAAAATTGATATGAAAATAATATTAGAATTCAAAGTTATTAATTCATATTCAAAAATAATTACTAAATCTATTATTATAAAATATAGTCTTATTCAAAAGGTATATAATCTAAAAATAAATAATAAAATAAAGAATATAAAACAAATTGAAATTATTTAAAATATAATGTATACATCTCTGACACCACAAATCAGTATTTTAATTAAACTATTTAAATAATAAATAAAAATATCTGTACAAATAAAAACTAAATTCAGAGGAACCCAATGAAGAAATAATAATAAATATTCACGAATATTATCTAAAGAAAAAGAATACAATCTTGGTATAAAATTCCATGTTGACTATGAGAATATAAAAATAATGAATAAGCAGCACCAAAAAGATATTAAAGAAAGAAAAATAAAAGTTAGTCATCTTCAAGAAATAATTCTATTAATTAATATAATTTCACCAATTAAATTTAATGAAAAGGAGCTCCTAATTTGATGAGCAAAGTAAAATCATCATAAAGATATTCTTGGCATCAAATTAATTAGTCCCTTATTTAAAAATAATCTTCGTCTTGATAAACGTTCATATGTAATATTAGCTAAACAAAAAGACCTGAAGAACATAAACCATGAGCAATTATTATTAAAAATGAACCATAAAATCCTCAAATATTTAAAGTTATTAATCCTCCTAAAACTAAACCAATATGAGAAACTGAAGAATAAGCAATTAAAGATTTAATATCCATTTGGCGTAAACAAATTAAAGAAATAAAAAAATCCACCAACTAATCTGATTCTTATAAAAACAAAATTAAATTTTTATCCAATTTCAACAAAATTTTTATAAAACGAAGAAATCCATATCCACCAAATTTTAATAATACTCCAGCCAAAATTATTGAACCAGAAACAGGAGCTTCAACATGAGCTTTTGGTAATCACAAATGAACAAAATATATTGGTATTTTAATTAAAAAAACTATAATTGTACAAATATATAAATATAAAGAATTAATATTAAAAATAAAAAGAAATCAAGACCTAAATTATATTTATATAAGTAAAAAAGTGAAATTATTATAGGAAAAGATCCAAATAATGTATATATAAATATATATAATCCAGCCTGAATACGTTCAGGCTGATACCCTCAGCCTAAAATTAATAATAACGTAGGAATTAATCTTATTTCAAAAAATAAATAAAATACAAATATATTAATTGAACAAAATGTTAAAATTAAAAATAACAATAATAATAAAACAACAAAATTAAAAAATAAAGTAAAATTTTTATAAAAATAAATCTTTTCTCTTGCTATTAATATCAAAACACAAATTCAAATTCTTAATAAAATTATATAAAAACTTAGATAATCACATCCAAAAAAATATCTTAATAAAGAAAAGTAAAAGTTATAACTATAAGAATAAAAAAAAATGATAAATATAATAAAAATAAAAAACTGAATTATTCAATAAAATTAACAATAAAACATAAAGGAATCATAAATAACAGAAAAAAAATAAATTTTATCATAATAAATTAAAAAGAATTAAAATAATCATTTCCATATATACGAACTATAGAAACTAAAATTGATAGCCCCAATGCTCCTTTACAAACTCTTAAAGATAAAAAAATCATTAAAAAATAAGATTCATATAAAAAAGTTAAAATAAAAATAAATAACCCAAAAAATAATGATAAAACAATAAATTCTAAAGTTAAAAGTATTAATAATAAATGTCTACATTTTAAACACATAACAATTAAACCTACAATATATATAAAAATAAAAAAATACAAATCCATAAATTATCATTGTTTTAATAATTTAATATAAAATATTGGTCTTGTAAACCACAAATAAGTAACACTTTAAAACTTCAGAGAAAAATCAGATTAATTTTTCATGAACTTCCAAAGTTAATATTTTATATAAACTATTCTCTGTATAACTTTATTAATTATTATAATAACACTAACAATTTCATTCATATTTATATCTCATCCTTTATCAATAGGAATAACCCTATTAATACAAACACTAATAATTGCTATATGAACAGGATTTATATCAATAAATTTTTGATATTCATATATTTTATTTATTTATATAACAAGTGTAGCATCAAATGAAAAATTTATATATAGAAAAATATTATCAATTCATTTTTGATCAAAAGAACAAAGACTATGTCTTGGGTACAAAATTAGGAAAAAAAAATTTTGTCTCCGATTTGAATAACAATTGCTGAATACACTATTATTTAAGTGTATAATACAGAAATAAAATCAATTGCGTTCTAAATATTACTGTTGTTTTTCTAAGTACATGTGTTATTTTCGGGAAAAAAACATCTAATGAGAAAAACGTAGTTAATGCAGCAATTTTAAAAAATCCGATGAAACGGTTTGCACTACAGTGTTCTACGCATTGATTTATAATGTATCTTGTTAAAAAAAGGACACAAACATTTTTGTCATTTTTGATCAAAAGAACAAAGACTATATATGGTCTTGGGTACAAAATTAGGAAAAAAAATTTTGTCTCCGATTTGAATAAAATTGGTGAATACACTATTATTTAAGTGTAGAATACAGAAATAAAATCAGTTGCGTTCTAAATATTACTGTTGTTTCTCTAAGAACATGTGTTGTTTACGGAAAAAACATCTAATGGGAAAAACGTAGTTAATGCAGCAATTTTAAAATATCCGATGAAAACAGTGTTCTACGCATTGATTTATAATGTATCTTGTTAAAAAAGGACACAAAAATTTTTGTCATTTTTGATCAAAAGGGGTACAAAATTAGGAAAAAAATTTTTTCTTCGATTTCAATAAAATTGGTGAATACACTATTATTTAAGTGTAGAATACAGAAATAAAATCAGTTGCGTTCTAAATATTACTGTTGTTTCTTTAAGAACATGTGTTGTTTTCGGGAAAAAACATCTAATGGGAAAAACGTAGTTAATGCAGCAATTTTAAAAATCCGATGAAACGGTTTGCACTACAGTGTTCTACGCATTGATTTATAATGTATCTTGTTAAAAAGGACACAAAATTTTTGTCATTTTTGATCAAAAGAACAAAAATCAAGAATCAAAAAATTTTGTCTCCGATTTGAATAAAATTGGTGAATACACTATTATTTAAGTGTAGAATACAGAAATAAAATCAGTTGCGTTCTAAATATTACTGTTGTTTCTCTAAGAACATGTGTTGTTTTCGGAAAAAAACATCTAATGGGAAAAACGTAGTTAATGCAGCAATTTTAAAAATCCGAAGAAACGGTTTGCACTACAGTGTTCTACGCATTGATTTATAATGTATCTTGTTAAAAAGGACACAAAAATTTTTGTCATTTTTGATCAAAAGAACAAAGACTATAGTCTTGGGTACAAAATCAAGAAAAAAAATTTTGTCTCCGATTTGAATAAAATTGGTGAATACACTATTATTTAAGTGTAGAATACAGAAATAAAATCAGTTGCGTTGTAAATATTACTGTTGTTTCTCTAAGAACATGTGTTGTTTTCGGGAAAAAAACATCTAATGGGAAAAACGTAGTTAATGCAGCAATTTTAAAAATCCGATGAAACGGTTTGCACTACAGTGTTCATCGCATTGATTTATAATGTATCTTGTTAAAAAAGAACACAAAATTTTTGTCATTTTTGATCAAAAGAACAAAGACTATAGTCTTGGGTACAAAATTAGGAAAAAAAATTTTTCTTCGATTTGAATAAAATTGGTGAATACACTATTATTTAAGTGTAGAATACAGAAATAAAATCAGTTGCGTTCTAAATATTACTGTTGTTTCTCTAAGAACATGTGTTGTTTTCGGGAAAAACATCTAATGGGAAAAACGTAGTTAATGCAGCAATTTTAAAAATCCGATGAAACGGTTTGCACTACAGTGTTCATCGCATTGATTTATAATGTATCTTGTTAAAAAAAGACACAAAATTTTTGTCATTTTTGATCAAAAGAACAAAGACTATAGTCTTGGGTACAAAATTAGAAAAAAAAATTTTTCTCCGATTTGAATAAAAATTGGTGAATACACTATTATTTAAGTGTAGAATACAGAAATAAAATCAGTTGCGTTGTAAATATTACTGTTGTTTCTAAGAACATGTGTTGTTTTCGAGAAAAAACATCTAATGGGAAAACGTAGTTAATGCAGCAATTTTAAAAATCCGATGAAACGGTTTGCACTACAGTGTTCTACGCATTGATTTATAATGTATCTTGTTAAAAAAGGACACAAAAATTTTTGTCATTTTTGATCAAAAGAACAAAGACTATAGTCTTGGGTACAAAATTAGGAAAAAAAATTTTGTCTCCGATTTGAATAAAATTGGTGAATACACTATTATTTAAGTGTAGAATACAGAAATAAAATCAGTTGCGTTCTAAATATTACTGTTGTTTCTCTAAGAACATGTGTTGTTTTCGGAAAAAACATCTAATGGGAAAAACGTAGTTAATGCAGCAATTTTAAAAATCCGATGAAACGGTTTGCACTACAGTGTTCTACGCATTGATTTATAATGTATCTTGTTAAAAAAGGACACAAAATTTTTGTCATTTTTGATCAAAAGAACAAAGACTATAGTCTTGGGTACAAAATTAGGAAAAAATTTTTTTTCGATTTCAATAAAAATTGGTGAATACACTATTATTTAAGTGTAGAATACAGAAATAAAATCAGTTGCGTTGTAAATATTACTGTTGTTTCTCTAAGAACATGTGTTGTTTTCGGGAAAAAACATCTAATGGGAAAAACGTAGTTAATGCAGCAATTTTTAAAAATCCGATGAAACGGTTTGCACTACAGTGTTCTACGCATTGATTTATAATGTATCTTGTTAAAAAAAGGACACAAAAATTTTTGTCATTTTTGATCAAAAGAACAAAGACTATAGTCTTGGGTACAAAATTAGGAAAAAAAATTTTGTCTCCGATTTGAATAAAAATTGGTGAATACACTATTATTTAAGTGTAGAATACAGAAATAAAATCAGTTGCGTTCTAAATATTACTGTTGTTTCTCTAAGAACATGTGTTGTTTTCGGAAAAAAACATCTAATGGGAAAAACGTAGTTAATGCAGCAATTTTAAAAATCCGATGAAAACAGTGTTCTACGCATTGATTTATAATGTATTTTGTTAAAAAAGGACACAAAAATTTTTGTCATTTTTGATCAAAAGGGGTACAAAATTAGGAAAAAATTTTTTTCTTCGATTTCAATAAAAATTGGTGAATACACTATTATTTAAGTGTAGAATACAGAAATAAAATCAGTTGCGTTGTAAATATTACTGTTGTTTCTCTAAGAACATGTGTTGTTTTCGGGAAAAACATCTAATGGGAAAAACGTAGTTAATGCAGCAATTTTTAAAAATCCGATGAAGCGGTTTGCACTACAGTGTTCTACGCATTGATTTATAATGTATCATGTTAAAAAAGGACACAAAATTTTTTGTCATTTTTTATCAAAAGAACAAAATCAAGAATCAAAAAATTTTGTCTCCGATTTGAGTTAAAATTGGTGAATACACTATTATTTAAGTGTAGAATACAGAAATAAAATCAGTTGCGTTCTAAATATTACTGTTGTTTCTCTAAGAACATGTGTTGTTTTCGGGAAAAAACATCTAATGGGAAAAACGTAGTTAATGCAGCAATTTTAAAAATCCGATGAAACGGTTTGCACTACAGTGTTCTACGCATTGATTTATAATGTATCTTGTTAAAAAAGGACACAAAAATTTTGTCATTTTTGATCAAAAGAACAAAGACTATAGTCTTGGGTACAAAATTAGGAAAAAAAATTTTGTCTCCGATTTGAATAAAATTGGTGAATACACTATTATTTAAGTGTAGAATACAGAAATAAAATCAGTTGCGTTGTAAATATTACTGTTGTTTCTCTAAGAACATGTGTTGTTTTCGGGAAAAAACATCTAATGGGAAAAACGTAGTTAATGCAGCAATTTTAAAAATCCGATGAAACGGTTTGCACTACAGTGTTCATCGCATTGATTTATAATGTATCTTGTTAAAAAGGACACAAAAATTTTTGTCATTTTTGATCAAAAGAACAAAGACTATAGTCTTGGGTACAAAATTAGGAAAAAAAAATTTTTCTTCGATTTGAATAAAATTGGTGAATACACTATTATTTAAGTGTAGAATACAGAAATAAAATCAGTTGCGTTCTAAATATTACTGTTGTTTCTCTAAGAACATGTGTTGTTTTCGGGAAAAAACATCTAATGGGAAAAACGTAGTTAATGCAGCAATTTTAAAAATCCGATGAAACGGTTTGCACTACAGTGTTCTATCGCATTGATTTATAATGTATCTTGTTAAAAAAAGACACAAAATTTTTGTCATTTTTGATCAAAAGAACAAAGACTATAGTCTTGGGTACAAAATTAGAAAAAAAAAATTTTGTCTCCGATTTGAATAAAAATTGGTGAATACACTATTATTTAAGTGTAGAATACAGAAATAAAATCAGTTGCGTTGTAAATATTACTGTTGTTTCTAAGTACATGTGTTGTTTTCGAGAATAAAACATCTAATGGGAAAAACGTAGTTAATGCATCAATTTTAAAAATCCGATGAAACGGTTTGCACTACAGTGTTCTACGCATTGATTTATAATGTATCTTGTTAAAAAGGACACAAAATTTTTTGTCATTTTTGATCAAAAGAACAAAGACTATAGTCTTGGGTACAAAATTAGGAAAAAAAATTTTGTCTCCGATTTGAATAAAAATTGGTGAATACACTATTATTTAAGTGTAGAATACAGAAATAAAATCAGTTGCGTTCTAAATATTACTGTTGTTTCTCTAAGAACATGTGTTGTTTTCGGAAAAAACATCTAATGGGAAAAACGTAGTTAATGCAGCAATTTTAAAAAAATCCGATGAAACGGTTTGCACTACAGTGTTCTACGCATTGATTTATAATGTATCTTGTTAAAAAAAGGACACAAAAATTTTTGTCATTTTTGATCAAAAGAACAAAGACTATAGTCTTGGGTACAAAATTAGGAAAAAAATTTTTTTTTCGATATCAATAAAATTGGTGAATACACTAGTATTTAAGTGTAAAATACAGAAATGAAATCAGTTGCGTTATAAATATTACTGTTGTTTCTAAGAACATGTGTTGTTTTCGGGAAAAAACATCTAATGGGAAAAACGTAGTTAATGCAGCAATTTTAAAAAAATCCGATGAAACGGTTTGCACTACAGTGTTCTACGCATTGATTTATAATGTATCTTGTTAAAAAGGACACAAAAATTTTGTCATTTTTGATCAAAAGAACAAAGACTATAGTCTTGGGTACAAAATTAGGAAAAATATTTTTTCTCCGATTTGAATAAAATTGGTGAATACACTATTATTTAAGTGTAGAATACAGAAATAAAATCAGTTGCGTTGTAAATATTACTGTTGTTTCTCTAAGAACATGTGTTGTTTTCGGAAAAAACATCTAATGGGAAAAACGTAGTTAATGCAGCAATTTTAAAAATCCGATGAAACGGTTTGCACTACAGTGTTCTACGCATTGATTTATAATGTATCTTGTTAAAAAAACACAAAAATTTTTGTCATTTTTGATCAAAAGAACAAAGACTATGGGTACAAAATTAGGAAAAAATTTTTTTTCCGATTTGAATAAAAATTGGTGAATACACTATTATTTAAGTGTAGAATACAGAAATAAAATCAGTTGCGTTCTAAATATTACTGTTGTTTCTCTAAGAACATGTGTTGTTTTCGGGAAAAACATCTAATGGGAAAAACGTAGTTAATGCAGCAATTTTAAAAATCCGATGAAACGGTTTGCACTACAGTGTTCTACGCATTGATTTATAATGTATCTTGTTAAAAAAGGACACAAAACTTTTGTCATTTTTGATCTAAAGAACAAAATTGGGTACAAAATTAGGAAAAAAAAATTTTGTCTCCGATTTGAATAAAAATTGTTAAAAAAGGACACCAAAATTTTTGTCATTTTTGATCAAAAGAACAAAGACTATAGTCTTGGGTAGAAAATTAAGAAAAAAATTTTTTTTCTCCGATTTCTATAAAAATTGGTGAATACACTATTATTTAAGTGTAAATTACAGAAATAAAATCAGTTGCGTTGTAAATATTACTGTTGTTTCTCTAAGAACATGTGTTGTTTTCGGAGAAAAACATCTAATGGGAAAAACGTAGTTAATGCAGCAATTTTAAAAATCCGATGAAACGGTTTGCACTGCAGTGTTCTACGCATTGATTTATAATGTATTTTGTTAAAAAAGGACACAAAATTTTTGTCATTTTTGATCAAAAGATGGCAACTATAGTACAGGGTGTCCCAAATTAGAAGTGACTGATTTTAAATATAAATTCCCAGCTTATTAATTGCTCCAAAGAGATGGGGTTTTCACTAGTTTCACTAGTTTATCAAAAAGATTTTTAGGCTTGGCTGGCATTTCATCTCATCAACACAGGGTGTTTTACTAATGTTGGTCAAATTCAAAGGGAAAAATATGTTTTATTTTAAATGGAACACCCTTATAATTTGGTTTCATTAACAACAAAGATATTCGACGTTCATATAAAACTGCTAATTAAAAATGTACTACTACATGAAACCTCGAATATCTTTGTTGTTAATAGAACAAAAGAACTATACATTTTTGGAAAGGAGAATGATTGCTCTTTCGAATGAGATTATAGGGTGTTCCATTAAGAATAAAACATATTTTCCTCTTTAATTTGACCAACATTAGTAAAACACCCTGTGTTGATTAGATGAAATGCCAGCCAAACCTAAAAATCTTTTGATAAACTAGTGAAACTAGTGAGAACGCCATCCCTTTGGAGCAATTAATAAGCTGGGAATTTATATTTAAAATCAGTCACTCTTATTTGGGACACCCTGTACTACAGTTGCCATCTTATTAATACAATAATGGGAGAAACTTAGATTAAACATCAATTTTGAGATATCCGAAGAAACGGTTTGTACATGTTATTTAGAATGGACATGTACATGAAAATCAAAAGTTAATACATCCTTTCCAAATTAATAGTTATAATAAACAGATTTTAGATGTTTTGGAAATTATTTACAATAAAACCACTAATCCTAAAATTATCCTATATGCTCAAACCAAATTTGAAGATCTGATATTTAAATATAATGATAAGTTTATTTAATTTAATTGCTAACCTTTGAACCAAATTCAGAAATTTTACAACAATTATTGTAGTTAGAATATTTTATGTTAATTTCATTATTTATAATAAAATATCATATTAATGTCATATTTTTAAATAGTATAATAATTTGATGATGACTCTAAAATTTAATGAGTTGAAACTATAGTTATTATAATTAATAAATTATATAATTGGTATATAGTAACTGCAAAATTATTATTTTATAGCCTTGTGACGTCATATTTGACAATTTCTTCATCTATCATCACTAGTAGGGAAGTTTACAACCTTTAATATTCAGTTTCTAAATTTCACTTGTTTGTGTATAATGGCTCCAAAGATAATAGAGGGGAGGGAACTTTGAGAAGCACTGTATATGAAGTTATTAGTTATTCGTCTTTTCTTTGGAACATTTCAAAGGTGCAATTTGTTATTTGACCAATAAAAATTATAACATCAAAAACCGACCAACAACTATATACAATAATTACGTCCATAAATAAAAATTACTTCCTACATACAAGTTCATAAATTTATCACGTCATCACAAAGTCAATTATTTCGAAAACATGCTAAATTGTTCTCGTAAATGAAAATTTTTACTTTATTGAATGTAATAGAACCTTAATCTGTAGAAACATTATCATTAAACATGTAGGAGTTGTGAATATGTGCAATTAACTTTACAATTTTGATTTGACAATTCAATATAAATCGGCCATAAAAATAAAGCCTATCTTGTGTTTGTATACAAGTACACACGCAACGCTCTATTCGTGTTTATTTAGAAAAATATGTAATAAAAAAGTTTTTCTACTCCTGTATTGTAATTTATACAGGGTGACCCAGGGATGTGAAATTGGTCCATAACTTTTTGTTATTGCAGATATCGGCATGCAGTTTTCACAACCAAGTAAGCACACTTATGCTGCCTTCGGCTCATTTCTTAATAAAGTTACTCGTGTCTTAATAGTAAGCATTACATGCCCATTGCTATACTATTACCGTCAATAGTAAGAATTATTGATGCTAAATACAAATTGTAAAAGAAATAATTTTACAATTTAATTTAGGGTTTGATTAAATAAGAAAATTGATCTACTGATTGTATGCAAATTTAATTATCAATATAATATACAGATAGATAGATATTTATTTTGTTTTATAACATTAACAAAAGAATTCGGTTTACAACACAATATATAACAAACAGTAATTTTAAATAATATACTCGTATCTATTAAACCCCAAGTATAAATACACCAAAACCAAAACCAAAAAATAACTCCACCTTCCTCCATCCGAATTACTTCACTCGTTATTTCTTTTCTCTTCTTCCCTCCAGATTTTCTTTCTAGCAAATCTCCCATCCAACCTGCCCCTTCTCTACTTTCCCCTAATACCTCCTTCGTTTGTTTTAATTACAACCTTAGCTCCTCACATTCTTCCCTCATATGGTTTACGTTTTCCCACCCTTCCTCACGTATTCTACATTCATACATACATACATTTCTTTTGACGTCCTCCCACAGTACCTGTTTTCGTATTCCTCATTCACTGTTATAAACCTCGCAATCATTCTCTTCTCCATTAAACTCATACTCCGCATTATATATTTAGGCTTCTAATATGTTATTAAGTCTTTATAGTTCTCGTTATACCTACTACCCTTTATCTTCTCTCTCCTTTCCTGAATTTGCGTATCCTTGTCCCTCATTACTAAGTCCCTTCTATTCTGCTCTTTTGTTTTCTATATCGTTCCAGGTCCTCCCTTGCGTCCATATATTTTTATCATATCTTTCACCTGCCTCCAACACTCGTATAAAATTTCATTTTCTCTTCTACCTTCTAGCTCTTCTTCATATCTCATCGCTCTCTTCCCCGCTTCTATTCTTATCTTTTCAAGTTACATTGCCTCCTCTACTATGTACCCCTTTGTCTCTTTATCTAGCCCCATCGTCCATCTTCAATACCTTTCCTGCACTCTCTCCAAAATCTCCTACTCCTTACTTACCCACACTTTCGTTCCATACATCATTATAATAATAATAATAAATAAAAATAAACTTTATTGCTGCTAGACATTAATACAATTTTTTTCAGACGTCAAAATAAATTACATATACATATATAAATATACTTTTCACCAGTTTTTTAAACATTCACCTTCTCTTTTCAAAGATTATTTTTCCTAACCCCCACAACTGTCACAGAATCATGCTAATTCTCTTAGTTGTCCTTCATCCCTATTATCGTACTTAATTCTATAGCCTAAATATTTCCCCTCTACACTTCACCCTACCATAATTTCTTCTTTTTCTTCTTTCTCTTCTCTATTGAAAAACTATTATCATCTTTTTTTTTCTGTATTTAACTTCTTTCTTTCCAAATATAAATATAATGCCCTCATACCTTTCATCTCTTTCTCATCCCCTTTCTAGCACTACAATATCGTGCGCATATTCTAACCTCCATATCACCCCATCACTATCCCACCTCTTTGCTTTCTCTTCAATTCCTCCTCCAAATCACCAATTGTTCTTTCTCCCTGCCACATTCCAGAAAAGTATTTATTTTCTCCCTCACTTTTATTAGTCTCCTGCTTCTTATCACTATATCCCCCTCCCCTTTCTCACTTATTCTAATTTTTGCATTCCAATTTTTACTTCCTTTCCTCCCACCCCCATATGTGCCTCACACCATATATTCATACCTTTCCATATCCTATTCTCACTGTACTCCTTCTTTCTCCTGTCTTCTAGCTTGATTCTTATGGTTTCTTGCGTTTCTCTTTTCTTCCTTGTTAGATGATCATCTATAAGTATTTTGGTTTCTCTCAACTTTCCTTCATTACCTGCTTACTTTCCACCTAGCTGCTTAACTTCACCGGTCCTTTAATTACTATATTATTCTTCCTTTTTTCTCTTTCTTTGCCTTCTCAATCTTAATCACTTTACTCTCCAACTTTTGCCTCTCCTTGCCCATTTCTTCCTTTCATCCTCCCATACATTTTCTTTTCTCTACATCACCTCTTTCAGCTTTCTTATTTACCCCTTTCATTCTGTAAATTCTTCCATCATCATACAATCAACGCAAACACGTGGAAACGATCCGAATATACTAGGTGTCCCAACAGTAACTTTACTACCTAAATTCTAAATAGCATGTGCCTTTTTATGGTATTAGTGCCAACGTTTCGTCTTTAAGACGAACTATCTCTTAGGCTGTTTTGTCAACGAAAAACACAGGTAGAGACTTCTTGACTTGTTTTTGATTGACAAAACTAAGATAATTTGCCTTAAAAATTCCCCCAATTGTTAGGGGCGAAACGTCGGCACTAATCCCATAAAAAATCAGTTTCAATTTTACCGCCTTATCCTTAAGTTAAAAAGGAATAACTTTAATTAAAACTGTAGGAATCATACTCATTTTATAAAGTAGAAACCTTAAGATTATAGATGTAGAACAAGATATCGGATAAACGTACACAGCGATTCTTTTTTAAAATTTTCGATGACCTTATCACACGTAAGCAAGTTATATTCAGTTTGTCACTTAGTTAAGAAATAAGAAGCATAATACCAGTGATAAGTATTTATCCTATCGTAAAGTGTCTGCGACTAAGAAAATGGTTTGTGTACAAACAGATAGTGGTAGCTTGTGTAAATTGTAAAAACACTTACAAATATTGTTAAGTTGTTGCAGTAAAGCCACAACATAACTCATTTTAGACGTTGGTATGCGAGAAATGAAGAAAAACTGATTGTGTTGAAAAAGTCAATGACCTCTAAAAGTAATTGAACAGGTGACAAAAAACTAACACGTTTTAAAGGAATATCGGACTAGATGAATCGATTGCTGTAATCAAAATCGATCACAATGACATATGTTAACAAATGCTTATTTTAATAAAAATAAGAAATGAGCCAGGGACTCAGGGACCTGAAGATATCATCTTAGTTAATAAAAATTTATATTAAAAATGCATCAGAACGCACCAAACAGGCAAACCCAAGAAAATAAAATTTGTTATAATCATTGAGTGAATATTAAGAATAAGTATAATGATTAATTAAACTAAATTGAGTTTCCTTTATTACCATATGCATTACATTGATATCCTATAGATAAACTAATTGTAT
The DNA here is from genome assembly GCA_030710515.1 of Abscondita cerata. NCBI lineage: Eukaryota > Metazoa > Arthropoda > Insecta > Coleoptera > Lampyridae > Abscondita > Abscondita cerata. The sequence continues at coordinate 65,646 of JALBCR010000853.1, read as the reverse complement.
ATCCTATGGATATTGAAAATACTGTATCCACAGAATAAACTTAAGATATACAGTAAACATTGCGAAAGTATTAAGTTTGGGTATCCATAAGATATACTTCTAAACATCTAGTAGATATTAACAAATTACATCCCATAGATGTCCACGTTTGTGACAACTAGACGTCCACAAGATATCCACTGTATGTAGGAAGTTTTAGCTAGACATTTCCTCGATGATCATCTTATCTAGTAAGGATATCTAATGGACATCTAACTGATAGGTTTGTGTTGTATGGGGCAATATAAGTACGTTTTAGAACATTTTTTTAGTTTAAGTAATTTAGGTTATAGGCATAGGTATAATTATTATTACCTTTTGGAAGAATAGGGTATTAACGTCTCTAAACCGTGCCTTGAGGTTGGTTATTTTTTATTTAATTCATTTAAGTTTGTATTATTATTATAAAAGAGATGAGAAGGTATACAATACCATATTAAAGTATGCAACTGCATGACGTATATTTCAATTAACGCCGAATCGTAGTTAATAACTAATGTAATCAACAATAAGCAAAAGATAATATGCACACAGACAAAGATAGTGAACATAACCAGAAGAAAAGATGCAACCAATAATTTCAAACGAAACAAAGGTATATACATAAACTTACCTACTTTAAAACTAGACTCATATATCATAAGCTAAACAGCTTCAAAAGTAGTTTAGTTTAAGTTTAATACACAAAAAGATGAATAAAATATTTTGAAAATGTCTTAACACGTTGTATATTCAGTAAACTTTTCCAAGCAATAAATATAAAAAAGTTTCGTTGTAAAATTTTTGGTGACATGGCGTATAAAAGATAATAAATAACAAAGTTATACTAGACAAGAAGCAATCTAAAACTTTAGAAATTTTGATCAATTTTGCATTGATTTCATTCACTTTAATGGCACTTGAAAAAAAGATAACAGAATAAATGGGGCAATAAAGCAAATATTTGATGCGTGAGTTGTGGAATTCCACTAAATCCTTAAATTATGCAGTTCAAATCCATATGTCATGGCGTTTGTCACGTTTACTGAATTAATCAACGAATAAATATTTATTTCTCTAGAATTTAGCGCATGTTAACGTTTAAACAGTTCATCTTTAAAAGACAATTACGAACGTGTGCACAGTGAAGCATGTAAAGACGATCCCTTTGAAATACGATGTGAATACATACATAATAAGATCATTCCACAAAATAGAGAAACAAGGCTATGAGGTCTGAATTGGTCGACTTATTCTCAGATCAGAGCCTTTAAACCCATTTCCATTATGTTATCCTGTATACATCGCACCCTGCGAACGCGACAGCTTTTCTCTACATTGGAGCAGTGGGGCATTCTTAGGGTGACTATCAAAAGCGGGGCTGGAGCTCTACAGCTGACGCTACAATTAACACGCGCCGCGGTTCTTGTTTAGCATAAGCCCTCTATCAACCATTCTTCTTGTGTCATTTTATATGAAACTGCGGCGAGCTTTAATAAACTTAATAGGTTTGCACTGTAATTGATATTACTCGAGACATTTTAAAAAATGCACTTTCAATGTAAAAATAGAAAAGAATTCGGACTTTTTTCAGAACCAGCTCTACATACATACCTACAACGAAATGGAATAAGTTCCTGTTGCTGTTTTTTGAGAAAACTAAACGTTATTCTCTTTTGGTTCCGCATCCTCACATAACTGGCGCTTTAGTTTCCTCAGCCGATCCATTTATTCTTGTCAAACTTTTGGCAGAGTAAATTTCGAAGCGAACGAACGTTTCTCATTTAACGACTCTTCGACGAATTATCGATCAAGCACAGATGAATTCAGCAAGAAGAAAAAAAATTACAATTACATCGAGGAAATCATAAATGTGAAATGGGATTTCACAATCTACCAACAAACGCGCGCATTAATACGCTTTTACGATTGAAATTGCCGTGAAAACCATTAATTACAAGCACTTATTTCCAGTTTTATTATGAGATGTAAATGGAAACGTGTCTACTTTTGTCGATAATACGCATTCCATTTAAATCTTTAGATGACTTTGAATTGATGTAAATAAATCAGAATTTGCGCGTTCTGGTTTTAGATTGCAGTACGTTTGTTTTTTTTATTGAAATAGGTTTACAATCTGCTTTTACACCAGAGTATTCAGTAAATTTATGGAAATTATGAAAACATGACATGCAGGTCACTGCCTAATGTAGCAACCACCCATAGTAGTTAGCCTTAAGCTATGGGGCTTTTTTAAGGAATTGTTCTAGTTTAAGATGTCTGATGTATACCGTGTGTCCCGGGTAATCTGAAGCATTATGTTTAACATGGGAATTTGAAAAGTCCGATTTATATGTCCCCAAAGTCTGTTTAGGATATTTCCACTATCAGAACACTTAGCAATGTGTACAAGAAAACGTTTTGCGTCATAATTTCTAAAATGTAACCAAACATATTAAAAATATTTGAAAAAAGATATAATAATTATTCAAAACGTGCGAGGGTTCAAATCCCAGCCTTTTCTTCTTTTTTTTTAGTTGTGTTATTATTTTCAAGAACAGCGTTTAATTTCCATCGGTGAAGAGACATAATTACTTTTACTTTTTTACTTGAACTGACCATGGATTTATTAGAATAATAATCAATTAGAGAGTTTTTGAATATCGTAAATCAAATTCTAAAATTACTGAGTTCCTTCTGCGCATGCGTAATGACGTGAGCGCAATTTATAGTAGTTAAATCAACAGCGTCCGGCTTCGTCGGAGAGTCGCGTATGGTCCCTGAAGAACTATAAAGAAGTAGAATGCGGTCTAACAAGGCGCCACCTGCTAGATAAAGAAAGAAATAAAACCGACCAATAGGAGATCAACAGGTTTTACTTAAAATCTTAAAACCAGAAGAGAGAGACAAACAATACAGTATAACAAACAAATCTTAAAATATTAGGAGAATGTGACAGAAATAGAAAGACTGTCGCATATAGTTACGTGCGTTAGCAGCAGCCTCGCTTAACAATAAATAAGGCTCGCAATTAATGTGTCAAATTTCAAGTAAGCTTTCGTCATACTCAAGTTAAAATTATTATTCCAATTGAGGATTCGCTGCTATTAAGGCTCTGCTTACACATATCACTTACACACGGCGATTTAAACTAAACTTAAACTAGGATTAAAGGTAAGTACCTCCCGCAAACCAAAAGGTCTTTTGTGTCCGCGACAACCGCTCTAAATAAAGCGCCCCAGCCCGTATTGAGCTGATTAAAACAAACGTTCGGTTGAGGAGTGTACACCGAATAAAAATTTACATAAATATTAGAGATGAAGCCGTTCTATGTCATATGTACTTGAGCTTCATACGCATTATTATGATGAATAAGTGGCTTAAATACTAAAACTTAGCTGTAATCGGTAAGATGTAGTTCCGAGTATGAAAGTGTTCTCTATCGACGGTATCGACAGTTCATGAAATTAGATAGTCCCAGGTTTCTCTTAGGGGAGGTGTGCGGAGAAGAACAGAAGGCGATCGACTCCTCGATGAAGTGATGCAGCATAACCAACCCCTGTAGACGTAGTATCCACCGGTTGTCTGCAGCTTAATTAATGCAAAACTGTAGTGTTGTCTTTAATTAATAGGAAGGTTCTTAATCAGCCACTCCAGCACTCTCAAGAGTTATCAGACATAATAATATTTTAGTATAATTATATTTTAGTGTAATTATATTTTAGTATAATTATATTTTAGTATAATTATATTTTAGTATAATTATATTTTAGTATAATTATATTTTAGTTATTTATGTGTACACTAGAATAGGTAATATTTTGATGCAAGTAATTGTAAATATCTAAGGAGCCAATGGAAGATCAAGGGTAGGAAACCACTAATTTGAATTGGCTGCCTTATGATTTTTCAACTTATATTAGGAATATTTATCTTTTGTTCTTTTACACTATCTTTATGTTGAAAAATAAACTTCATTATGATTATTATTATTATTAATACCCAACGAGAACATAAGGTCAAACGCAACGTGCTAAAAGCATACGTAGCAGTTAGAATTAATACAAATAGGAAAGAAAACAAAATCAGAACTCACGGTGAATTTAGCCGGGTTAAACTTAAACACCAATTTGAATTGGAAATTTCTACATTCGGAAAATAAAACCGTAACAGCCATAGGTCCAGACTGGTCGGAGTATAAATTTGTATAGGAGTAGTTTGTTGTTTAATGATAGCTCTGATTTTCGGCTCAGTAACCAGTACATTTTTTTGTATTTTAACCCTAGTTGTTTTCTTTTGGCCCAAACGTGTTGTTTCCATGTGAGGTGACGACCTAAATGCATGCCCAGAACTTTACAGTGTCCTGCTGTGGGACTTATAGACCATTTAACATGACTGGGGGGCATGTTTCTCGTGTAAGTGAAATGTGATGGGCCGATTTATTCGAGTCTGTCTTGATTCGCCACTTACGTAACCAGCTCTGAACTTTTCTTAGGTGTAATTGGAGATAATGTGAAGCGGTGTAGATTAAATATAGTAGGGGACCTAAGGAATTCCAGCTTTAATAGGGAATAAAGTAGTAGTCTCATCTTGTAATTTGATTAAATAGTGCCTGTTTGACAAGTCTGAACTGATAACTCGGAATAGATTAACTGGTAGAATTTTTTTAAGCATGACAAATACAGCAGAACAGTAATTTTTGGTTTCTAGAGTTTAGTTTATTTGATCAACTATTCTATAAATCTGTTCTATTGTCGAGTGTTACTCTCTAAAGTCAAACTGGTGGAGTAAGACTGGGTTGTTGGTTACAATTATTGGCTTGAGTTGAAGTAATAGCAGTTTCTCAAATACTTTGGATACTAGTGGTAGTAGGCTTATAGACCGGTAAGAGTCGACTTGTTCGATTGGTTTTCCAGGTTTTTGGATAAGTATTACACTAGCAACCTCTCATTGCTAAAAAAATAACCAAACAGCATTGAATAGTTTGATCAAAAATATGATGCCTTTAGCAGAAAGCTCCTTCAAAATTTTACCAGTAATTAGATCGTAACCGGATGATTTTTTACATTTTAAACTTTGAATAACTCGGCTTGTTTCTTTAAGTTTGAATGGTTTACTTGGTAAAGTCATCTGAAATGGAGTCGCTATTAACTGCTGGATTTTTAGCTCCTCCTCCTGTGTGGATTCCAAAGGGTGGGGTTCGATTACTTTTTGCAAATTGTTAACGAATAGCAAGGCTTTATCAGGGGTCCTTCTCGCCCATGTTTGGTGTTCCTTTCTGAGTGGTGGAATGAACTGAGTATGTCTTTAAAGTTTTCTTGTGACCTTCCACAGGAAATAATCAGTAGCATCAGTTGGGGACATATTTTCAAGATATTACTGAATTGATTGATTTTTTAGTTGGAAAAGTTCGGCTGTCGCTCTGTTGTAGTATAAGTTGCCATCGCTTCCTCAGCTTCCTTTTTTGTGCAACGAGAATTGGGCAATCATTTATTCTTGTGACATCGTTTTCTCTTATGTCCTCTTCCGTTTCTGTTTATATTTCAAGCAATAACAATTCTACTATCTTTTTTTCTAGTAGTCCCAATCAGTTTTTCGGTTACAAGAGAAGGGTGGTTTAACTATTTGAATAACTTGTGTCCCAAAAGTGAGCACATTCAGGGAGTGGTCGGATGGAAAATCAAGGCAAAATTTAACATACAGCTAGTTAGGATTAATGATTTTTAGAATGCAGAAATCTAGGAGGTTTGGAAATTTACTGAGATGGGTGGGCCAATAAGTTGGTTCTCCAGTCGACATAAAATAGTTAATATATTTAACGTCTGTTCCATTAGATTTTTCATCATGTGCTTAAAAGTTCTTGCATGTCATTTAGTGGTTAAGGTGCTGGCAGTGAGACAACCTGCTGCTGATTACTTGGTTAAGTTAGCATCGAATTTCTTCTGTTTAATTGTCTTTTTCTGTGCGGTGGAAAGGTTTTTGTTGCAGTTCTTTGTATACGGAGCAACCTTTGTTATTGGCAGGGTGGTCAATCAAATGAATCACTCATAAATCAATCAAATGATCAATGAAATACGGTACCTTTTTGATCAAAAAATAGCCGACTGAGACCGTTTTCTTGTCTGACGTCAATTTTGTTTAAAATGTCTCAAACTCGATGTTTTTGGTAATTACCTTATTCCTAGATTCACCGTAGAGAATTTTTATAACGCCGATTAGTTTTTGTCTATGTCTATGCAGTTCAACCTGGATCGGGGATATGTCGGCAGATATACAAATATTATGTCCGATAGCCAGGCGGCTATCTCAGCATTGAGTAGCTGTGTCATCAGCTCAAGGATGGTAAGAACTTGTAAAAGAAAACTGGATAAACTAGAGGCATGCAATAATAGGTCACCCTAGTTTGGATACTTGGACATTATGGGATTTCTGGCAAGGAGCATACAGATGCTCTCGCCAGGAAAAAGAGCAGCCAAGCGGTTTGTAGGGTCAGAGCCCTTCTGTGGGATTGGGATGCACATAATATGTAAAGTACTTCGGGTTGAGAAAGGGAAGAAAAATTTAGAACACTGGGTCAGGCTACCAGGGTTGAGGCAGTCCAAAACTATACTAGGTGATTTCATTGGTAAAGATCACAGAAATTACTTAGCAGCAACCATCTAAGAATTCCCACGGGCTTCATGACAGGACACTGTTAAATTGACATAAAGATTTTACTGCGTGTCGGAGGAGAACCCGATTCACTTTCGTACGGAATGTGAAGCCACGGTTTCCAGAAGGCGCAATTGTTTTGGAAAACATTTTCTCGAACTGAAGGAGATTACTCCTTCTAATTCAAGATCAGTCCTAACCTACTGGAGATACTGTAATTTCAGAAAGAGGGAGCACAATAAACAGTACTTCTTCACTGATTATATTTACTCTATCTGTGTCTTATTCTTTTAGACACTCATTATTCTTCTTAGTATAGTATAATACAATATTTAATTCAAAAATGCTCCCGCTCTGTTAATGATTTCTTTAATTGTAAACACATGATTTTATGTGTTTTTCCCTTGTCTAAACACGCTATGTACGTTCAATAATGTCCGTTCAAACTCCCTCCTCAATTTCTTCTCAAATAGCTTCATAGGTGTACTGAGTAAAGTTATCTATCTACAATTTATTGAAGTCCATTGGGTTCCCTTTTTTAAATTAGTACTAACAAAACAATCCAAATCTCTCATCACTTTTTCTTCTATCCACATACTCGTTTGTAATCCTCTTGCTCCCATGTTTTTAATCGTCTCTGTTGTTGTCACTACTATTGATTTTACGGTTCTGAAACACTTTTACTACTGCTACCAATTTCTTAATTTCATTTTCTTTTCATTTTGCAAATTTGTTTTGGTGTTCACTTTCTTCTTATAAGATTTCATGATCATGTTCTGTTATGCTATGAACAGTTTTTTCCCATGCCTCATAATATCAGTCTTATTTCTACTAAAGCCTTTTAATACTTAAAAAATATTTGTTTGTTTATATTTCTATTTTTCTCAAGTTTATCTAAAACTTCTCACATGACTTTTGTTGGGATCATCTAACGCTCCTTTTAACGTCAACCTTTCTTGTTTTCAACTAGTTGTTTAATCTCTTCGAACCATCACACATAGCTTCTGTCTTGACATTGTTGAATGTTTTTAACTTTTTCTATTTCACTTTCTACAATTAATTTGTACCTCTGTAGCTATTTTTTCATTTCTTAATTTATAGTTTTTATTCCATCTTTTCTTTTTAATTTCATTCCTGTTATCCTGTGGGATTTCTTTTCGTATTTATGTTTAATTTTACTTACTACTAGGAAGCGGCCACTGACAATCCTCTTTTAATAACTATGTCATTAATTATTGCTCTCTCCCCATCTTGGACAATTATGTGACATGTAATCAAATACTCTTCACTGTTTGACATTGCTCTTGTGTATTTATGATGTCTTTACGTTGGTAGAAGGTAAATTTAACAAAATGTAATATTCGCATTTAAATCACTCACTACATAAATCTTACCTCTTCCCTTCTCTACCTCAATATTTAACTGTTCCCAACACATTTTGTGTTAAGTGCTTTAGTTCAATTATTATGATTCTTTCTGTGGTTACCTCCCATTTATTTATCTTGTTCTTTTTACCTTTATGGACTATATATCCTACCCCTGCTTGGGCTTTTTCCTTAATAATTGTAACCCTGCTCCACGTTGTAATTTGTACATTTTCTAATTCTGATCAATCTCCATTCTTTTATCTTGCATACTATTAAAATTTCTGATACAGTCCGTTCCAATTGATCAACTAGTTCCACTTATTTGCTACTCATACTTTTAATATTACATGTGTCCAAGTAAGTATTCCTCCAAAAATTCAATTTCAAATAAAAATGGTCTTTTAGACCCCTTCAGTGTGGAGGTAGGAAAACAAACAACTCAAAAGATGTGCTTGCCGACGTTTCGCCCTTCATAATGAGGGCTTTCTCAAGGCTGTAATTTATTAAGAAAAACAACACACAATTAGTAGAATACATGAGTTAATTAATACATAAACGACATTAAGAAAACGGTATCGCTAAATTTAAATTAAACATAGTAGAACGCATTAAGTCAAAATTCACCACATTAAAAAGAACAAAAAGGACCAAAAATTAAACAAAAATTAAACAACTGTATGACTTATGACTTTTTTTAAATTTTAAATTCAATAATCTAGTGTTTAATTATCTAGTCATACAAGTTTTTGTTCTTGCTCCTACTAAAGGCCTCTTCTGTTTATAGAAGACTTTTATAATCGAAATATAAATAAAAGAGGAATTATTTACTAAGATAGAATGTTTTCTGTTTATGATAAAATTGGTTTCCATGCCTGAATTTTAAACCGTATCTGTTTAATTAGTTAATTAAAAAAAAGTGTTGACATATTATTAGTACCTGTATTGACGTGGCCCAGATTATAGTTTCAAAAGCCTTACGATATTATGTTGACCGTTACAGCTTTTAGAGATTTGAAAGCTTATCGACACTTTTCCGTTAAGAAATTGTGAGTTTAATATGTTCAGGATGAAACTACAATTTTATTCTGAAAACGAATGTAATATTTACGGATTTTCAAATATAACCCGTTGGGTATATTCACTATTCTATAAAATGGTATTTTCCCTCATTTCTGATAAAATTTAACAGTTTTGACGCGATGTTATTAATTTTTAGGTCACAATTAATCTCCCCGACATTGATTAATAAGTTTCTGATTACGGTTAAATCTTGCGATGAATTTTTATGAACCTATGTTAACTCAATTTCGAATTTATGCCCGTTTTAACTATACGCACGTCATTTGAAATATTTGATATTTACAGTAATTCGATTAAATTGATTTTATGAGTCAATCACGAATACTTCGCCAAAATGCAAATTAGTCAACATATAAATTTGAAGAAAATTAGTTTACTGAGGATTAACACTTTTAAAATTATAACGTGTTACATTTCATATCATCAATGCTGCTGATGCAGTCATTAGTAAATATTAATTACCGCATTTACAAGAAATTAATCGCTGTACTTTTAAGGTAAGTGGTGATTCTTTGTTGAAAAATAATGTGAATGTTTCATACAAAAAAATTATATGACCAACCCCTGCTTAGTTACAGCCTTAAAGAGGGCACAAAAAACAGTTTTTAATCTTTTTCTTGAAAACAAAAAATGTAAGAAAATTTGAAATGAACCAACACTTTTTGCTACCGAAAAAGCATTAAATGAATATTTTGTGGTATTCTCGTATAGATTCATAAGGGAGAAAAATCCACCCCTAAAATTTGTTGTTTTCTGAACTGTTTCCTGTTTCATAATTCATTATTTAAAAATTCATTTCAGATAGCTTGATTTTTTCATAACAAATAAGGAGTTTTTTGTAGGATCAACAATTTTTGAGGAAAAATGTATTATCAAATTCATCCCATGATTCGGGTAGGTTCAAATTTTTGACCGCATACGTGTATCAGTGCGCCGCCGTCTAGAGTCATATATAATACCTGAAGGTGACGATTTTCAACATTTGATTTTATTTTATTTAATCATTTCTAATACATCTTTAGTTAAATAACGTTACCAATAAAATATTCATTTCTTGTACAGTTGTATACCGCACTTAAGTATACACCTATAATTAGCTCATAATAAGAGCGAAATGCGCATCAGGTGTTTTTTCGTGCGTGTATGCTACTGTACAGAAGTACTTGGGTTTATGGACACGAGTGTATTATGCATTCTAAGTTATCGCTTAGATAACGATTTGCATTTAAACATTCAATCGCCGTTACAGTTGTCTGTGGGCATTATTTAGTTTGTACTGTTTATACGTGTCCCTATTACACGAGATGTCGTAAGACACACATTTCAAAAATATACACGATTCATACGATGTACTTGATAAAACTTTTTTTTTAAATGGTTGATCCTGTTAAAAATATAAAAGACCTTATTTGTTTAAAGGAAATCAATCTATCTGAAATGAATTTTTAAATAATGAATTATAAAACAGGAAAACTGTACGAGAATACCACAAAAATATTCATTTAATGCTTTTTCGGTAGCAAAAACTGTTAGCTCATTTTTTGTTTTCAAGAAAAAATTAAAAACTGTTTTCTTTGTGCCATCTTTAAGGGGTTGCTCATATCATTTTTTTTTAAATGAAACCCTCACGTTATTTTTCAACAAAGAATCACCGCTTCTATTTTTCACATTTATTTATTTACACCTTGTGTATTAACTGCACGCTTCGTTGGTCATCTGTTTCAATGATTCTGATATTCCTGTGGTCTCCAAGTTTCTGGGAAAATTACTGCTTTCAAATCCTTCGAGTTTCGGAGCTTCCATTGATCTTTTAGGTCGTACGCTAAACTATCATATTTGGTTCTGCTTCTGATGTTATGTTATACTTTATAACAATTTCTTGGTAAATGATCTTCACTAGTTGGTTGTGCCTCTCTAAGTAAAAATTCAGGACGAGAACTTCTTTTCTACATTTGTCCACCACGTCCAATCGCAATATATATTTCTCGTAGTTCCTAGCTCCAATCACTTTATCTTAAACTGCCATCGGAAACCCTTCTTCGGTCTGCGGATACAATCCACTTATCCTCATCCACTGCAATGTCGTTCATAGATTTAGGGTTCCGTAAGTGTAACGGCTGTTGGTACCCAACAGTTGAAAGGTGTGTATCTCTTGTCTTCCTTCAATTTCAACGGGAATTTTCTTTTCTTTTCTTCCTTTTGCGGTAAGTATAGTCAATTGATTCTGTCTAGATTCTAAAGATCGGTGTTTGGCTATTTTTGACTATTACAAAGAATGTGTCAGGCTGGTATGGCCCACCTGTTGACTACTTCAATGAGGTTTCTTCCATTCCACCTTAAGGTTTATAAGTTTAGTTAGCCACTTTTTGAACTGGTTTTGAATTTTTCTTTCAGCGTAGAATGTTGTTCGTTTGAGAAGCATCTAGTTGGCGGTAGGTTTTCTCCGGTTTAAGTTGTTAGATGTTCTAAACTTACGGTTGTTTGTACTAGACGTTTCCCTTTTGATGTGTAGTCTAGTACATTTGTCCAGGTCAAATGACATTTCAATGTCTCTGTTAAATGTTCCAATTTATTGTTGTTAAAGGTGAGCTAAGTTTATATTTTGTTTCTCCGTATAATTTATGGTCATCCATGTATAATAAAGTGAGATATCCGCCTATTATTTCTCAAGTTCAGTTTATATCCAACTGCCCAAGCGGAGATAACGAATCTTCTGAAAGATGTTCTTTTCAATGTTGATGGATAAAATGTATTGGTTGAATACATACAGATTCGCTCTCCAGGGTCACATTAGATGTTCTAAGGTGCTGATGATTGAGAACCTCACTCTGTATGCCTGAAGAGTCCTGATGAACCAGTCATGTGGGACAGAATCGTATGCTTCCCGGTAGTCAATGTACGAGATATTAAGGTTGTGTTTGTTTGAGAATAATGGCGTCGATGATCACTGCACCTCGAATGCAACATCTTTGCTCTTCTTCAAAGATTCTATGTTGAGTACAATGGTTGTAAATTACTGTTCTGTTTATTCAGCATCTGATTGAAAGCTATGGTTATGCTTTCCTGCGAAACTGCCAGTTTCTTTAGCCAGAAGTTGTGAATGCCGTCTGGGTGAGGGGTTTTCCGCAGTCATGGGTTCGGATACAGCAGCTGAGATATTGTCAGTTGTGATTTCATTTACAACCTTTTGTGGGCTAGTGTGTGATTATGAATCTATCTGTCTGATCTATTTGATATTCTTGTTGTATCCTTCATACTTTTGTCCAAACATATTGACAATACCCCTCAAATATTTGGTTGAGTCTCGAGTGACCGGTCTGATAATAATATGGGAAACTTGCTTCCGTTTTTTGCCCTTTTTCAAAAACGATCTTTGAAGGTGAGCAGGTTTTAATCGTAGTCTCGGTCAGTAGAAGATTAGAAAATCTCATTATGTCAAACAAATTGAACTGTTCGTAAAAATGTTTACCTACTGCTTAATTTTGTTATTACTAATAATATATTAGAATGAGGGTAAACTTGATATAAATTTAAATAAAATAAAATTAAACGTAAATTCTTCCATAAAATCCTATAATATTTTTACAGATTTATAATACTTACTGAAGAAATAAAACAATAGTGTTCTAATGTGTTGGCCATTATTAAATTCAAAAAGAAAGTCCGTTGTTTCCAATATTGAAAGTGTCTATATTAGACGTTGAGTCACACGTAAAAGTGGGCAATATGTATCTAAGTTAGGCACTGTCAGGGACTCATTCTATAACTATAGCCGTTTAAGCATTCATGGACAAAGTATCAAAGTCAGCGATGAGTTCAAGTTAGATCTTAAATATGCAATATTTCAAGCTGGACGTTATGTCCAGTGGTGGAAATGTCCGTACCATTGATTTAGGTAATTTTTATGATGCCCTAAATCTGATTATGTGTAAATGGTCAGAATAGGTATAGGAAACCTTAATACCGTTTGATGAAGGTATAAATGTAAAATTTAGAAAAGACTTTACCGACATTGAAAATGCGAATGTTTGCCACGGAATGTTGAATACCCTGTATAAAAGTAGACAGCAAAATTAAAAATGTAAACTTAGGCTCTTTTTCAACATTTTGTGAAATATGAAATTAAAATTTTCAAAACTTAAGAAATATGTTCCAAAACTGGTTACATAGGATATTATACATAAAAATGCTTTAGAATTTCAACTAATTTCAAACAATAACATAACTTACTGGAACGTTCCATTTAAAATAAGCAAGTTGTTCTGTAACTTCGGTTAAACTCGGACATGACAGGAATTTGAAAAATATTTAGAAACAGTTCAACTATTTGAAATCAAACCCTAACCCCAAATGTTTAAAGGTGTTTCTAAATTAAAAAACTGTTTTGTTTATTTATTCTAGTTAGTTAATCTAGTTAATACTAACTATCTTATATAATTTATGAATTTTTAATCATTTTTAATCAATTATCAATTCTTAATGATCATTTTAAATTTTGTGGACCAACACGGTTTTTATTTTTAACCTTACGGAGCCTCGGTAAAACCCCCTCACATGTTTGGGCTAAATCGCCTGGCTTTACATAAAATTTTTGAGACCATTATTTTAAACCCCACATTCTCCACCTTGAAGAATAACAACTTTAAATTATAAACCACAATTGGAGGATAAAATAATCTCAATAATTATCGATTGTACATCCGGGTAACCTGAAAAACTTCACTGCCGATTTCGTCGATTTATGACTGCAATTCTGGAAAAATGAATCAAATCCAGGTTATTCATTTGAAATCTGTCATGTTATAGAATAAATAGAAAAAATTTGAATTTGTTCGTCCAGTGCAAAAGTTACTATGCTTTGAAATTAAGTAAAGCAAGAAAGAAGTTGGATACATTTTTGTTGGTTTTATTTCAAAGGACAAAAGAATATCGAAAAAATGTTTTTAAGAATCTGATAAGTTTCAAAAAAAAATAGTTCGATTTTCGTGTTGAAAATTTTGATGTCAAAGATGCGCCTCACTTCTTGTCGACCAATTTCTGAAAAGTCTAAGAATGAAGGAAAAAGTTGAGCAAGACCTGAACATAAGCAGTTATGGTGATCCCTAATCAGTTCCAGACATTAGTCAACAAACAGTTTTAAATCATTTGGAGAAGGGATGATACAATAAAAGCTCTCGATATTTAATGCCAACTTGATTTTAATCGTTGAAAGAAAACTTTACTCTAACCAAATCGCCATCTGTGGATCTGTACTGAAGAGAGATGCGAAATCGGAACCATTTCTTGAAACGTATGATCACCGACGATAAAATGGTAATAATTTGCGGAAAATTATCGTGATTGAAGCTCTGTAAACCGTGTTAAAAGCCCGGATTGACGCCAAAGCACTTAATTCTGTGTGTTTGGAGGAATTGAAGAGAATAGTGCATCATGACGTTGAAGCCTGGCCAAAGGTTTGATTCTAAACTTCACGTCAGCGATTGACAAAATTAAAGCAAGCGATTGAAAAAAAGCGATCGGAATTCGATCAACAGAAAAGGTGTTATGTTCTATTAGAATAAAACCGGACCAAAATATTTTGAAGATTTCAGCTAAAACTGAGAAGCACTAAGCTTTAGAAGTTCTGATAAATCCATTAATATATCAGGTCTTGCATCGTCAGATTGGTAATGAGTTGAATGTCTGTGAGGTTTAATGCACGTCAAATTCTCTAAGTACTCGTCTTTCCCTCTTTGGTGTTAAAAATCGGCTTTAAAAAGAGGCTTGTGAAATCATTTTTAGCTTGCTCATGGAACGACTTGTAAGATTATTACCGATGAGATTTAATGACTATTTTTGATGATACAATATATTGAATGAAACAAAATAATTAATTTATTTTTCTAATAACCACCTTCGTATATGCTGGTACAAAGTTAAGTAACAAATTGACTAGATGTGCGTGTTTTAATCACGATAATGAAGTTGGCGGAACTACAAATTCTTAGTAACGTGGGATGAACTCTTGCTTCAAATTATTTATGTCAGCTTTCAGTCAGTAATTTAAGGTTAGTTTTAATTGTCAAAATGTTTCTGTCACTTTTTAATCTAAAGTTACCTCAGTATTGTTAACGGATTTGTTAAGCTGAAATAAAGAAGTTTTCAATTTTCAGTATTTTTGTGTTAGTCGTAGAAAAAGTATAGTATGCAATTCGTTTTATAAATATTCAGACACTCGCTCTTCTTACGCTTTGCTCGTCGCTAAATGAATTTGCGTGTCTAAAATGTTGTTTATAAAACTTGTTGAATAATATGCAATTGTTTATTAAACAGAAGTAAATAAGACGATATATTTTTTTTTTATTTATTATGACTATGATAGTAGGTATGTAGCAATTATTAATTAAGAAATTACTCGGACCATTTATAATCATGTGATAAATGAATTATATTGTCATAAGTAATACAGCGCGAGTTTGTATGAAATTATTGAAATTTTCAATCTCAAAAACACGAGTGATTTGAGGAGAAAATCGTACGACACTCATTAATGACCAATAGTAAAATTAATTCATAAGTGCAGTTAGCAAATGAAAGAAAAAATTAATAACAGCACGCCACTACATTGGAAGTGGTTATAATAGGAAGACAAACGACATACTAAAATTTAAACTATTTTGTAGTGGGGAAAAGGGTTGGGAGGGTTATGGGGAATGCGGCTTTGTCAATTTCCGGCGAAGTTTGACCCCTATCGACAAATGTTTCATAACAAAGTTGTAGATATTAAAAATGTCTAAAGCTTTTGTAGATATTATTTTCACATAACTTGAAAATTATTTCCGAAAAATCGAAAAACTGGATTTTTCGTTTTATTTTTTTTTCGAGCGCTAAAACTTTTTTTTACCAAATTTGGTGAAAACGTCCTTTTTATAATTTAAACGAGCTGTAATTTTTTAAGAAAAGAAAAATTCATTTTTCGGCGAAAAATCAAAAATTACCCCCATTTTGAACCGAAAAAATCTTATGTCAAAATTTAAGATTTTCGAACTAATGACATCGGATTTCTACTGTTGAAATGTCTACTCACATGGTTTAAAGAAAAATTGAATTCACTGTAAAACCTGCTCCAGAAATTGAAAAGTGTAAAACTATTTACATTCCAAATTTTGAAAACATATACCGGGTGATTCAGCTAACCCGTTCATTAGAAGTTTACGGACTTCTCCTTGAAATATTTGTTTAAAAATTTGGAATAGGGAAAAATCTATTTAATTAAAATATTTCAGCTCTTCTAGCACTTCCGGTTACACCGGAAAACTCTCCTGTTAACTTCAGCTGTTGTGGATTTTTTGAACCATTTGCACATCTACTTCAGCGAAGGCAGTTTAAACCCGTGTAATGTCATTTCTGTTATGGACGGGCCTTGAATAGACTTTAGTCTTGACATACCCCATAAAAAAAATCCAGGGGTGTTAGGTCAGGTGATCTGGAAGGCCATAGAGATGAACCATTGAGTCGAAACCAACGATCTTCGAACATATGGGATAATTCTTGATAAACCTCATGGGTTGAATGGGCTGGAGCACCATCTATTTGGTACCAACATGAATTTAGAAGATTTAGGGGTAAATTTTCCAAAAAATTTGAAACCACTCCTCTAAGCATTTCTAAATATTTGCGAGAATTTGAATTTTCTTCATACACTTTAAAACAAACACGATTATCCATAATTAAACAAAAAACATTAAAACTAAATGTGTCTTGAAAGTTACCTTCGCGCACCATCCGAGGATTTTGTTCTGCCCAATAATGCCAATTTTTCCTATTAATGATTCCTTCTCTACTAAATTTTGACTCATCGGTCCAAATAATTTTTTCAAAAATTTGGTAATAGTAAGTATTAGTTATAAGATTTAAACGGTTTCGTACAGAAAAGAATGATTAATGCAATATTTTTCAATATAAAAAAATTACTATTTATTTTTCCATTAATAAAAGTGCATTAAATAACAAAAGCAGCATTACACTTTGGTTTTTTTATTGGTATGAGAGTTTGTCGTCGGATTCTATGTTGGTACCAGTATCTTCTTCTTTTTCGTCGAGAAGGCTGCCATCCTCGTAAGCGTTCATCAGCGGCTCATCAAGACTTCTTCTGACTCACTGAAGTCCTCATAAGTGGTTTTCTCGATGTTAGTGCACTGTACATCACCATTACAGTTGTTACATAAGTCTGTGCACTTCAGACCATGTTTATATCCACATTTTCTACTTGTGCAGCCGGTTTCGCAGCTGCAACAAATAGTTTTAAGTAGCATTTCAGGGATTAGTTCTTTATCAGTAAATGCAGGAATTATTCCATGCTCGCCTCGTTTCCATCCCAATTCGTTACTGACAGTTCATTGTTACCGAGCCAAGCTGATAGTATGTTCTGTAACAATGTTGTTTCGCTGGACCTTCTGTTGGAGGAAGTTTCTCCAACTTAAAAGCTGATTTTACTGTTTGCAGATTGATAATTCTGGAATCTAAATTTATTTAAAGTAGCATTTTCTTTTCTACACTTGCAAATTGATTTTATTATTTGGAAACCATACTCAGCTATGACTTCCTGATTTGCATCTTTTTGTAGAAAATGCTGGCCAATCGTTTGTTAAAGGAAAAGCGGTATTTACTGACCGTCTTGAAATGCCGAGTCAATTTTTTGATAGAAATTATTCATGTAACATTGAAAATTACATGTTTTCATGATTTAGAATGTAAATTGTAATGAAAATTAGGAAATTGTTGCAGTTATTTAAAACCACTTTTCAAAAACGCGTTATTTCACTTTTTTCGATTTTTGGAGCAGGTTTTACAATGAAGTCAATTAAACCATGTGAAAGTGGACGTTTCAACAAGTAGAAATCCGACGTCATCTGTTCGAAAATCTTAAATTTTGACGTGAGATTTTACGGTTCAAATGGGGGTAATTTTTGATTTTTCGCCGATATAACCTGAACTTACAGCTCGTTTAGACCATAAAAGGAACGTTGTCACCAAATTTGTTAAAAAAATGTTTGGCGCGCGAGAAAAATAAAAACGAAAAATCCAGTTTTCGATTTTCCGGGAATAATTTTAAGGTTATGTGAAAAATGATATCTACAAAAGTTTTAGATATTTTTAATATCTACAACTTTGTTATAAAACATTTTTGAAAAGGGGGTCAAACTTCGCCGGAAATCGACAAAAACCGCATTTCCCCTATACTTCCCCCCCAACCCACCAACAATGAAATATTTTTCGATAGAAGGTCGAACTTCGCCGGAAATCAACAAAACCGCATTCCTCCCATAAAAGCCACCCCCAACCCCCTTTCCCCACTCCAAAAGTGTTTAAATTTTAGTATGTCGTTTGTGTTCCTATTATCTACCACTTTCACATAGTGGCGTGCTGTGGCTAACTCATCCTTTGAGGTTGACTTTTCCAACTTGTACTTTCTTTCCTTACAGAAACACTGGAACTCATTCTTTTCTTGGTGTTATCCGGCGTTATAGAAACTACTGCTTCGTTAATATTTGCCAAACTTTCAACTCCAAAGCGTGACATTCTTTCACACAATTTCACCAAAATTTTGTTGTTGACAGTTTTGTTTTTGGGTTGTCACGGATATGTTACAACTTAATATTGTTAATCAAAATTTAAAACAGAAATGGATTCCTTTTTTCTTGTGTCATTACGATTTTCTTACCGAATTTCATTCGAGCATTAATTATTATCCGGACATTTTTTTTATGCATTCCAACAATGTCCTAATTTGCACGAGCGGACGTTATTAGAATGCACTCAAAAATTTCCGGAAATAATTAAGCTCTTATGAAATTATAAGTGAAAATTTCCTGCAAATTTCATATCATCAGTATTCGGAATTCGGCAAGAAAATTTCACAGACAAAATATAAAAGTCAATTATAATCATTATTTTTAGTGGAACAAAATTTCCGATTTTGGTTGAAATTTAACTGGAAATTTCCGATGAATTCATCCCTGTACTTTGACATTTACCGACCCTTTTTTGGTATAATTTTGAATTTCAGAAGAGAAATTTTTTATTTTTGTAATTCATTGTACAATCCACCATAGCATTAATTTTACGTGATTTTTAAACAAAATCAAAAATTGTTAGTTCGACAAAACCTGCAGCGAAATTTTTGATGGTTCTTAGACGTTTTGAGTTTAAGAAATATATCAATCAACATAATGTTACATCCGCTTTCTTATTTGTTTATTTACTGTTAGTATGGCGTATATTTTCATGACATAAATTTTCCATTTACATGTACAATTCAAAGAGAGTTGAATGAGAAGTAGACATTTTCTCTTTATATTCAACGAATGAAAGTTCACGCGTTCGAAGACAAAAATTATCTTAAATAAATTAATTGAAAGTTCAATTCTCACACAAAAGAGAATTCAAAACATTTTACGGTGATTTTATTCCTTAATTAAAGCAGCATCATCAATATTGACATCCACAAACACCACAAATTAATTAAGTTTCTCAAGAAGCAAGACAATTCGATTAATTAGCCTAAAGTTTATCATTGAAGCTCTTGACGACAAATACGTGTTAACGCAGACAAAATCGTAAAGTAGAAACTTACCTAAAAGGGATGTAACGTAATGGGAACTGCATGTTACGCTGGCAAACATTCGATTAAGTATTTGCAGTTATTGCAGTAAATATTTTACATTCCTTAATTAATTAGAATCTCACACGGTGCATTTAATTCCCAATAATTTATTCAAGTGCAATTTGTTTTTGTTGCAAAAACAAATAGACTTGCTAATTAATGAATATGAAACTAAATAGGCATTATGTATAAGAGGAAAAATAAATTTGCTTTTTTATATATGTGTTATAAGTTTCTAAAAAAACTAGAACGTCTTGTATATAAAGTAGAATTTATAGTGACTACCACACCTTGCACAGAATTCTGTTTACAAATACGCGGAAAATTACTTACGTGTAATGCTATTTACACCCACATCGGCGTCAACTTTAGCGAAAGTTTATGCCTGATTATACTTACATTAAATTCTTTTTATTAATAAGTAAAATATTGTTTTTATTATTATGCTTTATTACATTGGGCGCCGTATATTCAGAATGCAGTATATAATATATTTTAATATTTATACTGTCTGAGAATGCGCATATATGTTTCAAAACTTACATAAATTAGGTACTACCTAGTTCTCATTTTTTCTGGTTAACAAAAATATTGAGTAAGTAACTAAATTTTGGCAACTTTTACTTTTAATAGAAGGTAGAAAGTATAAGTTTTAATTCATTTCTCATTTTTCAGGATTTTCAATTTTTTTAATATTTGTTTAATTCGCTACTGAATGTTCAAAAACTGTTACTCACATAATTCCAGTTACAAACAAATTAATAATATTAATATTGGTATTTTGTGAGTTAATTACAAAAAGCTCTGGAACCCTATTGAAAAAAAACCAGAGCCTCACAAAGCTTTTCTCGTGTTCCCCAGTTCCAATGTAATACCATTCTTTTTTGGACAATATCAATATTGAGTAATGCTCAATAAATTAATACAAACAGAAATTTGTGAAAATTGAAATATCTAAAATTCAATCAAAGTTTTTTATTTAAGTATTGCGTACTGTTATCTTATTTTGAGTCATTAAAAGTTAAACGAAATAAATATTTATTATTAAAACACAATTACAAAATTATTGTGATATAAACGAAATATTTTCTCCAAACCAATCTGGTTTTCGTTTAGGTCATTCATGCGAATCCGTGGTAGTCAACATATATAATGAATTTAACAGAGAAATAGGTGAGGAAAATATAGTGTTAGCGGTATTTTTAGATTTTAAGAAGGCGTTTGAGACTGTAAATCGAGACATACTAATCAAAAACTAATAAGTATAGGAATAAAAAATAAAGTTCTTGAATGGTTCAAATCTTATTTGACTAACAGAAATCAAAAAGTGAAATTTAAATCTGGCATCTCAGAACCTATTAATGTTGATTGGGGCGTACCTCAAGGTACAATATTGGGACCATTACTATTTTAATATATATTAATGATGTATTTAATGTTGTAAATAAGTCAAAAATAATACTTTTCGCTGATGATACGATGATATATATAAATATAATTCAGTTAGAAGAACTAGTTAATAGAGAACTAAATTCATTATCTCATTGGCTCTGCGGGAAACAATCTTCATATAAATGTAACAAAAATCTAAATATTGTATATATGGAAAAAACATGTAATTAATAGAGTAGATATTAGTAACATAAATGTGAATATAAACAACATAAAAATAGATTATGAACAAAATATCAAGTATTTGGGAGTTATATTCGATCCGCTATTGAATTTTTATCAGCATTGTGACTATGTAACAAGGAAATACTCACAAAGGTGGGTTTTTTATGTAGAGTAAGCCAAAGTTTAAGCACAAGTACTAAAATGTTATTATACAATAGTTTTGTTGCTTGTCATTTAGAATACTGTAGTACTCTTTTTGTACAATATGCCAAATTATAAAATTACGAAAATTCAGTCAATACAAAATAGAGCGATGTGATGTATATTAAAATGTGTGAGATTTACTCCTATTGACTTAATGTTAAGTGTACTAAAATTTATGTCTATTAAGCAAAAATCCTATATAATGTTTTGTATTTATATATAAAATTAGAACTAAGGTGATGCCTTCATATTGACAAAAAAAATGATTTATTTTAATAATATACACAACTATAATACACGAAACTGTAATGACTTAATTTTGATTCATAAATGTTCTTCCGATAAAATTTATAACACCATTTTATGTAAGGGATTGTTAGAGTTCAATAAACTGCCCAAAATCATCAAAGAATGCAAAAACCTGAAGTCCTTTAAAATTTTAGTTGCAGGTATGTGGCTTCGAATCTCAAATATTTTTCTTTATATTATTGTTCTCTGTATAGTATTTATACTAAATAAATTTATTATTATTATTATTTAATTTACCTTTCGTGACTTATTAATTGCATTGAATTTTTGTTATGGTCCAAAAACGTGATTAATGTACTTTTTGATTATACTGATACTGAATTAATTTGAGGAACTTGACGTTATATGTCGTGTATTCTTTTGCATTCTTAAGATTGAAATTTTTTATTTTCGTACTTTAGAGCAAAAGTGTTTTAAGTCACAACACAAAATAAATATATTTTTTCACAAAAACTTAAAAAACAGGAACATGAGTGGACTTAACATCTCAATTTTGAGTACTATTGTAGAATGATCAACTAAAAACTCTATTAAGAAAAAACATAGTATTTTATGAAAAAGTTTGCACGTTTGCTAAAGAAAATCTTCAATTCTAAAAGTGCTTGGTTGACATAAAACCATCACTTTATTATGTTTTAAAACTATCAAAAAAATTCCAACAAATTCTTGTCAACTAATAATAATAATAATTAATTATTCATATTATTACTTAGCAAAAAAATGCAATAGCAGTTATTCACTAAATTTAAAAGTAGGAAAATAGTTATTTGTAAAACAAGTGATGAAAGCTATACTTTTTTGACGAGTTTTAGTTTTCACCCCCAAATTGAAAATAATTCAAAAGATAAAAATGTGTGTAGGTGCAGTAATTCTCGTAGTTTATGACAATGTTGTCTATCATTTGAATAGGAAATGGATAGGTATTCTTATCTAAAAATAATTTGTTCAAATCCTGATTTAAATACGTTCAGGCAAACGCTGCTATTTAGTGTGGGCTCGGGAAAAATACGAAAAGAAATATTCTTTGTTAAAAGTGTAAATTTGAGAAGGGTATCATTAATACAGATTAGCATCACATTATCTTACTTGTAATGAGAAGGTTTGTTTATTTTATCAAATAAATTAATTACACTTTGTACTTTTGGTAGTCGGAGAAGCTGAAATATCTAGGGAAAGGGCGGGTAAACTTAATAGACGGGCAAAGTGCAATTATTGTTTAAATTATGAACTATTTCGCCATCTCAGATCCTAGTGACATGATTCACTATCTATGTACTCAATTTATAATTTCATATCAAATTTTGTAAGATTAAAGAGAAGCTGTGAAAGAAATAGGTAACAGATTGAGTGGTTTTATGCATGGTATTCATTTAGGTACTTATTTGGACTATCTACTAAATTTTTCCGTGAAAATATATTATCTTCTTTCCGTTGGATAAAAACGGTTTGTTTTTGTTTTGTTTCAACATTGGCAAACCAAGTGAAAAACCAAGCTTGCGGGCAAGTGAAATAAGAGTGAAATTGAAAAGTTGCTGTTTTCTCTCATCCACATTTTGGTCCTTCCAGAATCAGATGGTCCATAAATTTACTAGAAAAACAACCCAGCAGTTCTGGGAAGTGGAAACCATGGAGCTTCTCTAGCTGCTTACTTGCGTGGATTGTCAATAAATGCGGTAGCTCCCCAACACAAAAGTTTAAAAGGTACTGTTGTGTTTTTACGATTGAACAGGAAAAACTTCTCGTAAAACAAATACTAACAATGGAGGAAATACTATTTGGAATAACTGTATCAGTCACTGAAATTTTAATAAAATCAAATAAAGGCAGGAAAAGACTGGGTCAAGTTTTTCCTCAAACGAAACTCTAAACTTTCACTTAGGTTGCCCGAAAAGACATCGGAAGCCAAAGCTTCAGCTTTTAATGCGGTAAATGTTGATTGATCGTGCCTTTGACTTACTTGATAGTCTATATAAAAGGCACAACTACCCTCCTAAAAACCATATGCAATTGTGATGAAACCGCTATATCTACAACCCCAAACAATGCCTCAAATTTTATTTCCAAGAAGGTAAGAAACAAGTTGGTGTCTTATCCTCAGCAAAAAGGGGAACATTGGCGACAGGCGAAGTATGCTGCAATGCGCAGGCGAATACATACCACCAGCTTTAGTGTTTCTCAGGGTGCGCCACAATGAGAGTTTTGAGAAGGTGTTCCCGCCAACACTAAAATCTTCACATCCTAGTGATGGATGCAATCGGATTTATTCACCGAATGGTTTGCTCACTTTTGAAATTTTAAAACCAACATGCGACCTACATCAAGAACATTGATATGTTATGTGCAGCACAAGAATATTGTGTAGACATCCTTGTTCTTCAACCACACTGATGCACACATCAATTGCAGCCTATGGATGTTACATTCATTACGAACAAACTGTGCGTGTATGACTTCCCCAGGAAAATTGTGACAATCCATGACATTGAATATCTTTTTGGAGCCTATTTGCAGCTACCTTGCAAAATGCCATATCTGGATTCAGAAAAACTTCTGATTTACCCTTTGTGTAGGATTTTGACAAAAGCGACTCTGCAGCTGCGCAAACGACAAACCGCTGGCTTGCTCAACAGCAATCTTCAGCTTCAACAAATCGAAGTGACCTGAACTCTCACAAAATCGTCTTAGCCCCGCGCCTCTTAAAAAGCATGGTTGTTTCTCCACATGACATTCTGCCCATTCATCAAGTTGATTTTATCAGGGTAAGATCACACCAAAGAAACGTCGTTAGGGCTGAACAGCAATTGCGACTTTAACACCCTTTATTGAAGAACTAAAGCAACTCAAGATTCCAAAGAAAGTCAGAAAGCAATTAGTTCCCGAATGTGAGCGACTACCGTGAGAGCTTAGCGGACGAAATCAGTTTTTATAATGATACTGATATAGTAGCCCTGAGTTTGGAGAAACATCAAAACTTGCTGCCTTAGTTCAGAAAGAAAGCCTCAAAGAAAGGAATTGAGTTGGAAGAAGCTACAATGGCACTGTTTTTCTTGTTAAAATACTTCGAGGTGATCCTGGTGGCTTCTTGATAAATTGTTTGGAAAAACCAATAAATATTTCCTCTGGCCAAAAGAGTGATGATTTATGAAAATAAGGACATAAAAATGTTATCAAAATAACCAAAAGAAATGCGAAGAGACTTCCTGGAGTTGTCGAGCTATTCATTGTAACATATGTTAACAAATAAATTGTGTTTTTGATTATATCTTCTTTTATTTTACTTTGTCCCCTAAAATTTTCACTTTGACGAGAAAAGTAAAATTTAGAACCTCTATGATTTCAATTTTTGAAGTCTGGAAGTAATTACTCATGAACTCATCCAACACCACGTCAAATAGTCATTTGTCAACAAATGTGAGGTGATAAAATTTTAACTGTGCTCTAATAGCTTTGTTATCAAAATCATTACGTTATGGTCGATGCATTCGACGTTAAAGGTGGAATTAAATATTAAATAAAATGTCGACATCTCTATATACCACAAACTTAAAGCTTTTTTTAAAAAAAGGGAGTAGGCTACAAATCAAAGAAATCGAAAACACTTACGGTTGCTAAAATCACCACATTTCAGCCGATGATGAGCTTTATCTAATGGTAAAGGTAAACACTGATATTTTGTTAACTAAACTTTCGTATTAATAGGTAGCCATAGTTTTCGGAGTGTATGGTGCATACCGGCATGAGAAACTACACAATTAACCACATCCAAGATAGAAGATATGTCTTGGTTGTTACAAGAGAAATACAAAACATACAAAATCTAGTCTTTACTATTATTCCTGAATCAACACTAATTATTTATTTATTTACTCGTCTGGTACATTTTCATTATTATATTGTGATGTAAGTGTAATGTATGGTTCCCAGAAGGTCAGTATAAACCTGTATAGTGTGGTGACGAAACCGTGTGCAATTGTGGATTGGTTTATCTTGGCAAAAGCATTAACATACATTAATTAATTAATTAACATTAACACCAGCAAATGGGGGGAATCGTACAGAAAATACCTTAAATCAAGACCTTCAAATATTGTGAAAAATTTAATTTTGTTTATTTATTACAAACCTGGAAGATGCACATCTTAAAGAGTGGGCATTAATATCCTTGCCCAGTTGCATCGTAAGGTGGCAATTTTTTTAAACTTCCTTATGCCGAATGCTAGCTTTCGGGTACTTAGTTGGCTGATTCTGGTGCCGATATTACAATACTGAAGAGGGACGGATTGGTATGGTTCTTTGTGAACTAGAGCTTGAAGAAACTGTGAAACCTCACCAAACCCACTTTAAGAGTTTTTGAAATCATTAAATTTTTGTGTGCTTATCGGATTTAAAGTAGTGAAACCAATGATGTATGGACTGATATTGATAATTTGTACCTCTTCTTCTATTAAAGTCCAACCTTTGGAATTCTTGATCAAAATCTATTTTTAAACACATAATCCCAGAGGTATCTTGTCTGACTTACATTAACACTGTTTTATATGTCAAAAAATGTCTTGGTATTTTTGGTTTTTTGATAAGTTAAATTGGTGAATTGGATAAATTGTACATTTTATTTAACCTCCTTTAAATCAGCAGTTATAATTTGATAGTATTTAAAGTTTTTTCTGAAATTCGAGCAAATCCCATTGGGTAATGATTTGCTTGATCAGCTTCCGGTTCTATAATTGAATGGGGTCGACAGTGGACCTCCATGTGTATGTGGCCCCGAAGAATATGTGAGTGTTTTTTTCATGTGAGGAATAAGTACATAAAAGTACCACATTATCATCTATACGATCCGGTTCTACGAAGTCGTTTTGTTCCCACTGCGCCCAGTAATCGATTCATCCCACATTAAACAGTATGCCTGTTTTTCAGTTGAATTGTAAATTGTGTAGTTAAAACACCACAACTTTATGCTGTAAAAGCTTTGTTAGTTGGTTAGTTTTGGGCAAGGAAGATATTTTAGTAGGTAAGTCTACCATTAAAACTTTTTGCCAATTGAACGAAAGACATATCTTTGACCTCCTTTTGAGGTTATACCATTTATCTGCTTCAATAAGTGAGATTTATACTACCTTGTAAAGTTACAAAGCTCGGCCAAAGAGATTTAACTGTCTTTAAATTCATTAGAAACTCATCACACGCATCATAGGTGTTTTTTAAGGGAGGGGCTCTCCTTATACATCCTGAATATTATCGAAATGTTTGAATGGCTTCCTAAATAATTTTTGGAGTTCTTCTTCGACTGTCACGTGATATGCTCACGAATTCGATTTCATCTTGAACTTTATTGATAGATGACTGTTCCCCTCATTTGTCGCTCTTGACAATTGCACCCGACGAGTATACATGGTGGTAACAAAAACGCTTACGCGAGGCTACTAAGGCTCAAAGACGATAAGGCGCAAGAAATTTAGACACAGAGACAATAGGACGTTAAACATTTTTAATTAGATATTTCAACGCCATTTCTTCTTCTTTAAGTAGACGTAATTAATCACCTTATCCCATATAAGAGACTTGAAAATGCAATAGATTCCATAAAAGGAAACTAAATAAACTATTTGTTTACAAACAGTAATTAAAAAAAGTTCCTAAGAAACATTGTAAGAAAGATGACAAATCCAATTTTTCGAACATAAATTTAAAGTTCGGATTATCGTCCAGAATTTCTGGTTGTGGCGGAGATAAAACTATATCATCATCTGGCACGGTCAAGGTTGAAAAATTCTATGACTTTTGTTACATAAAACTTTTAACACAAAATTTTTGTGTTAGGTAAACTTTAACTAGAACAAATGATTTAGACATATTCACCTCTTCATCAGATACAGATTTCTTCTTCTATACCTGAAAAATGATCTATATTTGTCTTTATAATGTCAGACATTTCCGACATCGCTATTGCTTTCTTTTACTGTGTTCAGCTTTCTTCTTCTTGCTGATATTTTGACGTGCTTTTGAAACAGAAAGTTTCTTTTCACACCTTCTGCTTTTTAATTTTGTTTTTATATTTTTTTGAAGAATTTCTTCTTCTATTCTTTTATAAATAGAAGTATCTGTCAAAACTTCAGTGGTCTTTTTTTGGAGTTTTCTTTACAAGTTCTGCGGTCACTTATGGATACGGCTTCAACACGACTGAAGAAAGGAATGGTGTTCTATTGTTGATGTTGATGGATAAACCTCACAATCAGGTGTGTCATTATGTAAAGAATCATTACTGGGTTCTAGTTAATTATCATGTATTATATCGGTGACACTTGCAGCCATAATGCTGTTGTCGCCAAAAATTTTGATCATTCAATGGAAAATTCCGGTATTTTAAATGTCAAAATAGAGTTCTTAGGACAAAAGTCAAGTAGATTTGAGTCACGTAAAATTTTATCCATGTCATAAATGGTTATTCTCTTCCTGATTTTTTAATAATCACAATTTGCAATCGTTAGTTTGGGCAATAGACTCCTTTTAGTAAGACAGGAGAAGTTTTTGTTGAATTGACATATCTTATGAAATGCCCGATTCATTGAAAGAATAATTCAGCCGTGATCCAATCAGATGAGGCTACAGCACCTACAGTTCCTGGTTGGGCATTTTTGATCCAAAAGTTTGAACTATTTTCTAGGGAAAACTAAAAACGGTGGTATAGAGTTGTCGATTTCACTTTCCTGAACTGAACGCCGTTTCGTCAACGTTGAAAATATGATTTGGTGAAAAGTTCATAAATTTCCTTGAGATGGTTGGAAAACTTTGTAACAACTGGTCGATTCAAACCTGTGGCTCTTCCAATTGATGTTGGTTGCCGACCTTAAAGATAGTTCTTTTTCACTTCATGAATCCTGTGAACTAAAATTTCCCAGCAGTTACATTTTCTACCCATAACTTCGGAATTGTTTTCCGGTTTGCAACCGCCAGTTCAATTGTCAGTTTTTTGGCACTTGGTTTATAGATAATAGCTAAGCTCCGTTTCTGTATCTGCTGTGCGAATTTGATTAACCCAGTAATTGGGGATCATTCTGATGTTCCTTCATGAATTTTGGAATTCCAGTCAATTGTTCACCTGGCATTTTCAAAGATCATCTACCATTAAACACATCTAGTATAGTGACTTTCAGTTCTTGAGTGCCAGTTTTACCGAACCCAGGTTTTTGGTTTCGGTCTTAGCATAATTTAATCTGCAAACATCATATTCATCAGAAATTTTAATGTCGAACAGTGGCCACTATTCATACATTAAATGTCTACTGTTCTCGTATGGTTACTGTACTAAAACTGCAAGTTTTATATAATATAACCTACAAATTCTTATAATAAACATATAACATGACTCCAGTAAAACCAAATATTTCCGTCATGATTATAAGTTGTGTTAAAAGAAGGCAGGTTTGTATCTATACATGTTTAGGAAATATTAAAGAGTACCCACTGTACCTGGCTGTTTACTGTATCAGCCTCTCTTCTGCTCCAGTTAGTTCTTCAACGAAAATAGAAATGTTTCAAATATCTTATTAAATGTAAGTGATTATATTGGGAAACAACCCATCAACAACATCTCCAAAAATATTAATTATAAAGAAAGGTTATGGTGAAAATATTGTTAGAAATTGTATGGTCTATAACTTTTTATTTGAACTATTTATCTGAAATCAATTTAACGTAGCGGTCTTGAACACCCTCTTGAGGGTTATGAGTTGTTAAAACAGTTAGATATACTTATCGTATCGGTTTTTTCCACCTTTCAATCAACATTTTGTATATGATGTTAAACATGAAGTTTTGGGTAAAATCTTGTTTTATTTTTGCTCTTTAAGTTGTTTCATTTTATTTTTTATGGTTGTGAATGTTCTGTGCTTCATTACCTTCAATGATATCATAAAAACTTACACGATCTACACAAAAATTAATTAAAGCTTTCAAGATAAAAAAGAAGGAAATGATAAATTTAACGTATTTGCGTGACGAATTCGAATTCTCAGTTTTGCCCCAATTTATGATCGTTTTATCGTTCAAGATCCCAATATTATACGTTTCTGTAATTAAAAGCCTAATAGTGAATTAACAGCTATGATTAATTACGACTGTTACCATGATTTAATTAGTTTAGCGTAGATAAACGATAATTGAATTACCGCAAAAAAAAAAAAATTAAATTAAAATTGAATATGTGCTCTCAATTCAACTTCCTTAATTTTAACCAATCAATAGATAGTAAAATGAGAATCATCCCGAATTATTGTCACGTTTTAATATCGACGCTTTAGTTGGGTCGCATTAATTGCATGTCTCTGATGAAGACTCCGACAGGTTGTAATTACGTTTGTATGATTGATGAACGTCATACATCTTGATTTTATCACTTGGCACTTGCTGTATTAGCATATGAAAACTGTTGTCCTTAACACGACTAATATTCCATTTTTTTTGTTTTTTTTGTAATAGTACGCTTGTGGGAGAGAAATTTTAGACGTCGAAGTTTATTCCCTGACATAAAAATAAAATTTTTGATTAATAATATTTTCATGGAACGATCGTAAATATTTATGAAGGCATTGCATACGTGTATGTACGAATTGAAGTAATGCGGTTTCCTATTGCTTTCTTTATTAACAAAAGTAAGGTAATGTTTCACACTATATTTTACGTGACTAAACTAAGGAGTCTGTTTACTACGTTCGCTTTACTTTCGTGTTTTACGATTGCATGTGCCATACAAGCATTTCATATTTTTATGCAATGTTAATTTAAAGCCAGCAGAAATACAAAACAATAATGAAATAAACGTGCGTAACCAAACACCCAACGAAAGAGACAACTACGTAAAAATTAATGAGGCAAATTGTATGCAGATATTAAATACTTACAATTACCGAGAGGTGTACTGACCTGAACTAAATAAAGACGTCTGCGAGCTTGCGACGATTTTCTTTGAAAATCCGCTGGATACCATTAACCCGCAATTTCGTTCACGCTAATTTATTTGTTAAGCGATTTTCATTTGAAAAATCCAATCTCTTTCTGATTTCTAATTCGCCAATTATGAGTTGCGACGATTTGTTGCTGTACAATTTTTATGATTGTATGTTGTGGGCACAGACAAATAAATTTGAAATGCTTGCTACATTTGTTTAAAAATAAAAGTCTAAAAAGAATCGAAACTTGCAATAGATAGTCACAGTGGGTATGAATTCCCATATAAAAATGGGTTGTGATTTACCGTGTGTGTTAAAGTTTGACCTTTACTAAAAAAGTGTTTATTAGGGACCTAAAAGTAAATGTGGGATAAGGGTCCAAGTATATTAAAAAAAACTCTCCAAAACTACACTCAAATGTACAATTTTATCGAAAATCGTTGATTTTTTTTGAAAAACATGGGACAAATAAAATAAAGATCATAAAATTTTCTATCGAATGGTATTGTCCATAATCTATAAATAAATAGCACAAAAATCAAGTAAAATACCTTAAAGTTAATATACAGGGTTATCCAAAAGTATGGAAACCTGCTTATACCTCGAAAACCGCGAGGATTAGCGTTATGAAAGTTTGGGGAAGCATGTATGACATACTTCTGACATTTTTTATTCTTTATAAAATTTTGATACGATGCTCCAATTACGAGTACTTGATATCAACTTCTGATTTTCAAATGGCACCATACTAGTTGACTGACATTTTTAGATTCTACATGAAATTCTGTATGAAACGGAACATAAAAATTATTTAATGTGATAAATGTTATTAAAAATATGATATAAAAAGTTCAGTTTGGCCGTCAACATTATAGCTTGTGGGCGGGTACCTGTCTCTGAAATTTAAAACTTGACACCACAATTTCTGTAAACAAAAGTTTGCACATTGTGAAGCGGGCTTAAGGGTATCATTTACAATTCTAACAGCAGGTAGTCTCAGCAGGGGTTATCTTATAGAAGGACTGTAGAATGAATCATTACACTAAGCACGTTTTAGAAAATAGGTAATTTACGTTGCTTACTTAATTTTTTTTTTCTTTAAAGAATATATTTGAAGGTATCGCTAATTAAACACCATAGCTCGATTAATTATCGAATCAAAATTTTGTTTAGGAAATGTTTACAAAATAAAATTAGAAATAATTTTGATTTAAAAACGTCTACAAGCAATAACTTTTAAATTAAATCAAAAACTAAACATGGTTATTTGGGTTGACTGATTATTACTTATTTTTAAATAAATCTAACCTACTAATTATTGTAAGTTATTAAAAAAAATCATTAAACTCTCTATTCATAATATTTAGTCCTTACAAAATGTATATTTTATGACGTTTCATTTTTTCTGTAGTTAATATAAAAAGTGAAAATAAAAACTAAGGCAATTCTTATTGTCAACGTATATATTTAGTTTTTGACAAGAATTTATTACATAATTATAATTAAGATACCAAGTTATAGTTTAAAATTAAATGAAAACTTTTTTTAAATAAAGGTATTACTATATAAATAAATATAAGAAATCAATAATGGGTGTGACCTCCATTATTATTGATACATTCTTGGAGGCGTCTGCTCATTGACGCTATCAAAGTATCAATATAATTAATATTAATCGTTTCCCATGCGGTATCAATGGCTGCAATTAGTGCATTACGGTTTACTGGTATAAAATTTGGCCCTTGTTGTCTTCGGATAACAGCAAGTATTCGAGCCCAAACATTTTCGATAATGTTAAAATCTGCTGGCCAGGGTAACAGCTCCAAGTTATTTTCTCGTATCCATTGCGCACAACCCGCGAAGTATGAATAGGGGCGTTGTCCTTTAACAACAAAATACATTATGAAAATGTTAATTCAACAGATCCCGAACTATTTTTTTGGAGAAAGTATAGTGAAATAAGAATACTTACTTGTTGGAAAATATAATCTTCGTCTGGATAAAACACTTCGACTGAAGGTTTCATAATAGTTTCCAAAATATCTAAATACGCAGCAGAATCAAGACGTCCATCGATAGCCCAACAAACTCCTGGACCCCGCGCTAACCCAACCCCACACATTCACAGAAAAATAACCACTTCGTTTTTTAGGACATATGTGATTATTTTCGTAACGAGTTCCTTCCATTCTAAAAACTTTTAGTGGTCCATCGTTGCGGCTATTGAACGTTTTTCGTCGCTAAAAAATCACTCGATTCCAAAATTAAAAGACCAAACACAAAACACCTTTTTCATATTTTCGTCACTGAGAACTTATTTCGCAGCAGCATTATACTTCTTTATTCCCATCTCCTTTAATCTTTTTGTGCAGTTATACGGCATCCGGGAAAATGTGTATCTGCTATAGCCCTGGAGTATGTAGCAAATGGTTGTTCTGTTACGTAATGAAACAACTCGAGATCTTGAGCACGTGTAGATACTTTAGGTCTACCACTTTCGATGGCTCTTTCCAAAGTGTGTTCAAGATTCCATTTTACTCGGTAATGCCCTACGGTGCTTTTGGTATATCTAACATACGTGAAATTTCACGCACGCTACGGCCCGCCGCTAATTCCGAAACAATCCGCGCTTTCAAATCAGCACCTAGCATTGCTACAGATTGTCTAACTCTTCGGGAGAGGTTTTAAGGAAATTTTTTTTATGTTAAACCCCTTTAAATTTTTGCAAGGAATCTCCAGTTTCATTTTCTGTACTGATTAATGAACACCCTGTAAATTTATTATTGAAAGAGAAAATTTGCGGAAAACAAGAAGATAGTGCCAATCAAATTTTTACGCACAAAGAAGAGCAAAAATTATAATTTACTTGTTTTTTTTTTATTTTGAAATTTCCAGCCCAAATGATGCTAATAGGACATCATTTTTCTTGCATTGCGCGCGCATTTTCTTTGATGATAGCATCAATTAGCAGACGCCTTCCAAGAATGTATCAATAATGGTGGAGGTCACACCCATTATTGATTTCTTATATTTATTTATATAGTAATACCTTTATTTAAAAAAAAAGTTTTCATTTAATTTTAAACTATAACTTGGTATCTTAATTATAATTATGTAATAAATTCTTGTCAAAAAACTAAATATATACGTTGACAATAAGAATTGCCTTAGTTTTTATTTTCACTTTTATATTAACTACAGAAAAAATGAAACGTCATAAAATATACATTTTGTAAGGACTAAATATTATGAATAGAGAGTTTAATGATTTTTTTTAATAACTTACAATAATTAGTAGGTTAGATTTATTTAAAAATAAGTAATAATCAGTCAACCCAAATAACCATGTTTAGTTTTTGATTTAATTTAAAAGTTATTGCTTGTAGACGTTTTTTAAATCAAAATTATTTCTAATTTTATTTTGTAAACATTTCCTAAACAAAATTTTGATTCGATAATTAATCGAGCTATGGTGTTTAATTAGCGATACCTTCAAATATATTCTTTAAAGAAAAATTAAGTAAGCAACGTAAATTACCTATTTTCTAAAACGTGCTTAGTGTAATGATTCATTCTACAGTCCTTCTATAAGATAACCCCTGCTGAGACTACCTGCTGTTAGAATTGTAAATGATACCCTTAAGCCTGCTTCACAATGTGCAAACTTTTGTTTACAGAAATTGTGGTGTCCAAGTTTTAAATTTCATGAGTGTACTTGTTTGAGGAAAACAATAACCAATAAGAGCTTTTGTGTGTTGAATAGAATACTTAATCCTTTCTTAGCAGTGCAGTGGCGTATCTTTTTTATTTCTTTTATTTATTTTTTACGGATAGGTATACAATTTTTTACAAAAATAACGTTGTACACATTTTTGTTTGTTATTTTAATGAGAACACTTTACTGGTAACTAAACATTTACATTTGAAAATGAATAGGTATTTTTAATGTGCTTTAGATAATAGAAGAAATGCAAAAGTTGTTTAATTACTTTAGTAGGTAATGTATTATTGTTAATTTGGTTAAATCTTTGGAATTTGTTTTCTTTTTTTAATCAATTCTTCATTAACGGTTTTTACCTTGTCTCTAATTCTTTATTTGGGAATAATAAGTATGTTTGTAATACAAATAATTACACCTACTTAATTACCTGAACATATTTTTACTTGTAACTCCAATATCATTTATTTTTTTACGGATATACAATTTTGTTAAAAATAACGTTATACAAATTTTTGTTTGTTGTCTTAATGAGAATACTTTACTGGTAAATATTTACATTAGAAAGTGGTTAGGTGTTTTTTAAGGTGCTATAGATAATAAAATTCCATCCCATAAGACCCTAAAAGGGCCATGTGTTAAGCCTTGAATTTAGTTCAAGAAGTTTTCAAAATGCCCCCCATTTCTTTCACAATAACGTAGTCGATGTTCAAATTCAATTATACATCTTTGAATTATTTCAGGAGAAATTGTCTCACATTCTATTATATAATTTTTTGTTGAAGTTCTGCCAAATTATTCGGCTGATTGGCATACACCTTATTTTTTTAAATAACCCCACAGAAAAAATCGAGTGGCGTGAGATCTAGTGATCTAGGTGGCCACCAATAAAACCTCTCGCCCTATCCAACGATTTGGAAACGTTTGGTTCAAAACGCCCTTACTTGTCGACCATAGTGGGCTGGAGCGTCATCCTGCTGGAACCATACATTGTTATCTTGCCCAAAGAAGTGGTTTAAAGTGGGCACAATTTGGTTTTGCAACAAATCCAAATATAACGCACTATTTAGATTGCCTTGGATAAAAGAGCCCAACTATTCGGTTGTTTATGATGCCAGCCCAAACGTTCAGCTTCTGTGGATGCTGAGTATTCTGTCATCCAGTGTGGGTTTCCCAACGCCTAATATCTAAAGTTAACTTGCCCATTTAAACAAAATGTTGCTTCGTCGCTGAAGCAAATTCTGTTTGGCAAGACATCTTTGCGATCCTGCAACTCCTCAAAACTTTCACATAATTGAAGCCGTCTGTTGTAGTCTTCGGCGTCCAGTTCTTGGTGAAACTGAAGCTTGTATGGCTTTGCGTTTGCATTTTTTAGAATTCTTTGCACTGACGTACTGCTGATGTCGTGATTCAGTGCCAGTTGGTTGGTTGAAGTGTTTGGTTCTTCAATAACACTCTGGATAACCTCAATGCTCGTATCCAAATCGGTGGCAGTTTTAGCTCTTCCACTTCGTCGAATATCTTTCACACTTCTGTGTTCAAACCATCTTGCATACGTTTTTTGAACGGCAGATTTTGTAATTGGTACTTCCCTTTCTGGATGATTTGCATTGAAAATGTCGCTGGTAGCTAGATACGTTCTTCTTCGATCACCGTAATCCAAAATAATCAAAATTTCGACATGATCCGCTTCAGTGAGTTTCATTTTAAATAATGCGAAAACTGTTACGTACTTTAACACAGTAACACCACAATGTATAATATGAAAAAATTCTTAAACGCACTTTAAGTACCTATACCAACTGAACCTTATCGATATGAAATTTTGTCCAGGTAATTAAGCAGGTGTAATTATTTGTATTACTAACATACTTATTATTTCCAAAGAAAGAAGTGCTATTAGAGACAAAGGTAAAGAAAACCGTTAATGAGCCTATTATGATGAATTGATTAAAAAAAGAAAATCAAATTCCAAAGATTTAACCAAATTAACAATAATACATTACCTACTACGTAATTAAACAACTTTTGCATTTCTTCTATTATCTATAGCACCTTAAAAATACCTATCCACTTTCAAATGTAAATGTTTAGTTACCAGTAAAGTGTTCTCATTAAAATAACAAACAAAAATTTGTATAACGTTATTTTTGTAAAAATATATATGTACCTATCCGTAAAAATAAATAAAAGAAATAAATGATACGCCACTGCACTGCTAAGAAAGGATTCAGTATTCTATTCAACACACAAAAGCTCTTAGTGGTTATTGTTTTCCCCAAACAAGTACTTACAGAGACAGGTACCCGCCCACAAGCTATAATGTTGACGGTCAAACTGAACTTTTATATCATATTTTTAATAACATTTATCATATTAAATAATTTTATGTTCACCGTTGCATACAGAATTTTATGTAGAATCTAAAATGTCAGTTAACTAGTATGGTGCCATTTGAAAATCAGAAGTTGATATTAATTACTCGTAATTGAAGCATCGTATCAAAATTTTATAAAGAATAAATGTCCGGAAGTATGTCATACATACTTCCCAAAGTTTCATACCGCTAATCCTCGCGGTTTTCAAGATATAAGCAGGTTTCCATTTTTTGATAACCCTGTATATACAACTTTAATTACTTTATAATTGAAAATGCATTTTTCAACTCAAAAAAAAGGCAACACTGTTATCTAGCTCCAACATTGTCTGGAGTTCAATTACTTATTGCAAACCGTAATTCACGAAGGTTTATTCTTTGTAGTGCAGCAATAATTTATATTTATTACAGCGGCGTAAAATATTGTGTGAGTAAGCTTGGTCGCCTTAGCTCACCACAAAAAAATAGTTTTTTGGACGATTGCACACGAAAGAGAACAGCTAGCACAATTTTGCGCAAGGCTAGCACACGTTTAATAACTGAGTTATTAAGGATTGAATCTGCGGGGCTAGGGCAACCAGCCCCCCTAAAAAAAATATCAAATTTTTAATAATTGCACAGGTTAGCACAACTTTGCTCAACGCTAGCACACCTTTAATAACGGAGCTATTGAAGCTGTTGAATCTAGAAGCCAGAGTTCCCCACAAGAAAATTTCGAACTTTTGACGTTTGAATATTTTACAAAGGGCAACTAGCAGATTATTTATATTGTGATGTTGGATACGGTCCTTTGTTTACTTCCAGTAATTCTGTAACTGTTTAGAACACTTTATTCCCTTTTTGTATAGTAAGATTCTTCCATGCTTTCTGTTTGCTTTTCTTCAATGCATTTGTTGAGTAGTTTTTCCAAGTTTTTAAAGAGTGGCTTCCCTCCTTGTTTTATTAGTTCGGGAATAATGTCATCCTCTCCAGGTGCTCGGTTATTTTTCATTTCTGTGATGGCTTTTCTAATTTCATCGATCTCTATTTCTGAATGTTCTCTGATTTCTTTACTTTCGAGCTATAGAGCTGTTCATAGAACTGTTCGGTTGTGTTTAGTATTTCTTGTCTGTTTGATATTAAAGTGCCATCTTCCTTTGTAATTGATTAATTACCTTTATGTCATTTTGAAACCGCCTTCTTAGTACCTTTTGACTTTTATTTTCCTCAATTTTCCTCCTTTTGGTTATCATACTGTCGTTGTATTTCCTTATTTCGCTTCTTACACATTTCCTTATTGTTTTATTTAGCTCTGCGTACGAAACTATTGCTCTTTTTCCTTCTCTTACTAACTCTTTTATTTTGTTTATCAGGTTGATTGTATCAGTACTTATTTTAAAGTTTTTTATTTATTGTTTGCTTGTTTCGCTACAGTGGTTCTTGAATTTAGCATAGATTTTTAATTTTTTCATTTATTGTGTCTTCTATCTGTTTTATACTTTTGTTTATTAGTTTTCTTCTTTCGTTTCTTATATTTATTTGTAAGTTTGTTCTACTAGTCTATGATCGCTACACGTAGGAATTGGCTTACTACTGACACGTCTGTTATTAAATATTTCTGAGATGTGATTATAAAGCCTATCTAGTTTTTGTTTGTCTATTGAGGCTTATCCACGTCCGCTTACGGTTGGTTTTCTTCTTAAAGTATGTGTTAATTATGAATAAACTCTTACTTTCTGCATAGTTGATTAATAAGTTTCGTTCGTTCCTTTCCCATACTCTAAAATTTTCAACTTGAGCTTCATTACATTCTTTTTTATCAACTTTTGCGTTTAGGTCCTCCGATGATGACATAGTGATGTACTTTGTTATTTTCTATGGCCTTCGTCAGATCTTCATAGAATGATTCCACCTCTTTCTCGTCTCGTTATGATGTTGAGGCGTATACTTTTATTTGGTACCTTTTGGTTATTTGTAGTATTACATATAACACTCTGATGATATACTTTTTAATTTTTTGTATCTTGTGCACGATTCTTTTGTTTATTATAAAACCTACTCCATCTATGTTTTTTTTTCCATTTTCTAGTATGCCCTGGCTATGATAAAATACATGTTCTGATTTAAACTTACACATATATATCTTCCTTCATCTTATTTCGCATAGTCCTATTAAGTCTCAATTTTATCTTTAATTTCTCCTGTAGTTCTATTAATCTTTCGTATGTTCTCAAAGTCTTGGTATCGTAATAAGTAATGATAATCTTTTATTTCAAACCTGGGATTCTTACCACCTCTGATTTTTGGCTACTTTCATCTACTGTCTTGATGATTAGCTTTCAATCTGCTGGGGACTGAGGGCCTTTTATTCTCGTTGTAGTTATAATCATACCCATAAGAGGGTTTTGGCCTTTCCTCACCACGCCGGCCAGACGGGTTGGTGACTTGCAACCTGTTGGTCCGCAGGAGGTATTTTATTTTTCCTCCTACACAGTATATCTGCTGAGCCTTCCCCGATACGCCACCTGGGACGCGCCTCTAGGGTTTACAAGCTCCCCAACCTTTAGATGTTGGATATTTTAAACTTCTAGATCCTTATTTTGTTCAAGAACAAGATTTATGGCTGCGAGCTCACATTACACAAACAATAATGGTGCATCGGTTGGTATAAGCGAGAGTGCTTGTACAGAAGCAGGAGTTTAACCAGTCAACCGAATTAAATTCGCAGATCATTTATTTGCTGCAGCCACAGCAGTTGAAACACCTTTTACCGAGCAAGAAAAATCAAGCTATTTTCTAAGTAGTGTTTCACCTACACCAATTAAAACCGACAAAGTACCAGATAAAATCAGACCAAATAAACTAAGTCAAAGTATAAATGAATTGGAACCTATCTCTGGAACAAGTAAAACTATTCACAAATGGGAAACCAGAACTACTGCGTCTGCAGTTACCCTCACTAGAAACTCTTGATGAAAAACAGAGAAAAACCGGTAAAGGAAATGTTAATAAAAACAAAAACAGAAAAGCTAATGAAGAAAGTAAACATAAAAAGGAAAACGAAAATCCTGGACAGAACATTCCTCCACAAAACAAAAGAATCAGACGAGAGAGTCGGTTCTAGACAAAGCAACAGTAAACTTATTTCCTGAAATTTCAAAATGAATCTAAACAGAGACAAACGTCACCGCACCTATCCGAATCTGATGAAGATAACTTCAAACCAAATAAAGGTTGAGCGAAATAAAGTTCAATTTAGGTAACAGATACGAGGATGTATTGATATCTAGTTAGCCTAGACCAGTTCCTTGCATAAACAAAATATTGCGTTACCATAGCAACGAACAATAATTTATTACAAGTGTCAGTGTAAAGTTTGACGTGAAAAAAATAAACCAGAGTCACCCAATAAATTAAATGAAAAAGATGTCCACCGAAATTGTGAAAATCGAAAAATTGGAGTATCGAGCACATCAAGTACCTGTATTTAAAAGGGTTAAGAGGTAAGCAGATTTACGAAGATATGCTTAATACCTTGGTGATCAATGTCCTTCGTATGCGACCGTCAAAATTGGAATGCAAGCTTCAAAAGAGGTAAATTTTCCATTGAAGATGATGACCGATCGGGAAGGCCAGTTTCTGTGTCAGTCCCCGAAAATATCGATGCAGTTCTGACATGATTTTATCAGACCGTCGAATTGGGCTAAAACGGATATCTGAAGCACTGAATATTTCATACGAACGCGTTCATCATATGGTTCACGTCAATTTGGACATGAGAAAATTGCTGCAAAATGGATCCCCAAATGTTTGAATGTTGACCAAAAGCGTGCAAGGGTAGAAGCATCGCGTTCGATCTGTGCTCGATTTGAAAACGATGTAGACTTCTTAAACCGAATTGTTACTATGGATGAGACTTGGGTACATTTCTACGATCCAGAAACAAAGCAACAATCGATGGAATGGCGACACTCTGGTTCTCCAAGACCTAAGAAGTTTCGTGTCCAAAATCTGCTGGAAAAGTTCTTGCTTCAGTTTTTGGGATTGCCATGGAGTAATCATGATTGATTTTTGGATAAGGGTAGAACAATAACTGGAGATTACTATTCGACATTACTGACCACTCTACGGGAAAATATTAAAGAGAAAAGACGCGGAAAGCTATCCAAAGGTGTTTTGTTTTTGCAGGACAACGCCCTGCACACAAATCTCATGTTGCCATGCAAAAATTCGTGATTTAGGGTTTGAATTACTAGAACACCCCCTTATTCACCCGATTTGGCTCCGTCCGACTATCACCTCTTTCCTCAACTGAAAAAAGTTTAAAAGGTCGTACATTTTCTTCCAACAAGGAGGTAATAGAAGCTGTGGAGGTCTGGTTTGCAGAGCAAGAAGAAACATTTTTTTGAAAGGTCTAGAGACGTTGCAGGTCCGCTGTAATAAATGTATCCAATTAAGAGGAGAATATGTTGAGTAATAAAATATTTTGACATTGAAATTTTGTTTGGTTCTATAGTAGGCTAAGAATTTTTCAATATATCCTCGTAGTTCAATACGCACCAGGTTTCCAAAAATGAACCATATGTAATATTTTCTAAAGTTATATACAGTCGTGTCCTGTTTGGCGCGTTCCCGATTTTGATTAATTTATCAATTGTTATTGACAATTTTTGGAACAATTTACTACGACCTTACCATTTCGCGAAGGCAAATCATCCAGCGACTCAACACACCCACTATGCTACGCAGCAATCCCTATTTATGTTACTTTGATTACCATCTTTTGCATTACAGAACATAAAAAACTCAATGCCTTGTCATACCTTATACCATATAATAATCTATTTTATTCCAGCTTCTCTCTATCCGTTTTTGATGTTTAGTTGCTCCTCCGTATTCGTCCCACCGTTTTCGCCTCTTTTATTTTGTCTTCCTTTTGTTTTTGTAATGGTTTGCATTTCTTTATTCTATTTTTAGATCTAACGATAGAATTCCTGCAATGGCTTGATGGCTTCAGTTGGAGCAATTCTGTATGCCGATGTTACGCTAAGCATATTTTTCTATTTATGTTATTTTGTTTGTTTTTGTAAGTTTGATAATAGTAGACGTATTATTGCTGGTAGTAGTTTTCTTATATATTCTTTGTTTATTATTTTTCCATGTGCTTTTAATTTCTGTATTGTTAAAGTTTATTTTTATTTGTTTTGTCTTCTGTTTTGTCAGTAACCTTATTATTTCTGTTTTTTCTGTTGCTATTTCTAGTTTAATATATTTTATTTTTCTGTTATTTTGTATACGTCTTTTCTTTTAGGATTTGTTCGTTTTGTCTCTTGTCACGATAACTGTTTACAATCATACAAAACGTTCCATAGTAGGTGTCCTAGTATAGATCCTTGGGGTACTTCTGAGGTAATTTCATTTTTTTCCTTTTTGTCTATTATAATGCGTCTGTCACTTAAGTAGTTTTTAGTTATGTTTACGAAATAGTCACTTACTCTAATTTCCTCTAGACCATTTATTATTTCTACCCAGGAGACGTTTTTTATGTCTATTGTAACAAGTTCTATTTGTTTTCTGTTTTTAATTGCTTAGTTATGTTCTACTGCGTGGTTGTTTTTTTTATTTTTTTTTCTAATACTTCTTTTAATTTTTTAGTTTTGTTTCATTTTGAGGTAATTTTTTGCCGTATGCTTGTTATTTGTCTTCTATATTCTATTGCTTGTTTTCGTTTATCTCCTTCATCCACCAGTACACGGGTTTGTATTTGCTATTTATTTGTTTTTCTTGATCGTGTGATTTCGCGCACTAGTTCTCCTGTTGTATTGCTTAGAATATTTAGTTTGAGTTCCTTCATTAATTGCTCTAAGCTCGTTTGCTTCCATCCATTCTTCCATTATTTTCTCTTTTTGTCTGTTTTTTTGTCTGCTCCAAACCTAGAGGACTTTGCGTTGACGTCTCCTCCTATTATCAAACCATAGTTTTGTTTATAATTACTTATAGAATTTGAAGATAGTGTTTTAAATCTTCTATGGTTTTATGAGGTGAAAATGAATTGACAAAATAGAACTTTGGATAAATAGGCGCCCAGAACATTCATATAATAGAATTTATAGGCTTCGATATTTTTCTCATAACTAATAAAAGTATCACAGTTTTTATCACTTAAATATTTGGAAGCAATGCTTTCTTCTGTTATTATTTATTTGTTTAGCCATTTTGATTCTTGAAGATCTCCTTGGTGTACTCTACTGTTTTATGTTATCTTCTATTCCTTTTATTTTTTTCAATGTCTGTTTCCTGCAAGAGTTGATAAGTTGTCAAATTACTAAAACACAATTTTTTTATTGAATAATGCGATGGTTGATAGAATAGTAGCAGTTTTTATTTAAACACACAAAGATTATTATTTTTACAAAAATTAAACTGCATATTTTCCTACGTGTTTGAAGATCATCTATATAATTAATATTCAAAATTTTGGATAAGAATAGTTACCCATCGGTCAATTTTTGTGTCTTCTTAAAATAAAGTTGTTTTAAAATCTGCGTTAAAATGAAACACTAAATGATGTAGGCGTGCTTTTATTTTTAAATCTGTCTGAAA
The DNA here is from genome assembly GCA_030710515.1 of Abscondita cerata. Classification (NCBI taxonomy): domain Eukaryota; kingdom Metazoa; phylum Arthropoda; class Insecta; order Coleoptera; family Lampyridae; genus Abscondita; species Abscondita cerata. The sequence continues at coordinate 22,130 of JALBCR010000853.1, read as the reverse complement.
TGTATTTCTGTAACAGTTTTAATTTTTTATTTTTCTTCACAAATACTACTTTTCTCAATCGTTGATTATAATGTTTTATCTTAGATCTCAAATGTTATTGATTGTTGTTTCAATTTTTTAATGTCTTCATTTCCTTTTCTCAATCTTTAGTTGAGCCAGATCTTTTAATTTTCTTCAACTTTTATGACTAGCTGAAATTTCATTTAATTTTAACATTCTATGCCGACGTACGTTTTTTCTTCTCATTGAGATTCGTATTTGACTCTTGTCCTTTTCTCCTTAACCATTAAACAATTTTTTTCTATTCCCTTCGTACACCATAATCGCTTAGGCTTTATTTCCTAATGTTTACTATTATTTCAATTCATCTTATATTTTTTATAAAATGTTGTAATGCCAAAAGATGGACTATATATTGCGCTGAAAGAGTTATTTTAAATTATTTAAAAAATCAGAATCAAAATTTAATTAATATTGAGTTTATAATAAATATTCTATTCAAATCAAACGTAAAATTTAGATAATTAAGTTAGATAAGATTTATAAAAGCCAACTTATAATTATTTAAGAAAGAAATTTGAATTGTGTAAATAATACTTTCATTTAGTTGCAATACATGACTTAACACGGATGTTTATTTTGATAAGCATTTATAAGTGTTGGATGTATGGAATAGAAAAGGAATTTTCTTGAAGTGGACAGACGCAGAGTTTGCGAAATTATTGTTGATAGTGAACACTTAGCGTACGTGAGAAATTGACTTTTGGTAAGGACAAATGAACCCAAGAAAACAGATATTAATTAAAAGTGGGAAAAGAAAATGAATGTAAATAAAGGCAATCGGTAGTTGAGAGTATGACAGTTAGTATGAAAAATAATTAATTCGTTAGTAAAAGACACTTGATAGTGAAAGAGTGAATATATAATAATAATTAAGTTTGAGTTACATTAAAGACTCTTAATAATAATGGTGCGATATCATCCATTAAAGAGTTAAATTCAAAGTGACCGAAATAAAATTGAGAACTGAAAATTTGAACAGCGAGGTAAACAAAACATCAAATTTAAGGAGGAAGCAGACCGGAATAACAAAAGTTAAAGGGTTAGTAATTTAAGTATTTTTTATTAATTTTTGCATGTAATAAAGAAATATGCAATGGATTAGAATAAATTTGTTATTGTACTAAACTAATAATTTAATTTAAACGAACCTAAAACCCTGAGGTGAAATTTATATAATTATTTTTGAGTCTTGAATTTCAATTATCGCATTGCAATATACAGGGTTTTGAAACTGACTCAAAGTCAGCACTATTGCTAACTTCGTTATTATTAGAACGACAGGGTCGGTTAAATAGGCAAACTAATAGCATTTGTTTCTCTCATCACTATGGTGAAAACAGAATAAAATTCGAACACTGCGTTCTCGAGTTATGTCACATTGTTCCATTTTTTTTAAATGGGACACTCTGTATACTAATATTCTCAATCGATAGGAAATTGAGTACTGAACAAAAAGTGTCTTATTATTTTTTATCTTAAAGTCAAAAATGACAGAGCTTGTGATGATTTTTCAAATAAGTTTAAAGTGGCTTTGATTTTATAAACTACAATCGTTTGTTCTATAAATGTCATCGGGATTAAAATGTCAAATTGAAGTTTCACTGGTAAACAGTTTACAGCCACTAAAAGCGTAAAAAATGCTTAGACAAAGACGATGACGTTTTTGAGCATCTAATTTGAATTTTTCTTTCAATGTTCACAGAATAAATTAAAATAAACCATATCCTTTTGCTTCATGAATATTCCTCATTCTTCATTTCATTTACCAGTTCTGCTAGATATACACACCGTGAATTTTGTATGTTGATCTACCCCCATCACAAAATAATTTTTTTAAGTGTCTGCCGTGACCAAGATTCCAACCGCCTCGACCAAGGGTTTTCCGACTAGCAAATTTGACTACGTCCTCGACATTACTACTCGACCACCCGCAGGTCTGATATTCCTCCAACTGTAGTATAAAGTTATAACTAACACAGCCACCTTAACCAATCATCAATAGCTCTGTCATTTTTGACTTAGCCTTATCATTTTTGACTTTAAGATAGAAAATAATGGGACACTTTTTGTTCAGCATTCAATTTCCTATCGGTTGAAAATATTGTATACAGGGTGTTCCATTTGAAAAAATGGAACAATTTGACATAACTCGCGAACGCGATGTTCGATTCTTATTCTGTTTTCACCATAATGATGAGAGAAACAAATGCTACTAGTTTGCCTATTAACCGACCCTGTAGCTCTAATAATAACGAAGTTAGCAATAGTGCCGACTTTAGTTTGAAAACCCTATATACTAGGTACGTACAGAAAATAACTTTTAATTCAGAATATAAAGTTTCCTGCAATTCTTATTCTTCAAACTCGTTGTATTTGCTTCTATTTATGGGTGAATTAACCCACAAATTGTAACTGGTAAGTAAAGAAAGTAAAATCAGATGCCATGAAACCGCTTTCTTAATGGTAAAAATAAACCTTAAAATATTTTTAAAAAGAAAACATTTCAATTTTGTACTAGTAGCAATAATGTAAAATATATCTTGTGGGAAAAAGTTTTGGTCACTTTTTCAGTATCTATTAATTCAAAAAGAGTGACAACAAACTTCTGGTAAACGAAAATTGCACTGAACTTAATTAAATATTCCATCGATTTTATTATATATTGAGTTATGATAAAAAATTTAATCACAAAGATCTGTGGAAGAACCTTATTTTCTTATATTTTTAAGCATAAATTTTAATTTTCATTTACTACACATCGCATGTACAAACTTATGAAGCTTCATATTTTTGAAGCAGTTAAATTGCGTTAATTTATTGTAAACTAATTTGGATTTTTATCAACAAATAAAAAATCTTCATTTTACATTCATAAAATTTACGACAAATTTTACAAGAGTAATTACAAGAATAATGAATTCTTCGAAGGAATGCAATTTAATTTCTTTTAAATACCGTCGGCATTTTCACAAGAGCATTATAATACTCAGAGCGGGAACAATAACAAAAAGTGGCTTCTTTTATGAAACTGAACAATTCAAGCTTTAAACAAATTAAAGAGCTACATTTTTTTTCTTTTTAAAATTTCGAAGAAGACTTTAATATATTGCTATGATCGATACCACCTAAATTCCTGCAGACTTTTCCGACTTTTTAGTTCTTTTTCAACAAAATTTTAGTTCGATATAAACTTCATTGTTTCCGATTATGTAAGCCGGAAATAAGAGATAAAAGATATATCCATAAACGACAATGACGTACTTTTAAAATTTAACTAACTCGAATCTCGAACAATCTCCGACAAGATGGATTTTATGTTTCATTGGATTTGTGTAAAAATTATAAAATAGAATTTGACATTTTAAGATAACTGGAATTGTACAAGTTGTTTAGAAAAAACTGTTTTTGAAATGGGGCGATTTCATCTAATTTAGAAAAAATGTTAACTGAATCAAAAAGTGAAATAAATACAGTGGTAAAAAATCAAACTAGACTTGAAATTGATATAATAGTTCTGTTACTAGTGATGTAACACATGATTTTTGAAACGAATGTGCCTTATTGAAATACAAAATAAAATAATAAACAACAAGTAATTATAAACATCATATTCTTTTAAATTTATGTCTCTCTGTTTTGCTGAAAGCATTGATACAAATGAACCAGTTCGATGAACAATTTTCATTTATTTTGAGTCATTAAAACAAATTTATTAGTCAATGTCAACAAAAGGATAAACTCCCATTTTCAAAATTTCTCCTTGAAGATTTGAAATATTTGTCTATTACCGAATTATGTACGCTCTGTGAACGTCAATGTCAACGTTGGTAATTACATTACAATTTTATTGGAGTGTATATCATATGGACCTGGTGCCTTTTTGGTCACCGATAACCTGGGTCGCCGCTCTAGGGATTCTGTCCGATATCACACAAATTATCAGTCCACTCTTATGTATTGATGATATGTAACCATTCTTGTGAAGCTGTCGCTGATATACGTCAGATAAGTTTAGCTTTAAGTATTTGCCTTTATTAATCGTACGGTGAAATTGTCGTTAATTTCAAAACGCGTCTTTTGGTCATGTATGGTACGTTATTTAAATTACGACTTACATTTTTAAGATACCAATTAAACATTGAGTTTGCCATTTGTAAACTCAAGGGCTCTTGTAGTCGTCAAATCATTTATTAGGGGTATATATTTCTAAAGTATAATAACTTATTAGTATATTGTGTTACGCTGCGTGCGGTCATTTAGCTTTTGTGTTGGACGCTTAAATAAACTTGAGCGTCTATTATCAATTTAAAATTTATATTATCAGACTATAATTAATGTATTAAGTGTAATAATCTGTATATTGTCCTATTTCTTATTATTTTAAAATTGTTGGTGTCTCGCCTTACTTTGGCAAATCTCGCCAGAATAAATTCTCTAGTCCTTCTTCTACAAGTTTGTTTGTTTTTACTTTTTCAAGTTCTACTGTTTAAGGATAATTACTAGGATCCTGTAGGTGGCGCCGGGTCCTGTTTTAAAAGCCTTTAACTATTTTCTTTGTTTCCTTCCTGTGACCCACTCTACGACACAGAGCTACGGGTAGGTTTTATCAGCGGCTTTCTCGGTATTAAATATTTTTATATTTAACCAACAAACCAGTAACATACTAAACAAATTTATTTTCCAACGATCACTATGAAATATGCCACATTTCATACGGTTTCCCTTAGTAAAAATTTAAAATTGGAAACAATTTGAAGACAAACACGAACGATGCGCATACCCGTGTCTGATTGGCGGACAGATGTATGTTTGTATTTTGCTTACAGATCTCTGCCGAATGACATTTTAACTGGACGTTTTTTACCGTTGCAAGTGGAAAAGCGAATAGTAGAAAATTGGAGTTAAATATACCAATTTTATTTTATTTATTGGCTAATAAAACAGTATTAGTTAATTGGAGCAAAATTTGTAAACTTCGAAAAGAAGGATTTCTACGATGAAGATGAAAATGGTGATGACGATCAGGAGAACGTAACTCCGCTTGAAATTGTAGAGAAAGCGGCACAAATCAGTGGAAATTTTGTTGTCATCGATATGAACATTTGTCCAAACAGTTCTTGGACTGACAAATGAAAAACAAAGTGAATTCCTTTTCTGAGAACTTGTTATTAACTTATTTTGGTAGCTCCGACCAAGTACAAATTCAGTTAGTTCCCTATGATCCATATATTCTTATGCTCCGTAGAACGCCAGTAACAAAATATGATGTAAACATCGCTGTTTATTGCAAGTTAAGAGCCTTGTTGATTACTACTATTACTGACAAGTTTTGTACAATTTGCAAAAAGTATATCAATCTACGATCCATAGAAATGACTGACAAAGATCAAAGATTCTTTCTCAACTATCAAAAAGGAAAATGCACAAAAGAATTTGTACGAGACGTGTTCGAAAACTAGGTACCGTTTTATTGTAGCACCCCCACAACGCATGCGCACTAGTCTCTTTTGTTCACTGGTTCTCAACTAAAGCAATTTTGGTTGCTCTACGTTGTGTTTTCTGTTTGTTGAAGATATTTAAAATATTTAAGACAATTACTAATACGATACTATTATCGCAATACTTCCGACCATAACCATGATGGTTATGTTCGCTTGTTTCTATCAACCTGTACTTTTCGTATGGGTTTTAATTAATTTTTAGTTGATTTTTTGTGGACGTTGTAGGGACAAAACCATTCACTGATTAGGACGTTTTATTGCAAATTGTTTTGGGAGGTAGATATGTTGATGTTAAATTTTAGATACTTTCCGCGCACTTACCCGTAGCCTATGTCGGAAAGTGGGTCGTAGACAATTATTAAAGATGTGGCAGTTTTAAAAAAAGTGCTTTCAAGAAGAGCGCGCCACTCTAAGAGTTGTAGTAACTAATCTAAAGCAGTAGGGATTCAAAATACCAAACAACAAACTGTTAACGTATAATTAACAGAGCTTCCCTTGTGTCACAATATGGTTAACATACAGGACATGTAAATAATGCAGATTGTATCACAAATAAATAGACTAGCATCCGGCAGAAATATCGTTCCACAAGAAAATATAATGTGACAATGGCCGACTACGTAATCCACGCCTCGATTATAGATTTAATCGGTGTAATAATTGTCTATTTACGACAATTTCAGCTTTATGGTTTATAACATTCAGAGGGTATTGCCAGCACGATGAATAATTGAAGTAAATTTTGTTCAATTTTGCCTACAAGTAGTAGGTTTAATTTGCCTCAAGTGCCCCAATAGTGCCCCAACTAAAAAGATTGACAAAATGACGCTTGCTTTTATAAAGAAATTTCCTTTAAACTTACGGCAGTCAAAAGTGTGCAAAGGCCAAACAAAAATGCAGTATGAAGTCACGGTCAAACTCGTCACTCCTACAAGTAATTAAACAATTCGAAGATTTTGACCTTTTAACGCGTAGAAAAAACGTGCACTTCACCGAACGCCCTGTGGCAAAATGAACCTTGATGAAGCTAACATATGACTCAATTTTTTACGCTACCTGTTGATCTAACCATCAACTAAATCTCGTAAAGTTAAGTTGCCTATACGCCAGGCATAGAACGGAGCGAAAACGAATTTATTAGACGAACTACATAAAGAAGAAAAACCGTCACAAACACTGTTACACATGTTTTAATAAAAACGAGCATAATAATTACTCTATTCTGTGTGTATTACCTTTCAAAACGTCAAGACGCCAAAACATCCATGTGCTAAAATTACGGTGTCCGCACGTTTTAAACTGGATATTTTGAATTTTGAAGCATATTAAATATCTCTACTCTCAAAGGAAATCGTCTAACATTTCTATAATTAGTTCTACATAAGCAATAGAATATGTAACGATTAGGTTTTTTTGTAATACTTTACAGCAAGTATATCTCCTTTAGATCCCGAGAAGAAGGAATAGTTTCTAAAACGCAAGCAGCATTGCCTTTCTGAATTGTAATACTGATCCGCTGCAACAAGTATAACTTTGACCTATACTCCCCATTAACCAAAATTAACTTTCTTCACAATCCTCAATAAACGTTTGGGCAGCCTCACAAAACGTCCCCATAGACTCTATGCTAAACGGGACAAATATGTAATCATTACATATCTCCTGGTAGGTTCTTATCTTCCTTTTTGCTCCAAGTTCGGCAACAAGACCAAGTTCTCTAGCAGCAGTCTGAACATATGAAAGTCTGTTACAATAAAAATTCACGTTTATTAGAATTTATTTTTCTAATGGTAAAATTTCCCTGAATACGTGTTGTGTTCCTTATGCCGGCTCTGTCCACTGTCGCAGCGAGTTTAGTAGGACAAGGTCAACTGCAAAATCAAATTGCAAACGGTTGATTTCTTTCTCTTTGTGATTGACTTGCAACGAGTGCAGTTCGTTGATTGTAGAAGAAACTGCGAAATGGAATTTAAGACCTAAGTCAGTGTGATGGATTAATCTGAAATTTTGTAATCATCCGCCTTTTGGGAATTTACAATACATTATAAATGTAACTATAAATAAAGTGGAATGTTGTTTAGAATAAACGTTTGCCGTTTCTTTGTCCTGTGGTATTTCTGTGATTTACTCTCTTTCGTGTATATTTGATTTTGGCTACGTCCATGATGTGTATGACGCCCTCTGGAATCGTTATTGCCACATCATGTCGTAATTAGGATGGTTAACACATTGACAATTGCGGTGCTCGAGGATTAGTATTCGAAAAGCCGATGCTAGCAGAAATTGCCTGTTAAGATCGTGTCTCGCAAGATAGCAAAGATCAACGGCGTTTAGTTGTCTCGTCTCAACGCTGAAAAAAACTTTCATTCGAAATTTTGCCGCAGACCTAATTCGCCGCCAGTGCATTTGCTTTACAGCTACTTCGATTTTAACTTATGTGCTCGAATCACCTACAGTACCCTACTAGTCTCTTTCATTAAAAACAGACTTGGAACGATTGAGGTCGAACAATCCAAAAGGAACGCCTTAGTGTATGTTACACGTATGTTAATTAGTTTAATCAGTTTACCACAAGGTAATTATATACTTATATACAACTAGTCCCACAATGTTTTTGTCTCTTGATAAGAAGTAATCCCAGACACGTCCCAAATTTGGGGTACATAAAAGAGGACAGACTCAGAATACTGTTCACAGAAGACAAAAAAGTTTGTAGGCATATATCAGAAATTTTCCAGACTCTAAGCTTCAATGTCTTACAGCAAACGTGGCTTGGTTCCACTGATTCGAGCTAAACTTCTTGTGTGTCAAACATTCTATAGTGTGTTTGATAGACTAATTCATTTTATCAATCACGTCTTTAAAAATCCAAGTTGGTGAAGTCCGAAGAAGAAAGGTCAATTTTGGTATCGCCAAACAGTTCTTGAGTAAAAAGTAGCCAACGTGTTCCTTTATCTTTTCAGCCTTTCCAACAACAATTCTAATTTTAAATTTTTTTCTAAAACTGTTCTACTACCTTCAAGTGTCAACGGTGATCCTAATAAAATTAAATTGTCCTCTGATATATTTTGGATTTCAGGAAAATGCCGGAAAACGCTTGTAGAACCGAAGCATCACAATCAGAATATAGATATAATTCACACTTTGACAGATTCATTTCCAGACCTATTTCTTTTCATTTCTCCAAATCACCTAAGACTTCATCAGGTTCCCCACAAACTGTTTCATCATCCAGGTAGAAACAGCATAGTTCAGAGTCCATTTCTTCAATGATAGGTTGAAACACCAAACAAAATGATAATGGGCCAAGAGGATCACTCTGCTGCACTCCCATTTGCGACAGGACAGTCTTATCTCCAAAAAAGATATTTGTTGAGGCAGAATAGCAGTGATGTATATAGCACGTCTTGTCCTTCACGGCATTTAATAATTAATATCTCTCAACTCTATTGAAGGCGTTGCAATAATTAATTTTCAAGAGGACCTTAGAATTTCCAAATTGTTATTGAGAAAGGATCGAACTGTGTGAATAATTGACTCACAGCCTCCATTCGAAGCAAATCCCATCTGCTTTGGTTTTAAATTCTATTCATTCGGTTTTAAATAAGGACCAATCTCTTCCATATAAGCTTTGCACCCTATCTTTGCAACAAGTTTTCTATAATTATTCCCAACAGCAATGAGACGTATACCTCCTTTTTGTTCAGTGCACATAGGCTTGAGACATACAAAACTGGAACAACTGTAGAGATAACTTTGCCTTCCAACATCATACTACAAAGATCAGTGATGGAATTTAAAGATTGGTTCCCGCCAGTCCATTTGATGAATGTATTAAATCCTTCAAATGCTGAGATCTCAATCCGTCAATGTCACCAGCAGATCTATTGTTAAAACTTGATATTCCTCTTACAACGTCATCCATTGACACTTGCAAACTTACATTATCTTTAGACGGTTCTGGAGGATAAATCAGAATGCGAGAAGGAGCTGGATGCTTAACTTCTAACTTCTGAAAAGTTGAGTTATCCTGAGAGGCAAGATCATTCGAAGAAGACAGTAGCTTAATTGCACCCCGAATATCTCCATCTGCAACTTTAATCTCTACTGCTTTGAAAAGACGATCATCTCCGGCTTTTGTCTTCATCTCACGATGTTTAGAAGGTAAAAATAGGGATTGAATTCTGATATGTTTTGTTTAACTCTTGACGTCAAGAATGAATTATTTTTCTTAGAACCTTTCAAAACCGTATACGAGAAAGGAAGAAGGTTTTTCATTGAAAGTTCGTCATTGTTTGTCACACATGAATTAATAAGAGATGCAAATTTTCGTGCAGCCATTACTCTTGCACCCTTCGGTATGCGCTTAAGGACCTTTACATTCATCTTAAAATACGCTATGTGCTCATCAATGGATGAACAATCCTTTGATTTGGAATTTTCTGGAATTGTCTGTAAGTAAACCTTGTACTCATTCCTCAAATCTTTGTGAGCACTTCCGACATGGGTTGTAAACCTCTTATACATGTTTAGTTTTTTAAGATCACAAAACAATATAATGTCCATCATTATTTGAAATGCAGCAGTACGTTCTGAACAATACCAATGTTTATGGATCTCCACAAGTCTTGAATGAAGTTTCATCCAAACCAATGCACAATCTTGAGACCATAGTAAGTTCACTATGAATATGTTTTTTTTTATTTTTTTAAATGAAATGACCAAAAGAACCACTTTGAAACTCCAAGATACTGCAACTACCATCTGCTTGTTCCCCACACTTAACTTTGTTAGTTTAAATATGATGAGATTATCTCAGCTCAAAACCGTGCCAAGTTTTTCACAGATTGGTGATATCTTATTATTATATTTTATCTTTATAATTATTATCAAAAATGGACAATTCCAGTGGAATCTCAACATAGAAGTTGGAAACCTATTAATCCATATAAAAAAATAAAATAGTGTTGTATTTTAGGATGTTGTTATAGCTATGCGTAAGAATTAAAAAAACATAAACAGTCTTGAACATATCTGTTAATAATTAATGGCTACTACAATGTATGCAAAAATTCTGGCAATAAAATACGTAGTTAATGATTCAAGGATGAAAGGACATTAAAGTACTGGATATTTAAATTACATCTGCAGTTTACATTACCTACTTTTTTCTTACAAAATCTTTAATACGAGCGCTATATTAGCAGGCGTGAGTGATTTTCATTTAAAATCTATTTCACTTTAAATTACTTGTAGCATGTAAAATATGAATAAATGGTACAAAATTATATCATTATGTAACATACGGAATGAAATAAATCTTCTTAATCCAAGAGTGCTCGCGTGATAAAAAATTAAACCAATGCTTTACAGAACGCTGCGAAATGTTGATTACGCCATATTTCTTATTGGTAAGTTAAAGTCGTAATTTATTTGCCGTTAAGGATCAGATAAAAATGATTAATATGAATAACGTTTTATAATAATTTTGTCGATGCATAAATATAAGATTTAGTCAGCAGTATACTAATATTTTTTGAATGTGTATGTATTTGATAAATTTATTAGAACTGTTTCTTCTTTAGACTACGGTTTTTCTGTTGATGAAAATTACAATAAATTTTTCCAATGCATACACAGGCGTTTATTTTATTTTTTAATCAAAATGTTTATATCGCTGCACCCTTTCCTACGCTCTTACAAGTTTATTAGTATCAGGACTATGTGGAGTTCTGCTTGAAACCCTTGTTTTACGCGTATGAAGCATTATTTTAGAAAAATAAATTTTATTATAATTCTTTTTAAATTTCAAGTCATTGATGCATTGCTTTCTACCAGTTTACTATATAAAGGAGCTTTTTAGTAGTCTTATCACACGTTTACGTAATATTTACTGAAAGAAAAAAAATTTGGTCTAGGAACCCTTCTTGGCGGAGGTGGAAAACAAGAACAACTCAAATAGTTGCAGACCTCTATATCGCCCTCTAGTGAGAGTCATGGAGGATTTTTTGCATCGGAATGATGAAGTCAATCGAAACCCAAATCAATGTTTGTGAATTTTCGGTTAAATATTTTTTTTCTATCAGATTAGTTCACGTACTTGAAATTTTCCTTCATGTCCTATATGCGGCTTCTTTTGTGCTCTATCAAAGAAGGATGGCGGCTTGCGACATTATTATTATTAGGCGATTGGAGCAAAACTTTCGTGTAATGCCGCTCAAGAAAACATGGAAGTGTACCTGCGTCCTACACAAGTTGGTTTTGGGACAAAGGAGGCACTGTTAGCAGCTACAAGGTTTGGTTCAAGAACCTCCTCAAAATCGATATCTTCATCTTGGCTATTCACTCCATTATTCAGGAGTTTTCACCTGGGCTAAATGCGCGGTACTTGAACGATGACAAACCTGAAGTTGTGTTAACAGATGTGAATATGCTATTAGAAAATGCCAATTCATATTGATCTAGAAATAAATCCTCAAAACGTAAACATTATTGTTGTGGGGAATCTGAAGCCTCGGTTCTGAAAAATGCGAAGAATTATTATCAGGGGTTCGAGTAATAGGACTTTAGCTATGGGGTTTGCCGTTGACAGTGGATGCGGCTGAAAAGGTTTTTATGATTAAACTGAAAGAGATCCAGTTACTTATATCTAGACTTGGTGGATTAAAATCTTATGTATTATTTAACTGTTTTGCTGTCCCCAAGCATGTCTACCTTCTCCGTACCTTTTAATGACTAGTTTTGAAAATCTTCTGGCGAAATTTGACAATGAAATGATGGATGGCTTCTGAGAAGATCATGAACGTTTGTTTGAATAATATTCAATATATGGTGGCAAGTCTTCCTGTTATCGAAGGTGGAATTGGCGTTTGACGGTTGTTGAATATTTATCTTCCCTGTTGGTATTTTCATGTCCTTTGTAATTGATGAGATAACGGCAGTCAATGGGTATGCAGATGAAGTGAGTACGTGGACTATCAATGATGATGTACTTTCCCCAACTATCCAAATGAGTGGAATAACATCAATATTAAACGCATCATCTTTAATCTACCTTGGAATGTGAAGTGGAAAACGTAATTTTCTTGGTTTCAAAACAACACCTTTCCAAAGCTTGATTAAACTGCCCCCATCTATTAACATAGGCACCATTCTAAGCGATAAATGTTTGTAAGTAATAGTTGCCTCACGCCTGAGGTGCAATATTGTGGAGTCACACATTTGCGTATGCTGCGAACCAGTGAACCAAAAAGGACATCATGGCTTTTCCTCCATCAAGAGTGGGTGGAGATTACCAAGGCACCATGATCTAAATTTCCGTGATTGAAAAGCCAACATTTCGGCTAGAATGGAGTAAGTTGGTTTGTGTCGATAGGACGGTAACCTGTTGATGGAATAATTCTATGTCACTGGTCATAGGAACTCAATCTGGTATGGGATGGCACCTTGATCTCTAGCATTTCCAAGTGACATCTGTATTGGTAGGCGAGCTAGGAAAGCAAGCTGCTATCAGGAAAACCAGGAGGTACCAGTCCTTGATTGAGCAAGGATACATTTTCGTCCCTTTTGCGGTGGAGACTTTAGGACCGTAATGTATTGGAGGCGATGCAGTTTATTCAGGACCTTGAAGGCGATAGAAGTTACTAAAGCCAACCGGTCCAAACGATACTTTATCCAGACACACATTCCCCAGTATAGTTTCGTTAGAAGAAATTAATTATTTGTAGTTCATTTAAAGATTTCATGTTGACAAAAACAACTTTTAATGTTTATATATATATATATATATATATATATATAGCAGTTAGTCTTTGTTGATTGGTAGCGTAGCAAGCAGTTAGGTTGATTTTTCACACCTATAGCCAACCTACAGTTGGCAAGTATAAAAATTTCGAATCGCCTGCAGTAAAGTATGTAAGAGGTTGTACAATAGTAAACAAACACTGAGAATCACCTGACAGCTGTTTCTGTCCTTTTGGGACTCATCGAGTGAGAGAACTCGAGTGTAAGTTCACTATTGTACAAACGCGCGCTGTCGACTATATGCCCTACTGGAGGGATAAATATATAAATTTTATACTTGCCAACTGTTAGGTTGGCTATAATTATTGAAGAATCGACTATGTAACTGCTTTTACATACCTGTCGGCAAAGTTGTTAACATTTTCGTACGTGAACGTTTTCACGAGTCGACACTAGATGTCGAAAAACTTATTCATTTAAATATATATATATATATATATATATATATATATATATATATATATATATATATATACCTATACAATCATCAAAACATTTCTAGATTTTGAAAATTACTTTGTTTATTCTTGTCGTAAAGTGTAGTTTTTAGTTGTTGAAATGTTGTAATTTATTAATTTAAGTATAATCCATAATTTAAACAGCATTAATTACCAATATTTAGATGTAGCTTTAATATATGAAACACTTATATATTTTTTAAATTTTAGAATAAGGGATTCGGAATTAATATTGTATTGTTTTTGCTTAGACTAATAACGTCGCCGAAATAGTATATTATATAACAAGGGACTAAAATCCTTCTGTTAATTTGTAAGCGAATTATCGCTCGAGGGATTGACGTACTTTAGTCCTGTGTTTCATCCATTGTTTTATGTAATCCAGTTCTTGCTACAACTTTGAAAAATTAAATAGATACAAAAATGAATTGCAGTTAAAGAAAGATACAATTTTAATTTTACAGTTGTTTAACAAAAATACGTTTTTAAAATGAAATCATGTGTTACGGTAATTTAATCTCCGGTACAAACCGCATTACGTTTGTTGTTTTGCGTTCGACGTTTCTAGATGGCGCGCAAAGGTGTTTGTTCTGCGCTTGCTCCGCGATTCACTCGTTTCCTGTTCAAAAGAATTTCTAAAAGATGATGGACGTGTGTGCCGTGCTATAACTTTGATTAGGTAAGAAATCCGCTTGTTTCTGGGCCATCCGTTGTTATGTGTCGTTAATTTTAGCTCGTCGTATACTAGGAAGATCCAATACGAGTAATATTCGCCAAATGGACGGATAATTGGTTCTTTATGCGCGTTCACAGTAAGTTTTAAAATTCCCTATTTATGCATACAATGTAGATGTCAACATTGTTTCTTTTGTTATTTTAGATCTTTTGCTACACTCGTTGAAAACAATCTTTGCTACAATCGTTTGATACGATCCTTTGCTACAACCTGTTGCTACAATCTTGATACGATCTTTTGCTACCATCTTTGATATCATCCTTGCCACCATCGATGTTACGATTTTGTGAGACCATCTTTACTACTATCTAACCGTACACGGTAGGCAGATTTCTCCTCCGACACCTGGGGAACTCGAGAATTAAAGCAACTTTTGGGTGAACAGTTATCCCACCGCCTGTTGCGACAAAGTCGAAAAGAAAACATCTAAAGGTACCGTCTGATTTACGTTTTATTTTAATATAATTTGAAACGCTAAGATAATTTGATCGCGCGATAACGAGTCACGTATTTCATGTAGTGGTGCGTGTGACACCTGATTAGCGAACCACATTAGCGTTAAGGTTCAATCAATCCGACGCAATTTGTACTCGAGCGCTTTAACCTCGGTTTATCGCCAATTTTGATTACGCCGATTTCTTTGTACGCACTGTTGTTGTAAATAAACTGTTTATGTATTTTGTTGTGGGTGGTTTCCGATTTTAAAATAAACTTTACTTATGTGTTATTACTGATATCGTGTTTGGTTATTTTAGTTAGGTGCCACGCCTTACGAAGATTTCTTTTTATCGGCAGTATTAGTTCTGCGCGATAATTATTACTTTGATTTGAACGTCCTTTTAACTGATTGGCGCCTAGTTTCACCCTTTGTGGATTATAAATTTTGGGCACGAGATACAGGGGTGTACAAAATAAATATTTTTGGAACGTTCAATACTAATGACTACGTTAATTGCGAGCGGCATATACACTCTCCTTACCTAGACTTACAACGTTCTGCCGAGGTTATCTAGCCTAGCCGGGAAGCTGCTCAAAATTTACCGTCATTACGTAACCGCTGCTTACACGCCGCGCGGTTCTTAATTAAAGGAACTTGCTATTATCTTTTTAATTTTGCACGGCAACTTTTTTTGTCCGTCACACATGGTAAAAATAAATTTTATAAAACTTCAAATTAAACACGTTTAACTGTATGCAGATCCATTGGTTTACTCAGTATGTTGCTATGGAAACAGCATGTTTATTTTATTTTAAATCCTTTGGGATTTTAAATAGTTATTTTTCATACGAGTGTCGAAAGTAGCAACTTTGCACTTTCGCACGAGTTAGAACAATATTTTTTAGACGGTTTGAATAACATAACTGAAACTAATTTTAATTTCCAATTCCATCGGAGACAAATTCTTCTATAATCTGGATACCTTAAACCGTTGCTATGGTCATGTTGTTTATTATTTTAAATTGTTTATTTCTAAAAATGTGTTATCTCCTCTAAACTGTAAACGATAAAATATTGATAGTGATCTGTAAACTCTGAAATATGGATAATCATGAAGATAGTATTTTTGAAGCAGCAAATGAAACCAGCCTCAAGTTGTTGCCCCTAAATCCCGGCAACGCTATGAGGTTTGCGTATTCTGAGAGCTGTCGAAAAAAATTGTTCCAAACACATTATGGACGCAATTTTCTATGATAAGAAGCACGCTTATTGTTTACCAGAATACTAATAGTAGTCAATATCCTAAATTGAAAGCCTTTCTGAAAAGAATGTCGCAAGGATACAAACCGAAAAATTGAGAACTTTAACTGCTGAAGAAGTTAATAAATTCATAAAAGAAGCGCCAGACGGCAAATATTTGTTACAGAAAGTAAGTACATCCCTATAAACAAAAACCCTTCATCAATTGAAGTTTCAATTTTAGGTAATTTTGGTGTTCGGAATTAGTGGAGCCATGCGAAGGAACGAATTGCTCCAATTAAAAATTGACGATTTAACTGAGTCGGTTCGGCCGGCAAATATGCTACTTCGACCACCAAATACGTCTAAACGTCGCTTTTTTTTAATTATCAGCAAGCCAAAAATAAACAGCCTGTTGGAATCAACAAGATAGGTAGCATCCCAAAATTGATTGCTACCTACCTTTGTTTAGAGGAACCCGCATCTTACACAAGCCACTGTATGAGGCGATCATCTTCCACCATTTTTGTGGATGCTGGTGCTACGATTGAAGATCTGAAACGCCACGGTGGATGGGATTCTTCATCAGTGGCGGAAGGTTACATAGCAGAGTCTATTGGGCACAAAATGAAAGTTGCTAAAACAATCACTTCGGCAGTTAAAAATTCGTCAGAAACTTGTCAGAAACTAATCCAATTACTGATAACTTGAACAATGAAGCTGAATCATCCATCATGACAACTTCTTCAACAATTGTCAAATCATCAAATTTGGCAAAAATGTTTGAAAATTCAAATAAAAAGTAATACATTTCAATAACTGCACATTTAATAATGTAACTTTCTAGTTCTATTAATAAAGATTTCATTCAAATAATAATTGCGCACAATTATTTAAATCCTAATAATCCGAATTTGTGTATAAACTATAAAACTAGAAAATTGACGATCGGAATAGGACTTCATCCATTGGTCGAACTCATATCATGCACCGTGAATGATATGAATTATTTCCACACTGGTCAGTGATATTTTGAAGTTTCGATCTCAGGTTGCTACTTTGATACTTTCGTGACAAGCCGTCTAAAAACTATTTTAACTCTTTGAGGCACGAGTAAGGTACAAATATGTACCACCATGCTTTGAGCGGAAAATTTCAATCTTCAAATTTTTTCATAAATTATGCGAGTTACCACCATGCTAAAAGAGGCTCATATTATTTATGGAACAAGTCCAAACAATTTCTACTTTTGTAAGAAACAAAGTACTTTACAAGAGCTATACATCTACTGGGTTCTTATTTGTTTGTCTTTATTGCAACAAAACCCACATAGTCTTCGGGTAGTTCCTGCTGATCGCCTCGTTTTTTGAAGACCATCAGTAAGAGTTTCAGAAACAAGTCCTTTTATTACCTCCTTTCAAAAATTTTTCAGTTTCATTTTTGGCAACTGCAGCTTTGTGTAAAAGATGTAGCTGTTTACTATGCACATATTCAGGAAGTGAAAAATAACCTGTGCCACCACTTGTGGCTTCTCCGATCTATTTCGTATGTTGATTTTAGCTGATCTAGTTTATCAACGCTCTTCATGTTTTGGTTGTAGTTGTGTAACAGTATAAGACATGGAACATCTTCATGTCGTCCTTGTTTGTTTCTTCTTTAACAAGCGTAGTTAACGAAGGTCATAATAATTTGAAATAAATATACGCTTCGTTTGTCCATCCACTTCATGGCTGTGGGATTCTTTAATTACTGATGGAATAATCATACTCCCCACGACGCAACTCTTTGTCATTTTTAAAGGCAGGAAGTTTCTTCCTGGACCTATTTATTTACTAATACCCAAACCTTATAATCCTTTTTCAATTGGCTTTAAATTTGATTATAGATTCACCAAAGGTCCATGTTTCACTTGGTTTGAAACATTTTAAAACTTTGCTTGAAGATTTTCTCAGAAAGGCTGTTGTCGTTGAGATATAGGAAGCTCAGGAACTAACCAAACGATTTATCGTCCTTCTTAGAACTTCTATGAATGGTCATGTAAATCAGGTGCTAACGACCAATAGTCTCGATAGCTAGGAGATTGATACCAAGAAACGCACGTATTTCTTTAACTGAAGCGGGTTTCTAACTGCGTCCAGATTTTTGATATTCTTCTTCAACATGTAAATTAGTCTGGAAGACAATATTGTCAACCAAATCTTCATTAAAAATAAATTAAATTATTCACTGGGAGTTGACAACTGTTTGACATAGTCAGGCAGATCGCTGTTTTCGTCATCGGCAACGGTGGGACAACGCAATTTTTTTACTCCACCTAGATGGACGATGGCTCACCAGTAGATGGACCAGGTAAATTATGTTCTCTAAGTTGACTTAGGGCTAGGTCATCGTAAGAATCAGAATCTGCCGGTAAATTGCAACCTTTATCTTCTATTATAATTTTATTATTATATCTAAGTTTCAAATGGCACCTTCTTCAGATTCCATGTCATCATCGACGCCGTTAATATTGGACTTTTGATCTGATGGTAAATTAACATAGAGATCCACCAACTCACTTCTGATATTCCCACTAATCTAAATGTCAAATAGTCACACATTTTTGCTACAAAACTTAAGTCCAGATGCACAGTGGTAAATAACGGTACTGCCTCAAAACTTTTTTTCTGTAAAAATCAATTTACACCTCCTACAGTGTACTTACCTTTACAAGAATCCAATTTCTTTAAAAATACTCAGTAAACCAAAAATCGCAATGTAATTTGACAATATTAACTACTCGTACTACTGCCAAGAGCCTGAACCAAATGAATAAATTTATTTATGCGAATATTCAAGACCAGTTCCGCCATCTCTTGGGAGAAAAGCAATACACAACGTGTGCAACCATGCTGGGGTACGTCCCAGCTCATAGATATTTAAATTCAAATACGTGGTATACTATTTGTACAATCATGCACCTACAGTTCTAAAATAGTGGTATAAAGGTTGTACCATCATGCCTGAAACAGTTAATTCCATTAAGATTTAAAATGGTACTTTAATCTTCGAAAGTTGATACCTTAGTCGCTGGAGTGCATAAAAGTGTATTATTCCACCATAATGTAGTAACTATTATCCTTCTTTATTATATTATTATTACTTAGTCACCTTCACCTGACGATGACAACTATTCTTGTAAGTAATACCTCATGCTCATTGCACAATATACTACTATTATTCCTTTTGATGACCACTACTTTTTATAGTGAAACCAATATCTTTTTGACGAATTACTATTCGAATCAAATTAATTAGCATGATGATTAGGATAAACTTTAAAGCCAATCAACAAAAACTTCATAATAATTTTAAATTTTACAACGTTCCGGTATAATCCAGGAAATGGGTCTAAACCATAAACTACAGTCTACACTTTGTTGAGAACCCAAATGTGAATAAATTATCATTTCCCACGAGAATCTGAACAAGAATTATTCCGGTATTTGAATTAGTAAATATTTTTAGTGGAAGCCAATATGTTAGTAATTACGAATAAATCTAATTCAATTGCCGTAAAACTTATTCTTCATTGTGTTAAGTTAATTTATGGGAGTACTGATGTTTTAACACAAACTTTATTTTTAAAAACGCTAATGCAAGCTAATTATAATTTACTTAGTATCTCATTGTACATCACACCGCATTTCACACGTTTGCAAAGGTCGCTAATCTATTCATCACCTAATAAATATCTTTTAGATAGTGTTAATGCTCTTCTTTAAAATTTAATTTGAATAATTAAATAATTACTAAAATTGTTGTCAAAAATTGTTCACATAGTTTTTCTCTTTCATTAAAATATGTTTTTGAAAAATTTCTAATAATTACTGAGGTTTTTTGATTCTATGCCAAATAGTAATTATACAAATAAATAATGGTTTATTAATTAATCGTAGAATAAAACTAATTAGTTAGGTTGAAACTAGGATTAAAACATAAACTTTAAAACACTTCACTCATTAAATTAAATTTGTATTGAACGACTTTCCGACTACTTTATTCTACGATTAATAAAAAGTATTTATACATACAGGGTGAACCATTGGTGCGTGGAAGGTGGATATCTCAGAAAATATTTAGTTTAGAAAAGACTTTCTTCACAATGAAAGTTGTGCAGATCAAGAAGCTGCACATTTTAAATTATTTTCGTTTATACAGGGTGTTCCATAAAGCGTGACATACATGGAAGCTCAAGGAGACAGTCGCCTCGTCGGGGCATAAGAATTTGTATTGAATATTCGTAGCTTTCAAGGTAGCGTTTCCTATGACCTGCAGTACTGGATAGGCTCTCGTAATTAAGATTCCCCAAGTTCAGGGTTTGGCGGGACTACTTTCGAGTCAGAACCGTCTACCTTTGAAGGAGAGGTTACGTAAATCAAACGGCCAGTAACTATCGGTTGCCCGCAAGGATAGATCTAGCTGCACATAGTAGAACGCATAAACCACTCTGCGCAAATCAAGCAGTCCGAACCAAGATCTTGGTTCTTTACAATGTCATCAGACGAGCCTTCAGTCGCGACTGTGTCCTCCTTGACAGCACAGCGGGAAACTGTCATGGTTCACTCACGGTTCCGACGATGTTTGCTAACAGCGTCTGGTACCGCTCGTCGAAACTTAACTATATGAGGACTCATGTTAATAGGCTCTTACTGGTACCGATGTATACGATCAGGAGGCTTTGCAGAACCTTCTCGGCGAAAGGATTATGAAGGTCCTTCCGTAAGACTTAAAGGCTCGACTACGAGATGAGGTGTACACGACTAGCCTGACTGTTGGAAGTCCCGATTTAATCGACCTGCTCCAACGACCAGAGGCACGATCAAAAACGATTCGTAAGGAGATACTTTGGAAGTGAAATCATGAAGGAGCGGGTGAACTATCAGACCACATTTGCAGAAACGCATGCTTGACTGTAGAGGACACCAAACATAGAGCATGCTCTCCTATCCTGTGAAATGTAAGGAGACATCAGAAATCCCGACGCTCTGGGTGTTGAGCGACGAAATAAACCCCTGAGGCTGAGCACCATCGTTTACAGACAGCCAACAACATGACGTTGTTTCAGAATATGGCTCGCGACATATTCGCGCGAGACGAAAGAAAATGGTCGAATAGCAAAGAGCGCAAACCAAGACTGCGTATATCTTCTTTTTGGCTATGGTTATTAGAACCAAATTGTCTGCGAAGGCGACCATTTCCGGTGTTCTTTCCAATCTCCGTACTCAGCAATTAGAAGCAATGTTCCACAACATTGGTCCTGAAAACAGACTTCTGTGGTACTACGCTAGTTATATGCTTCTACTCATTCCATGGTTCTGTAATTTTTGATTAAGCTTAAAGTATTACCTCCCATGGCAATGTATTAAAAGCATTTTTTACTTCCAAGAGTGCATAATTTTCGGGCCCGCCATGTCCCGCTTATTACTTTTTCTTGGTTCTGTCTTTAACATATTTTATAGCGTCTAGGTCGATCTTCCTATTGTGAATCCATATTGTTTTGGTGATAGTCCATCCTTTCTTTGAATGAATTCTTCCTGGCGCTTTGTTTTTGTTAATTTTATCTACTGCTTCCAGTTTGGAGGTGTTATCTTTTGTTACTTCATGTAAGCGAGGTTAGTTTTCTTTTGTTTTCTTGCCAGGTTGTACTGGGAACGGGGGAGGTACTAATGCTCTTGTATCTTGTGGTGGTAAGTTTTAAGGTCTTGAGCTAATCTCAAATGCTTCATCACAATTCTAATAACCTAGACCCCAGGTATCCGTATTCAGTTTCCTCAAGTCTTATTTCCCGGCTTCTTTCTTAGCTGTTATTATTGCATATTTGTAGCACACAACTGGAACGAAGCACTTGA
>JALBCR010000852.1:0-221254 GCA_030710515.1 Abscondita cerata | reverse complement strand
CCAAGTCTACTCTTTTAGGTAAGTAATTTTTTTGGTTGGTAATGAGTAGTAAGAGGCGGAGCTAAGATCTTAACAGCCAATAGCTATATTATTAATAGTTGTGTAATGCATCGTGCGCAAAAGTGTTATATGAAGTGCACATGTTGTTGTCTTCATTATATATTTCAAAATAGTGAAAAATTTTATTCAACACATTAAAGTTGCTTGATTTCAACTAAAATTAGTCAACAGTAATTTATAATCAGTAGTAAGCAGAAATATTCGAGTTTCTTGTGAGCACATTGAAGAAGTAATTGATTACAACCATAATTTCTTGAAAAATTATCTCGGCCGTTTGTAAACACTCCTGAGCGACGATCCCACGGAAATTGATCACCTGTAATAAAATGTAGTAAGAAGTTGTAGTCAGGTGGGACTAGGTGGAAAGTACCGGATCGGACTTCGTCTTTGCGGAAAACGTGCGCTTGATGGTATGACTTACCCGAGTCGTCAGTTTGAACTTCGCTCAAAACGCAACCATCGGCGGTGCACCACCGATTTCAACGTTTGTCCGGCGGACGTTCGCTTTTCAAACTCTTCGCCGAGCTTAAAACTGGAAGTGGTCTGCGGAAGGACATCGTATAACTGAGGGTGTATTCGTCCCCTTGTTTAGTCAATTGAATCATGGGCGTAACCCCATCGCTAGAGTTCGCACCATGCTATTAACACCTATAAAGCAAAATTACATTTTGGTCCTTCAAACCGATTTTTACCCATCGCTTCGAGGTATACGTCTAGGTTCTCGCTCTGACACCATTACGTATTTATTGTTTAGAAAATCGTCGACAACGGACATGATTGCGCGTTTAACTGCTTTTACGAAATTTTTGATTTTATTGCGCGATAAGAGATAAGTAGTGTTAATTGCATGCGATTATATGCGTCTTGAGTATGTAATTCATACCTAATCGGTGATTCGTAAAACAATGGCGCAGTTCTAGTGTGTCACGAAACGATCATGTCTGAGATCGACGAGTTTCAACAAAAAGCAATGTATTGTTTAAAAGCGAAATATGGACGAGTACTTCAAGAGTTTGGGTGAGAGATCGTTTAAAATAGAAAATTTTTGCAAGCTATTTTTAGGTTTGAATATACTCTTGAGGACAATGATTAAATCGGCCACACCTGTCATTCAGTTGACTAAAAACGGGGACGAATACATCGTACTCATCAGTAACTACGTTCGTGACGACAGCTACTAAGTTCAAGCCAGGAATTGAAGTCGAAAAAACACCGGATGGTGAAATATGTAAGTCAACGATTACCATAGACGGGTGCTCTCTTTACGAGGAACAGATACATCCGACCACCGGCACTACGATTATCGAACGACATTTTAGTCCCGATAAAGTAACTGCAGTAAGTTCTTGTGTTACTAATGTCTCGAAACGCACAATCTTACCCTTTTTTGTTTCAGGTCATTAAACATAAAGACTCTTGATAGCTACTAGTGAATACAAATTAAAGATGTAGTAATAATTATTTAGTTTTATTAAAACCTAGACATTGGAATCGATTAATTGACTGCGACTTCTACTGCTATCGTAACACGTCCAAATTTGAGAAACTTATAATTTAAGTAGATTTTCATTGACATTGATATTTCTACTTTTTGTTCTTATTTAAAAAAAAAAATAGTAATAAATAATTTCTTTAACCCCAAATATAAATACAGAAAAACAAAACTAAAAAAAAATTGATTCGCATCTGTCTTACTCCTTGTTTCTTCTCTCTTCTCCCCTCCAGTTTTTTATTTTCGAGAAGCACTTATCTAATCCTTTCCACGTTCCTACTTCCTTCTTTGTCTTCATTCCAACCTTAGCTCCTCACATTGTTCCCTCATATGGCTACGTTTTCCACTCTTTCCCACATATTCTATATTCTCTTGACATCCTCCGACCAGTATTTGTTTTCGTTTTCCGTCTCTAAACCTCGCAATCATTCTCTTCCATTAAACTCATTTCATATGTTATTAAGTCTTTGCAATCTTCTACTCTTTATCTTCTTTCTTCTTTCCTGTTTTTCCATGTCCTTGTCCTCTATCCTTCTGTAAAACTTTTCTTTCCTCCAGCCATTTTCTTCTTTCTTTTGACTTTCTGCTTCTTTCTTCCATTCTCACTTCATTACACCTCTAACAAATGCTCTATGTTTTCCCCAGTCATCTACGCACATTCTCTCTTCGTCCGTATTCCAATATTTATTTAAGTTTTCTTCGTTTTCTAATCTGAACCTGGCTAATAATTTTCTTTCTGCTTTTCTTTCTGTTAAATATTTTGGGATTCTGTCCACTATTAATTGTTGTTATACTTTTTCTTGCTTATTTTCGCTGTTCTGTCTATCTTTGTCTCTTAACATTTATTTCTTCTTTTCCTCTTAACCTTTAATGTTCTCTTGCGTAACCCTCTTCTTTGATAATATTTTCTCTTTCGTATTTTACTTTGACTTTTAACCTTTTTCCAACATTTGTATAATAATACGACTCTTTCCTGCTTTCCACTTCATTTCTTCCCATCTCAACGCTCTTCTTTCTGTTTGTATCTTAATATTTTCTAATACTTTATTACTTCTCTCTTTCTATCAGTGATTCAATAATTTATAAAATGAAATTAAACGTTTGTGAGTCATTGCTACGCAGCACCGATTGCCGTGCATCAGAAGCAGTACCAATCATTAGAAGTATTTTATTAATGATTCAACATTGTGAGTCACTTTTGCTCTACAAAAATTCAACTCGTTATGAGTAATTCGGGCAATCTATTAATCAAAACTTCAATTTAAATTTAAGAATCGAAAAATTACGAATCATCAGGCAACTGATTAAATATAAAATAATAGATTCAGACAACAATATCCGTAAATGAAAGTCAGTGTCAGCGCCGTATTAGTATTCTAAAAAATCATTTTCTTAATTCAAACATTGATGAGTCACTTCTGCAAAAGGCGAAGCTGTCTAAGTTTTTTCGTGTAGTCTCAACAAAAACAAAGTAGTAAACCCATATTCACCGTTAATCATATTTTCAAAAATCATGAGTCATTCTGACAACTGATTTGATTCAAAAATTCACCTCTTGCTACAAAACTAACCCTGTTTTGTTCATTTATTAATAGTTTTGACACGACTCACAAAAGTGATTCTATAAAACAAAGTTGATTGATCGAAAACTCATACTGAGTCAATCAATAACCATAAACATCTATGTCTTGTTTAAATTTACAAGTCACTTTGCTACAATTCCACTTTGTTTCGCAGTAATAACTTGCTAAAAAAGTACGAATCATTATAGACTAGTTTGATTACAATAATAAAAATCGATTGGTTGATTCTAAAATTTTGAGTCACTTTTGCAGTAATAAAACTACAAGACACTAATTCTGTATTTAATAAAGAATCAACGCATATATTTTTAAAAAGTGACTCATTAAGCATTTTTACAAAATTAGAACCACGAGTCATTCACACAACTCATCAACATAAAATAAATTGATCTTGGCACTACTCTCGATAAATGAAATTTGGTGTCAGTGTCAGTGTTCTACAAAATCATTTTATTGAATCAAACAATAGTGTGTCACTTTTCATACAGTTCAAGGTGATAGTTTGATCACAATCATGAAAAATCGTTTTGATTGATTCTAATAGTTCGAATTACTTTTGCTAGGAACAAAACTAAAAAAGACTGATTAATAAAGACGTAACATAGTAAAAAAAGTGACTCATTAAAAAAATTTCAAAATTAGAACTACGAGTTATTTCAACAACTCACAAACATAAAATTAAGTGTTTCTTGACGTAGTGTTCTAAAAAACATTTTCTTGATTTAAGCAATTGTGAATCACTTTTCCTAAAATTCAAGGCCATAATTTGTGGTTACAATCATGAAAAACGTTTTCTTAATTCTAATATTTGAATCACTTTTGTTAAGAACAAAACTAAAAGCACTGATTCGGTATTTAATAAATGCTAATCAAAGCAGTCATAGCAAAAAAGTGACTTTTTTAAGATATTATCCATAAATCAGAGTTGGTGTCTGTATCAAAAATCATTTTCTTGATTCAAATATTGGTGAGAGTCACTCTTCTTCTACAGAAATTCAAAGCCGTTTTTTCGTATAGTTTCAACAAAAACAGTGGTATAGCTTATATATTCAAAAACTCAATAAAATGATTGAGGCATGACTCAGAATTTATTTTTCCTCAAAAATCAAATCCAGTTTTGATCAACTCATTACTAGCTTGTTGTGTAAAACTTAAGAGAGTAAGTTCAAAAAGAATAGCAAATCATTCCGAAAACTCGTTTTAAAAATCATTTTTTTGATTCAAACATTTTTTGAGTCACTTTTGCTTACAAAATCAAAACCTTCTTAGTTCTGTTTTACTAATAGTTCTTTCTAATGTTTCCCTAGTTTTTAGTGAATCATTTGTTATATTTACTTCAACTTAAAATAAATGTGATGAGAGACAACTTTGTAGATTTCAAAAAATTAAAAATAAATCATAGTGAGTCACGAATTATAAAACGTAATCTTAATCTGAAAATGAATTGTTGGAAAGAAATTCGGAAAATCGGTTTATTACCATAGTAGGCTGATAAAACAAAATTTTAGTAAAATCGGAAATACGCTACGAGTCACTACGACATAAAATAAGTAAATATATCGGTGAATAATATACGAGGGCACTTGCACCAAAATGATTTATTATGAGTCATTGCAAAACTTTCAGCCAACTTTGTGAAGTGGATTGCTTATATATTTAAACGTAATATAATCTCCGTATCCTGGCGGTTTTTGTCCAGTCCTAGCGTCCATATCTCGAGTATTTTAGTTGTATCTTCTCCAATTCTTCCACTTTTTCTACCCCTATATCTCTGCTTCATACATCACCACAGCTTTTTCACTAGTCTTTCAAACAAGCACTTTCTCTTTTCAATATCTGCCCCAACTAACCTTTTGTTACGGGTTTATTTGCAAAAAGTAAAACTTGTACCGTAGGAAGCACATTACGACAAAGTCGCGCATTTTGCTAATCTTCACTGGTGGAAATGTTTAATTCACAAAAGTGTCGAAGAGGATATTTTCTACTTCCTTTCTACTAGGGTGTTTTCGGCGTGCCTCGTGAAGTTAAAATTTTACATAAATTATTAATGTGTGCTTCAATAATTCCAAGTTAAATTGGTGTTCAAAGTTAAACCCGACCGCATTCACCGTAAGTACTTCTTTCTTTTTTGTTCAATGGTTGTGTTAATTCTAATTACGACGTATGCTTTAGCACGTGCGTTGATCCTAATATTCTAATCGTGTATTACAATCTGGATCATTCCTGGGGGTGCTGGAATGGTTATTTAAGAACCCTTCGTTACATAACTTGACGACTATCACGGTTTCGCATACATTTTGCCTTCCGTTCTTCGCTGTATACTTCCCTTAAAAAATATCCTGGGGTTACCTATCTTCTGAAGCTGTCAAATACTGTCGCTAGCAAGAACCTACTTTCTCGAAACTGCATACTACAGAATACAGCTGTTTAAGAAACCTATTCACTATTCATGCGTATGAAGCTCACGTACAATGTGACGTTAAACGGTTTGAATCTCTAGCATTTAAGTAAATTTTATTCGGGGTAGACTTCACCACCGACGTTTGGTTTGTTGTTTTTAACTAGCTCCATAAGTGCTTGGGCGCTTTAGATAAAGTGGGTGAAGCTAAAACAAAAGGCCTTTTGGGTTGGCGGGAGCTACTTACCGTGTTATTCCGAGTTTAAGTTAGTTTTAAGACATATTTGATTGAGAATTTAATTAATTTGTTGTTGCTAACGTCCGTAAGTCTTATGCGACAGAGTCTCTTACTTCTCACATATTCTCCTAGTATTTTAAGTTGTATTTACTATATTTACATGTCTATTCGTCTCTCTCTGATTAGTGTCTCGTTTTTGCGTATTAGACTTATAGTAAAACCTATTGAACTCCTGTTGGTCGGTTTTATTTCTTTCTATTACCCAGCAGGTGGCGCTTTGTTAGGCAGCAGTCTATTTCTTTACAGTTTTTAAAGGGACCTCTCCAACTCATTGACTGACAAAATGACCAAATCGTCCGCATATGTCCATTTTTCTTCCTATCTTAATTCTTTCTTTTATATATTGTTTCTGTGAGTACCTTCCCAATCACTTATATATATATATATATATATATATATATATATATATATATATATATAAATGATAAAGTTTTCTGACATCTAGTGTCGACTCGTTAGAAAGCGTTCACGTACGAAAATGTAGCAACTTTGCCGACAAGGGTATGTATAGCATGTAACTGCTTTACATACTCTATCGGCAAAGTTGCTATTATATATACTATATATATATATATATAATGCTTTATTCTTTCACGTGTAAACATGTTTGTAGCAAAAATCTTTGGGGTTTAAACGACGTGTATTAAATATTAAAAATTACAACGTTTCGCCACGCTAACACGCAGCTTTTTCTGGTAATTATTGACAATAATCTTGGTTTACGATGCGATTTTGACGCCCAGACGTCGCTGGACCAGAGTCACCAATAGCATTACGGTACTGCGGTATCATGATAATGTTATTTGCCATTTTTAGTTGTTCTTTGTTGGATATTTGGAGATCTTGTATCCCAGAGGTAAAAAGTGAATAACTGTTTCCAAGTGTTAGGTAAGCTCTGTTCCATCCTCGTTTATTAATGCAACTAGGACGTCTTTTTTATCTCGATTTGTTCCTCTAATGGGCGGTTACTAACAATCGCCTTCGTTTCTATGCGATTTTGACCTTGAACGTGTCGCTGGATCAGAGTAACCACAATAGCGTGCGTATCGAGTATCATTGTACATGTTGTTTGCATATTTTGTTGTTCTGATTTGTTGGATGCTTTGAGGATCTTCTATCACAGAGGAAAAGTTATTAGCGGTTTCCAAGTGTTAGGTAAAACCAGCTGCCATCATCTCGTGCATTAATGCAACTAGGACGCTCTTTCTATCGATTTGTTCTCTAATGTAACCGCCTCATTAGAGAACAAATCGAGATAGAAAGACGTCCTAGTTGCATAACAAACGAGATGATGGAAGGTTTACCTAAATGGAAAGGTTATTACCTTTGGGCTCAGGATAGAAAGATCCCCAAATATCCAATAAAAGAACAACAAAATATGTAAAAACTTATTACCATGATACCGACTACGTAATGTATTGGTTACTCGATCCAGCGACACGTTGCAAGGTCAAAATCGCCTAGAAACTAAGATTGTTGTAACTGTCTCTGATTAGAGAACAAATTCGAGATAATAAGACGTCCTAGTTGGATTAATAAACGAGATGATGTAAAAGGTTTACCTAAAACTTCGGAAACTGTTATTAACTTTACCTCAGATATAAGACCCCTATCCAACAAATAGAAACAACAAAATATGGCAAATACAACATGACTTACGATACTGTATACGTAATGCTCAATGGTTACTCTGGCTCCAGCGACACGTTCAAAGTCAAAAATCGCAAAGAAAACTAAGATTTTATTTAACCAATTACTTGAAAAAGCTGCGCCGCATGTTAGCGCTGCGAAACGTTGTAATTTCAATATTTATTATTACGTGTTTAAACCAAAAGATTTTTATTACAAATAATATATATATATATATATATATATATATATATATATATATATATATATATATATATATGGGCGTAACGGACACCTTTCTGTCAAAATTCTTTTCCTTTTTCTTTCTCCAATCTTGCTCTTATAATTTTAGCATATCATTTTATATCTCACGTTCAGTATACTTATTGGTCTAAAATTTTTACCTCTTCTTTGCTCCTCCCTTATGTACAGCCTTCTATCATTTTTTTGGGAATCCTCCTCCATTCCATAATTTTTCATAAACTCTTTTTATCCTTTCTCTTTTTCCTGTATATTTCTATTGTTCGCCTTGAGGCCCGTCCTTGCTATTTGTTTTCCTTTTTTATTTTTTTTTATTGCCTTCTCTAACCCTTTTCTAGCAATTACTCCTTTCCCTATTTTTCTTCCTTTTCTATTCTCTTCCATTTTTATTATTTCATCTATTCCTTCCATCACTTTTTACAGTGCTCCTCCCATTTTTCTCCATTTATTTTTGCCTCAGTCCGTTTTCTTCTTCTTCTTTAATTTACAAACTCCCATGCTTGTTCCTCGTTTTTACATCTTTTATCTCTTTTCTATTTGTTTTCTATTTTTTGTTTTACATTTTGTTTGTAACTTGCTTTAATTTTTTTAAATAATTCGATATCTCTTTTTCTTTCTTCCATTTCTTTCTTCCTCTTCTCATTTTTTCTGTTTTTTCACATTCTCCATTCCACTGTTCCGCTCTTTCTCCCACTTCCGTATTTCGTATTTTAACCTTTTTTAACAACCGTCTTTTCCTATTTTTTCACTATCCTTCTTAACTGCTCTTGTAGCTCTTATGCTGTTTCTATTTCCTCTTCTAGTTTTCTTTATTTCTTCTCTTCGGTCCACCCTTTTCTTTCCTCTTAGTCTTTATTTTTTTTTCTTCCTCATCGCCTACTCCCTCTCTTATTAAACTCACCTCCATTGGTTGATGTCAGATTCAACCTCATCTCCTATATATAAGTTTCCTACGTCGTCTTTACTTTTTCACGCTAATCGATTACCGATCCTCCATTTTTGCCTATGAATGTAAATTCCCATTTCCCGCCTATTTCTAGATTTCCATTTAATATTGCTCGTTTATTTTTTTGTCCATTGATTTCCTCTCCTGTTCTTGCATTGAAGTCTCTTCCAATTATTAATTTATTTTCTTCTCCCTCCTCGATTATCTTTTCTATTTTTACCTTAGTGTCTTTTATTTTCTTACTATATATTGTTATAATATCATACTTATCTCCTTCTTTCCTTTTTCACTGTAGTTCTTACCACCCCATTTATTTCTCTTTTTACTTTCTATCTTTTTTTCCCTCCTTTCTTACACTGGTGATTATCCCCCTTTTGCCCTTTCCCTTCTTTTTTCCCTTCTCCGCAAACTGTATTTTGCATTTAAATTTCTCTGGTAATTTTTCCTTCCACAAGTCCCAGTCTTCTTCTTCCAACCATTTTTTACAAACTCCACCATTTTAAAACTTTTTATATATTTCAAAAACTTCCTCCCTCTTTGTTGTTTATTTCCGCTATATTCCAGAACAGTATTTTACTTTTTCTTTGTTGTTTGTTTTTTTTGTTTTCTTCTCTTTTATTTCATTTTCTTTTCTACCTTCTAGTTTTTCTTATATCTCATCGCCCTTTTTCCCGTTTCTATTCTTACCTTTTTAGTTTTTACTTCTATACTTTGGTGTCTCTTACCTAACCCCATCGTCTATCTCCTTAATCTTCAATCCCTCCTACAAATTCCCATTGTATAGTACGAACGGGCTCGGATTCGAGGAACATCCCTGGCTTAACACGCTTCTAGCCCAAATAGCCCTCCCAACCCTCCTTTCATTTTTACCCTGCACCTCGTATCTTCGAATAACTTTTTTAATGGCATCTACCAAGTCCCCACTTATATCACTTTCCCTAAGAACTTCCCTGTCCACATTATCAAATGCTAACCTTATACCAAAATATCTATACATTTTTCCACCCTTACTTTGTATTTTCTTATTGACTGTTTGCTTTAAAATATTATGTTATCTACAGCTCTCCTTCCTCTTCCAAATCCTGCCTGTCAATACCTAACACATTTTTTCCTCCATCTTTTCTTTTCCAACTCTCTTTTTTATTATCACCCTTACATATTATATCCTACGCTGGTCTATGCTCACACTCCTTCCTTCCTGCTCTCTTGAAAATTGGATATTTATTTGGGACACCCTCTCCTTTCTATATCTTGTTTATAACTCCTCTCTCTCTCTTTCTCATATTTTCTCTTATGTATTTCAACCTACTCTCTGCGTGCTATTTATACCTCTCGATTTCCTATTTTGATTTTTTATTGCTTTAACCAGCTCTTCTTTCATTATCTTTCCTTCTCTTGTTCTTCCCTCCCCTTCATTTAATAATCCTCCCTTTTCCTTTCATCAATTCTCATTCTACTATTTTTTTCTTTACCTTTCTTCTTAATGTTTTTACCTTTCCTCCATTCCATTTCTTACCTTATGAGTAGAAATTGAATTTTATTTATTCACGATTTTTTTTAGTAAATTTGAGAGACGTTTTGATGTTCTGTAAAACTTGAACAACTTTTGTTTTTCATTGACATTGAAAACTACTGTGTATCTTTGTTTCTACTTTTTATTCTTATTTCTTAAAATAATTATTTGATTATAAAAATTTCAGTTAGATCACAAATTGAATTCTTTTTCACTAAATTTGAGAGACGTTTCACTTCAGAAAAACTTAAACCTTTGTATAGTTTTTCATAGACGTTGAAATCTCATAACTTTGATTCAACTTTTTATTCTTGTTTTTTTAAATAAATATTTAGTTAGCAAACTTCAGTTAGAACAAAATTTGAAATTATTTATTCACTCGCGTTTTTAGTAAATTTGAGAGACGTTTTGTCATCAAAATAAAATTTGTTGGATAATTTAGTTTTTCATTTCGACAATATGGAAGGAACATTAGTTCCTATCGTCTTCTAAGCATTAAAAATACATCATATTAATTTGAAGAGAGAAACACAAAGTTTTTGGTTATATTTTCATCAAAAGGTTAAAGGACTACAGTCTTTGGTAAAAAATTAGGGAAAAATGTTTTGTTTCAGAGTTTAATGAAAATTAGTAGAGACACTAATATTAATGAGTAGAACAAGGAAATAAGGTCAGTTATTTGCTGTGACGGAAGACAATTAAAGCATTCGGGAAAAAAAAGCTTTTGATGGGAAAAACCTGTCTGACATACTTATTTCGACAATTTGGAAGAGCAATAGGTCCCTGCTCGTCTTCTCCACATTTGAAAATACATCGTATTAAGTTATAAGTCATTTGTCGTCAAAAGAACAAAGTCTCTTTGGTAAAAAATAGATAAAAGAATGATTTGTCTCAAATTTTAATGAAAATTAGTAGAGACACTAATATTAATGAGTAGAACAAGGATATAAGGTCAGTTATTTTCAAACTTTCACTTTGCTACGGAACACAATGAAATCATTCGGCAAAAAAAAAGCTTTTGATGGGAGAAAAACTTGTTTAACGTGTTACGGTTCAAAATACTCGAACCCAAAAGTAGATTTGCGAGAGTTGCACGTTTTGACGAAAATCAAATTTGCCGCGCATGCTACGAATTCTTGTTGGTGGATCGATTTACTTTCAATATTAATCAAAACGACAGGGTGCGCATCTTGTGACTGTCTCTTTCTTATTAGGCGTTTGTCAGCGCTTCACGAAGCTAAAAATTACACGTAAAATATCGTTGTGGTTTTAATAATTTCAAATTAAATTAGTGTGTGGAAATATGAATCCGGACCGATTTCGCCGTAAGTGTTTTCTTTTGCTATTTCTGTTGTTGTCTCGTGGTTGTGTTAATTGTTAATTACAACGTATGTTTTGCCAGCACGTGTTTTAACCTCATACTCTACTCATATCTTACTGTCTGATAATTTCAAGTTGAACGAGCAATTGGGAATCCTTTCGCTATACAAACGTGCCGACTACCACGGTGTTGCCGATTTCGGAGCTGCAACGGCCGATTATACTTCACCGGTTGTGGGTCGCGCACGCTGCGTTCCTGCTATTTCAAAGGAAATGTTGTTAGCAAAACCTTCCTTATCAAAACTATATATCAGTACACAACTAAGTTTAAAGAACTTATTTACTTTGTATGCGTTTGAAACTCAAGTACACGTGACATTGCCGGTTTGAATCCTTAGTATATAAGCAAATTGTTATTCGGGGTAGTCTTCATCCACCGACGTTCGGTTTTGTTCTCACTAGTTCCTCAATGTTGACGAAAGTCGAATTTGCCGCGCATATTGCTAATCTTCCACTGGTGGAAATGTTTAATTCACAAAAGTGTCGAAGAGGACGAGCGGATATTTTCTACTTCCTTCTACTGGGTGTTTTCGGCGTGCTCGTGAAGTTAAAATTTTACATAAATTAATGTGTGCTTCAATAATTCCAAGTTAAATTGGTGTACAAAGTTAAACCTTAATTCATTCACCGTAAGTACTTTTCTTTTTGGTTCGTGGTTGTGGTAATTCTAATTACGACGTATGCTTTAGCACGTGCGCTTGACCTCATATTCTAATTGTGTATTACAATCTGGATCATTCCTGGGGTGCTGGAATGGTTATTTAAGAACCCTTCGTTACATAACTTGACGACTATCAATGTTTCGTATACGTTTAAACAGCCGATGAACTCTACAGGCTGAGGGGTCGTTTACGCTGCATACTTGCTGCTTTGAGGGAACATATTTGCCTTCCGTTCTTCGCTGTATACTTCCCCTAAAGGAAATCCTGAGGTTACCTATCTTCTGAAGCTGTCAACACTGTCGCTAGCAAGAACCTACCTTCTTCGAAACTGCATACTCACAGAATACAGCTAAGTTTTAATGTTTAAGAAACCTATTTAGTATTCATGCGTATGAAGCTCACGTACAATGTGACATTAAACGGTTTGAATTTCTAGCATTTAAGTAAATTTTTATTCGGGGTAGACTCCACCACCGACGTTCGGTTTTGTTTTTAACTAGCTCCATAAGAGCTTGGGCGCTTTAGATAAAGTGGGTAAAGCTAAAACAAAAGGCCTTTGTGTTGGCAGGAGCTACGTACCGTATTAGTCCGAGTTTAATCCTAGTTTTAAGTCTCCGTGTAAGTGACGTGTATGTACGTCGAGTTTCCTTATTCACCAATCTTAAATTGGTACGCTACTTTAATTGGGGTGTAACAAACAAAACTTACCTGTTTTGAGACATACTTGATCGTGAACTCTAATCGTTTGTTGTTGCTAATGCACGTAAAGCCTATGACAGAATCTCTCACTCCCAGATTCTGTAATATTTTAAACTGTATTTGCTATATTTATATGTGTTTTGTCTCTCTGATTTGTGTTCGTTGTAGCGTAGTAGACCTTAAGTAAAACTATTGAATTTTTGTTGGTCGGTTTTATTTCTCTCTATTACCCAGCAGGTGGCGCCTCGTTACACAGCAGTTTAATTTTTTCAGTTCCCTCAAGAACCTTCTTCACCTCACCGACTAAGCCGGACACTGCTGTGTTAACTCTTACAAATACGGGATATTCCACGAATTTAGTGCGCTACTTCGAGCCAAATATTATTGTTCTTTTTTTTCTAGGTTGTATCGCTAGAGCCGTCACTTTATTTTTTTATTCTTATTATTTGTGAACTACAACCGTTACAAACGTACTTATTTCTGACAATTTGGAAAGAAATAATAGGTCTTATTGTCTTCTAAGCATTGCAATACATTGTATTAAGTTAAAAAATATACAAATTTGTTTCTATATTTTTCAATGTTAATTTTGCTGTATTCAAAATGATTTGTCTCAAATTTCAATGAAATAGTTGAAACACTAATATTGATGATTAAATCATTCGGGAAAAAGCTTTAGATGGGAAAAACCTGTTTCAATACTTTATTTTGACAATTTGGAAAAACAATAAGTCCTATTGTCTTTTAAACAATGAGATACATCGTATTTAGTTAAAATGAACGTAAATTTGTTGTTATTTTTTGCCAAAAATACAGGGAAAAAATGTTTTGTCTTAAATTTATGAAAATTCTAGAAACACTAATATTAATGAGTAGAACAAGAACATGTGTCAGTTATTTCAAAACTTTTCAAAATAAATAAATAAATAAATAGTGTTCTTATTGTCTTCTAGCATTGACATGAATATAGTCTATCAATTTTTATTTGTATAATCAGTGACTCAATTGTATCTACAAGTTAATGCCAGTTCTTTTGTCGTGTTAAATCATTTTTGTATTGCAATAATAATACAACCATTTAACAATTGTAACATTTTATTTTAAGTTCAAGATCTTGTGGTGGCTCACCATTATGTACGTGCGCGGTGGTTTAAAATAAATTCTTATTTTTTCGAATACGTAGTAGGTGATTTAAGATTTCGCATGGAATTAGATCTTGAACTAGTCTAAAAACAAAATCAAGAGATTCGCAATTCTAAATTTCAAATCGTACATTAATTTCATCATTTTCCGGCATAAGAAAAATCCTGAGTTCTTCAAAACACGGACACCATGCGTGCGAGCGGTTTTTTCCAATCCCAAATTAATGAACAGTTGCACGACAGCAATCTTTAACGGTGAAAGCGCTTCAAACCGGGAACCAAAAAATAATCGGTTTTAATAATTTTTTTGGTGTTCCTCAAGTACCGATGCAGCCTCGCCTTCCTTCACCGAACGGTAAATTCGCGAATGGATGGAAACTGCTTCGTTTCGGGCGAAAATCGTTCGGGATTGAACTTGTCCGGTTCCGGAAAGTACTTGGGATCGTGGTGAAGTCCCAGCAATGGTATATAAACGTTAACGTCTTTGTCGATGGTTATATCGGTGTTCGGTATCGTGTATGGTTTTGTGCATTGACGGTCCAAGAATGGTAAACCGAAATCCTTGCGCATTGCCTCTACGATTTACATTAAAGATAATGAAGATGCACAGCTTACTATACCTTAAAGCCATGCGTCCAGGTAATTTCATTTCTTGGATGGATTCACGCCAATGAGGTTTTGTTGGCGTCCAAAACGGTTGAGATCTCGGCACGGATCCGGTCTTGTACGTATGAATTTAAACACAGTTCGTAGAGAAAGAACGGACAAAGTGGTTGGTGGAAGAAATATAACTGGCTGTTAGATATTCTAAACCAATTGCAAACCGTTCTCATCTAAAACAAAACAGTAAAAAACCACGAGGAGGCAAAGAAGTAAGCGGAACCCATTTTAAAGTTTTTCGGTATCGGCCGTCCATCTTCAGAAGCAAATCGATTAAGCTACCTTCGCTGTTTCAGTTTTTTCCTCCGATCGACGTTCTTCAAACACCCGACTGACGTAGTCGACCGATTCCGGTTGCAAAAACGTCATTCGGAAAAAATTCACCAGAGGGGTGCAAAAATAGCACGCGGATTGTATCGCGCGACTGGGGGGGTCGAGTTTTGCAAGTTGCTTGCCATCTTGTAAAATCGGAGCGTCGAACGAATTCGACTTCAAAACTGAACGCCCACGACGCGAGCACGTCGAGCGAGAATTTATGCTCAGCTCGCGCCATTCAGTCAGCGTCCGCATTTGACTTATTGACGTACGCGACGAAATCTTCCGACGCCTTCACGATAATCGGTACCATGTTCTTCATTTTTCCGATGGCGAGCGTCGAAGAAAACTCGACCTGAAGATCTTCCACTCCGGATTTTTCAGCATCAACAAAGACAACGAGCTCAGTTTGTCGTGTTTTCATGTTGACCGCGACCGTCCTGTCGTCGAAGTGATCGAAATCGTTCATCAAAATCCGTTTGATAAGTCGGGATCGCGCCAATAAAATCGCCGATTGGAAGATGTAAAAACCGTAACACGGAAAGTCGGTTTTGTTGTACAAGTCGGACAAGAAGGTGCTGATCGATTTTATGAAGATCAACGGCAAAGCGTTGCCTACAAACACCGACGGTGGTGAATACGGCACATTTTTCTTTCCAGTAGTTGAAGTTTCTGGTGAAATAATAATAAGCGGCCGCGAGAACCATCACCAAGAGGACGAGCAACATTTCTACAAAAATTTAACGGTTTTCAAAATCTGCTTTGATCAAAGTTCTTTACACACTAATTAAACACTGTGTTGTAAATGTTCTTAAACGGGTCAATGAAATTGATAAACGTGGGATCAAATTTATGAAATATTTTTTATTGATAAAACCGTGATAAAAAGTTTTGTTTTGGAAACACTGACACTAGCGAATGTGATAAATATTTTACATCGGTGATTTTTTGGTACAAATAACACACGCGAAAATAATTAGGATTAAAGAAAGCATAAAATGCGAATAAAATACGTTTAATATATTGATATATGTATTCTTAAAAACCAAAAAATATAATTTATTGTTTAGAAACAATTTTAAAAAATTGTGTTTTGAAATTTTGATTAAATACGGTAAATATTTATGCGTAGAACAGCGTTTTGAGATACGCTGCTTTGTATCTTAAAACGTTTTATAAACCGTTGATTGAAATATCTCAAATTAAGTGCAGATTCTAAATTTGGATACATTACGATTAATTTTCTTTCTGTAATATATAAAATTCTTAAAACCGTTTCTTTGGATATCTCAAAATGAGTGTACAATTCTAATTCGGTTGAGGCTTCTAGTCATTTGATTAAATTTTTGATAAAATCCGTAGAACAGCGTTTTTAAGATACTTTTATTTTGTTAAAACATTGTAAAAACCGTTTTTACGGGTATCTCAAAATAAGTAGAGATTGGTAGTTTTTTTTGTCGTGTTTTGGTTAAGCTTATTACCTTTTCTTAAAAAATCGATACAAAAATTGACTTGTTGGGGAACTTCTTCATATCTTTCAAAACTTTTTTGTTTTGTTTAATAAAGCTTCTAGTAACTATCTGTTGTTGTTTTTTGTGTATCTCCAAAATAAGTGCAAATTGTAGATTTTTATCTTGTAAATGTTCTTGTCGATTTCAAGAGTACAAAATTAAAGATACCTACATTTTTGAGCAAAAACTTTTTTTAATATCTCTCAAATTGTTTTAGAGTTTTATCGTATCTCAAATAAAAAAGAAATTTCAAAATTTATGCTTATTTTATATCATAAAATTACCTTGTCTTAAAGATAATTAAAAAAATTTTTCAAATTGGGAAAAAACAGATTTTTTACGTTACTTTGTATTTTAAAACGTTAAAAAACCTTCCTTTAAATATCTCCAAATTGAGTAAAGATTGAAAAGTTAAGATACAATACTATTACAATTTTGATGCGAAAAGCATCATTTTGAAAAATAGTTCTTTTGTAATTCTAAAAAGAATTCTTAAACCGTTTCTTCTGGGTATCTCAAAATAAATGCCAAATTATATATTTTTTTAAGATTATAGAGATCATTGTCAAAACCAGACAAAATTAATTTGATTAAATTTTGATGAAATGCGGTAACTTAGATGGGTAGAACAGCGTTTTTGAATACGTTTTTTGTATCTTGAAATATTTTTAAACCCGTTTCTACGAGTATCTCAAAATGAGTAGAGATTGTTTTGGTTTTCATAGTGATTTCTACTCTAAGTTTTTACCTTACTCTTAAAAAATCGATGAAAAAGTGTGTGTTTAAAATTTTCTAAACTTTTTTTATATGTCTTTCAACTTTTAATTTGCAGATTGTTTGTTTTATAAAGTACATTTTTTTGCAGATTTGAAGCTAAGTATTTCTATCTTTGAAAATTTTCAATATGTTGTTTTTTTCGTGTATCTCAAAATAAGTGCAAATTGTAGAATATTTACATTTTTTTTTGTAGATTTTTTAGGAGTAGGTCTTAAAAGTACGAGATTAAAGATAACAAAATTCTTTTCAGCAAAAGCTGTTTTTAAACATATCTCTAAACGTTTTAGAGATTTATCTGTATTATTACTGTTTTTATATCATAAAGTTGTATTCTTTTTACCTTGCCTTAAAGATAATTAAAAAATGATCAAATTGACATAAAACAGAATTTTTTTAATTTTATTACTTATATTAAAACATTTTTAACGACATTTTTGAAGATATAAAAAGTGTAGTTAAAGCTTTTAATAAAATGTGAAACAGATTTTTATGCGTAGAACAAATGTTTTGAGATACGTGACTTGTGTATTCTAAACATAAAATGTCTAATGGTTAATAAAAAACATAGTTTTTTAAAATATTTATTACTGATTTTACAAAATTTGCTAAAAACATCGTTTTGAAAATCGTTTTTTCGTAGATTCTCTGAAAAAAAAAATGTTACAAACCGTTTTTTTGGTATCTCAAAATAAATACAAATTATGTATATATTTTGTTAAAAGATTTTGATCGTCATTGCCGATACCAGACAAAATTAAAAATTCTGATTTGTACTGGTGACTTTTATTCATTTGATTAAATTTTAATATTTTAAATATAATGCAGTAACTTTGATGCGTAAAATAGCATTTTTAAGATACTTTTTTGTCACTTAAAAGTTTTTTAAAACAGTTTCGTAAGAGTATCTCAAAATAAAACAAAGTTTTGTAGTTTTTTGTCATGCTTTGCTTAAGTTAAGTTACGTTTAAAAAACTACTGTAAATCTGCAAGTTACTGGATTTTTAAAGTACATACATTTTTACTAGTATTACTTTGTGTCTCTCAAAACTTATGGATATGTTGTTTCTTCGTGTATTTTACCAATTCTAGATTTTTATCATGTAGACTTTAAGTGTAAGGCACCAAAACAAAGTCCGAAATTAGGAACAACAAAAAACTGTTTCTTTAAATATCTCTCAAATTTTTGTGTAGGTATCTCAAATAAATTGCAAATTGTTCTTTTTTAGCGGCATTTTATGATTTTTCTAGATTATATACCTAATTAATAAAAATTAATTCATCTTATTTATAGTTACTACTCATTAAATTAATTACAACGTGAACAAGGTAATATACAAACGAGAGATCGAAGAGACGTGATGAATTACAGGGGGTGAGGTGTGGGCATTATTGGTTATAAAGGAAATACGACTTAATAATTCAGAAAAGAATAAAAGGGGTAGAATCAAAAGATTTAGGGAGAGATTGACAAACAAGTTAAAAAAAGGAGAAGAAACAAAAGATTTTAAAACAAATATGGAGGAGACGAGGTGCAGGGGTAAAAATAAGCGAAATTTTAGACGAAAAAATTGATTATGGCAAGGATGCCCGTTAAGTGCAACGTTGTTTTTAATATAGTGTGCGAATAGTGATTAGAAGGAGAAGGTAGTGGGTGCTGGGATCTGCAGACGACATTGTAATGGTAGCGGATAAGGAATATGGGATCAAAATCTTCGCGACAAATCGATACTTGAAAGGAAAGAGTTGAGATTAAACACAAAAATACAAAATTATTAATTTTTTAAAGAGAAGAAGTAGAAGAGAGATGAGGAGATAGAGACGGTAGACAATGATAAAATATCTGGGATATGTATGTTGAAATACAGCAGAATGGAAACAAGGTGTGAAAAAATTAATAAGAGGACACGAAGATGGGAGGCGCTACTATGAAAGAGGAAGATATGCAAATGAAGAGTGTGAAACGGAGGATGAAGAAATAACAGAAATATAAAATGGATAATCAGAATCAGAGGAGAAGAGAACAAAAATTAAAGAGGGAAGTACAACAGAAATAATAATAACAGATATTTAAGAGGGGGAGGGAGCAAAAAATATAAAAAATGTTAGCAAGGTTTAGAGTAGATAAAAAAATAAATATTGGCAGGTAGACGAAAAAAAAATGTAGATTATTTGGGGAAGTTTGGACTGGAAAAGATTGAGCATATGAAAGAAAGGTGTGAAGAAGTAAGACAAAAAAGAAAACAATGTTGGGGGAGCAAAATGGATGAGAGAGATAATAAGTAGATAATAAAGAATGTATAAGATAACCAAATTTACTGAAAAAGATTATTGCATGTGTCTAATTTTCACGCGTCCAATTGACGAGCGTTCAATTGTCCGCGTCCAATTGACGTACAATCGTAAAAACACTGTATATACAGTGAATAAAGTTTGTTTTGATTTGATTATTACGGAAGCAGAAAAATTACACTATTATTATTCGTTAAAAAGCATAAGCTGCTACTACAAGTCGTAACCGTAGCTGATGTAGTCCGTAAGTATGTCTCTAACTCTATCATCGAAAACTTTTTATCCATATTAACCTCCATGTACATGTTGATTATATCATTAGAATTTTGAGCCAAAGACACATCGGAACTTCATCTTCTGGAACAGATATCATTGAAACCGTTCTCAGCGCTAAGCAAAGAGGGTATCCGCTATAAATTTTAAGATGTTCCTCCAAGATGATGCGCGGAAACACTATGTTTGGATCTTCGTCGAACTGCTCAACATTACTGAGCAACTGTCGTAATAAGCTTGAATTAAATTCTGCGCGTGTTTGGCTCGCACCTCGCCGCTACAACAGACGAAGAGTATCAATGATAGGTCAACCGCTGGAGAACATACACGAGAAGTTTGCCAATCAATTATTCGAACTTCCTGCAAAGAACATAATTTAACTACATTGACTTGTTTTGAAAATATGCGTACCTGTTCGTTAAACAAAGATTGCTTGCCCACAAATCGCAGTGACCTATGACGCATATTTGTTCCTCGGGACTGAAACTATAATACCGATCGTACATCTCGTGAAATCTAGTTGGAAGAGTTTCGTACACCGTTCGTAACTTTTTATTCGATTCGAGCAAAGCCAGATACTTCGGATTCAATCCGCTTAACCCATTGATAACCAACTTAACGTATTCATCCTCTTCAATTTTTTTCGTTCCTAATCTTTTCCGAGAATTTGGAATTGAAACGTTCAGGGTTTCTTCGGCGCAACACAAACGACAGCGCGTGAAATTTACCGATTTCTTTAGCCAACATCCGCGCTTGGTGATAAGTCAGAGGCTTCAATCGGTCGACGACTTGAAACGAAGTCAAATTTTCGAGCACGACCAATTCTTCCATAACCTTCTTGGATGACGCGTAATACTTCGGGTACGACTCGAAACACCTCCAATGTTTGCTTCCAACTGCATTTCCGCAAAAAACGAGAAAACGGTTTCGTACAAGAACATTTCGCATTGATACGCGCGTTTCTATAGAGATCGCGACTCTGGTGGAAATGTCGCGCAAAGCTATTTTTAAAAGTAAATGTAACTCGATTTCTTGATTCTTTTCATCTCGTCCGTTAACACACAACTTTATTATTTCGCCGGTATAGTTGACACCTTTTCCAAAATCTGAATCGGTTTTCAAAGATTCACGAGTTATTTTGAGACGATTCAAGAGCGCGTTTAAACACTACGACACTTCTTGGCGTTCACTTATCGTTGCCATTACGTGAGATACTAATGTGTGTTTTTTTTGTCGCAATAGTTTGCGATTGTATTTTAATGTAGTGTCGTGGAAACCTGAACACAACATCTATTACAAATTGTAAACAACTTTGTCCGTACTTTAAACTCTTATCGGCAAATGATATGTTTCTATCTCTAATCAAACAAGTACACGAAAACACTTCTAAACTAGGAATAATTTAAAACAAAACGTTGAGAATTTCGAGATAAGTTGTTTGAAACAATTAAATAAAATTTAAAAAGTTAGTTATACTTAATTCTTTCGTTAAAGAGAGTAACGAATGAACAAATTTGCGAAGTTGAATTAAATTAACACCCGGACACTTGCCTATAGTCCCTGTTTGATTGATCTTGTATATGAAAACACAATACAGCAGTGATTGCAAGGCAGTGGTCGAAGTGAGAAAAAAATAGTGACGTATGGATATCCTATTTAATAGTAATGGGAAGAATCCATTGAATCAGATATTAAAAATTCATAAAATTTAATATTTCACTTATTGTAATGTATGTAAATTCAGCAAATTGCTGAAGGTGGATATACAGGGTGTTTCACAGAATAAAATGCTGATCCTTAAGGGTGTCAATCCTTACGCGATTTTAAGAAGAAAAGTTCAACAAACATATGTCCTAAACCTCTTAACTTTTGATCTACAAGGTGTTCAAGTTTTAAGAAAAAAAAACGTTTTTTCATCATAACTTTAATATCTTTATAGATATTTTTGATTTAGAAATTTAAAATTTTTTATTCAGTGGCGTCTGTACAGGA
Organism: Abscondita cerata; assembly: GCA_030710515.1. Taxonomy (NCBI): domain Eukaryota; kingdom Metazoa; phylum Arthropoda; class Insecta; order Coleoptera; family Lampyridae; genus Abscondita; species Abscondita cerata. The sequence continues at coordinate 199,374 of JALBCR010000852.1, read as the reverse complement.
TGAGGAAAAGATATTTTTAGAGAAATATTATGTATGCCACTGCTTTTTCTTAAAATAAAGATTATTTTTAAAATCTCCATTCATTTTAAGGTAAATTTGATTTCTTGTTTTTTTCGTCCGGCAAGCGGTTTTCGCGTAAAAAAGATTTGGAAAATAATTATTGATTATTTAATACATAATAATTTTAACATTAAAATAAAAGAACTAACATTAAATAACCTAAAAAAAGATAATAATTTAGATTAGCTGTTGAAATTGGCCACCACCTAAAAGTATGCATGCTTCCAGCTGTTTTCCTCATTGAGTCTCGTACTATTGAAAAATTTTTTTTCTTAAACTTGAACACCTTGTAGATCAAAAGTTAACAGGTTTAGGACATATGTTTATTTGAATTTTCTTCTTAAAACCGCGTAAGGATTGACACCCTTACGGATCAGCATCTTATTCTGAAACACCCTGTATATGGCTGGTGTCTCAAATTCCGTTCAGTGAAGTTATGCGTCGAAAGTAGGAAGATGACTCTCGACTTCTGCGGCTGGATGGGAAGAAGTGGATCAGTCGTCGAAATTTTGTTGTTGATTTACTCGGGCTAATAAATAAATAATAAGAAGATTACTGTATGATGTAAGTAAATAAATATATAAATTAGTTATTAATTTAACAAGTCGCTGCGTATATTGACTTTTTAGCTCGCTAGATGGCATTTTAAAACTCCTGAGTGAGGAGTAAAATAAAAATTAAATCAACAGAATCTCCAAAAATAATTTAACGATTGCTGTGATATTTTTTTTGACATGTCAAACACAGGTGAAAAATTAATATTTATGACATGTGAGAACAATAAATAAAACTATTATTATTACCAAGAGTCCTTAAGATGTTTCTCAAGAACTTCGTAGTCGGAAATGTGCTTAGTTTGTTGCCGTTTTGGAGATTTTGTGTAGTCTGCATCACGTCTGCCTGATAAAATCCATGAAGATACATACTGCAAGGTCTGAATAGTTTTAGTGGAGGACCAACAACATTTGTACAATAGGAAAAATTGTACTTTTTAGGTAAAGTGCTCGGATTTTTTTTGAAATTTTACCAAAAATAGCCTACATGCCACTGATCATTAAATATGCAATAAAATTTTGTCGCTCTCAAAAACTGAATTTTTTAAAAATAATTTTCGAAAAAATTTTGAAAATTTTTGGGTCGGTATTTCATTTTCATCAAACGTGGGTAATTTGCACAAGGGCTCTCTGAGATGATATGAAAGGCAGAGCTAAGAACTCATCCGCCAATAGCAATTAAACGATATCTTCTTTTATTGATAAAAATCATGCGAGATGTAATAATGGGCGGAGCTAAAACCCACCAGCCAATCGCAATTGGATTGTTTAACTTTCGGCACCGGCAGTTTTCATCGAACTTGGGTAGTTTTCGTAGGGTCTCTCTGAGATGACATGAGAGGCGGAGAAACTGGTTTTTTGATTTGAGATAGATTTTTGAAAATTGATTTGGATCAGTTGATGTAAAGACTCTTCTCTACCTTACCTACGACGTTGTACATGCTGGCAAAAAGGAAATTCATTCGAATTCGCCACACGGTTTTGCGCGAAAGCTGTAAGCAAGCCACCACGTCTAAGAGATCGTTACGCATAAGTCAAACGTGTGCAGCTTCTACCGCGACGTCGGTACCGGCCGCGATCGCCATGCCGACGTCCGCTTGCGCAAGCGCCGGCGAATCGTTGATCCCGTCGCCGACCATACACACGCGTACGCCTTTCGATTGAAGCCTCTGGACGCGCGCCACTTTATGCGAGGGCAGGACCTCCGCGTAGACTTTACTGATCGCAACTTGTCTCGCGATGCTGGTCGCCGTTTTGCGATTATTGCCCGTCAACAAAATCACCTCCAACCATCTTCCGTAACGAGTACACGGCGAGATGCGCCTCCGGTTTCACCGTATCGGCAATGCTCAGCATCGCAACCACCTGACCTGCAACAAAGGATTTTCAGTCCAAAGAACCAACAAATGGAACTCGCCTTACCATCGATTGCGCACAACACCGCAGTCCTTCCTCATCTTCCTCGACGTTCATCTTGCGATCAACATCGTCCTGAATCATAATCCCATCCACTCGCGATTGCCTACTACGACTTCGTATTTATCCTTCGTGAAGTCGCCCCTTTCGATACCGATGAGTTCGCCGAGCTTCAAACTTTGTCCGTTAATCACCTCCACCGAAACACCGTTGAGCGTAAACTTCCCCGAACTGCCGCCCCCGACCAACGAAAGAAAACTACTGAACTCGGTTGAATTTTTCGCATTCTTCACCATACCGGTAATCCTTCCGACGACGCACTTCAGGCCGCAACCGGGAACGCTTGAAAGTTGTCGATGACGCCGTTCAATTCGGTGCCGAGTGCTTCGCGTACGAAAGTGACGATCGCCGAGGCGATCGGGTGTTCGCTGTTGGTTTCGGCGCAGCCGAGTACCGAAAAAATCGTGCGTGACGGCCGGTACACCTTTGGTAATGGTGCCGGTTTTGTCGAACATAATCGCGCGCACTTTGTGCGCATTCTCGAGCGGTTCCGCGCCTTTGATTAAAATTCCGTTCAACGCGCCGACACCTGTGCCCACCATCACCGCCGTCGGTGTGGCCAAACCCAACGCGCACGGACACGCAATCGCCAAAACGCTTAACGCGCATCGAAAGACAAATTGAAGAACAATCTCAGTGTTGGTGAAGCCGTGCTTTTCGCTCTTAGAAATCGGTAACTTATCGATGTCGACGGCACCGGTTATCGACCACCCCACCAGCGTCAACAAGGAAACAATAACCACAAACGGGACGAAGTATCCGGCGATTTGATCCGCGAGCTGTTGTATCGGCGCCTTCGACGTCTGAGCTTCTTCGACCAATCGAACGATTTGCGACAACGTGGTGGCCTCGCCGGTGTGCGTAGCTTGTATTATAAGCAAACCGTGCTGGTTTATCGAACCACCGATTACGTTGCTGTCGATTTTCTTGGGGACCGGCATGCTTTCACCAGTGATTAAGCTTTCGTCACACATCGAACGTCCTTGAATTACTCGCCCATCAACCGGTACTTTCCCACCAGGTAACACCTTCAAATAATCACCCCTCTGCACTAAGTCCACGTTCACCTGTCTTTCGGTTTCGATTTCCCCTGCCGACCAAGCGTTACCAAAAGCGCGTCCGTAGCCTTCAGCGAAAGCAACTTCGACAACGCTTCCGAAGTCTGTCCTTTAGCTATGTGCTCCAACCACCGTCCCATACTTATAAACAACAGCAACATCGGAGGAGTGTCAAAAAAAGTTTGCGGCGACGTGTGTTGCCTTAAAGCCATCGCCGCCACCATCACGCACACGCTGTATACGTAAGAAATCGAGGTGGCCATCGCAATCAATACGTCCATGTTCGTCGTTCGGTGCTTCAGAGCGCGATAAGCTTGTATGAAAAAATGTTTGCCTCCGAAAATTAAGACAGGCGTCGACAGCACCCACATAATTAAGTTTTCGAGCGACATGCCCGGAAAAACGCACATCTCTTCGTGGGTTATGTAACCGGTCGACATCGCGGTCGTAAATACGTCATCGCCACCATGCACGGGCCGCCGAATATCAACGACACCAAAAACGCCCGAAACCATTTTCGTATCTCCTCCTTCTGCTTCAAGTAGTCGTTGTTGCGTTCTCGTGAGAACAACTCGGCTTGGAAACCCAGCTGAATGATGGCTTCGATTATATTGCGAGGCCGGTCACTTCAGGGTCGTACCTGCAAAAAAAGACGCGTCAGTAAAGAAGTCTACGGTAGCATATAAGTGAGAAGAACAACGACGCCATCTCTGGGGTCAGATGTTAACTAAATGCATGCTCGGTCGGTAATAATAGTTTCTGTTTTTGTCTGATCTTTTCTCACTTATCTGCCCCGTACAAACTTACAAAATTTGAGACAATATTAAATAAGGTGTGGCTTAAATCACAAAATCTCAAAGCCAACTTAGATTCATTATCTTAAAAATAATAATAATTTTGTGTTGCATGTTGCATTTTCATATGAAAACCATTAAAACGAAACATTTTATTTTTGACTTGTCTAGACACCTAAACAAAAAAAATAGTGTTCTACTCATCGGTTTACATCGTATTTGAAAAATTAGAATTATAACGTGGTGGGAAAATGATGAAATTATAATCTATGAATTAACCAAAATTGGTTAAATCACCACATAGGAACCATAGCGGTTATTAAAGAAAAACAAAAGTATGTCATGGCATAATTAAATCCAATTATTTATTTTTCACTAAAGTAATAAAATTAGATAATCTATGAATCAACCAAAATTGGTTAAAAATCAAGTCCAAAAAATTTTTAATAGAGGAAAGAATAGTAAGAAAAAAGTAGGCCGTGGAATTCAATATCATCAACTTACAAAATTATTTAACCTGCGAATTGACCAAAATTGGTTAAAAATCAAGTCCTAAATATTTTTCGTAGAGGAAGAGAAAAGAAAGAAAAAAGTAGGCCGTGGAACAATTAAATCCGATTATTTCAATATTATAAAAACATAAAATTAAATAATCTACGAATTAACCAAAATTGGTTAACAATCAAATTCTAAATAGTATAACTAAAAAAATTTAAAAAAAAACAAAGTAGGCCATGAAACCACTACATCCAATTATTTAAGTATCACAAAAGTTAGCAAAATAAATAATCTATAGAAATAATCAAAATTGGTTAAAAATCAAATACTACATTTTTTCGTAAGAAGGGAAACTCAATATCGGCTATTAAAGAAAAACTAAGTAGGTCGTGGCATAATTAAATCCAATTATTCAATTTTCACTAAAGTAATAAAATTAGATAATCTATGAATCAACCAAAATTGGTTAAAAATCAAGTCCTAAATATTTTTCGTAGAGGAAGAGAATAGTAAGAAAAAAGTAGGCCGTGGAACAATTAAATCCGAATTTCAATATTATAAACTTATAAAATTAAATAATCTACGAATTAACCAAAATTGGTTAAAATCAAGTCCTAAATATTATTCGTAGAGGAAGAAAAAAGAAAAAAAAGTAGGCCATGGAACCACTACATCCAATTATTTAATATTACAAAAAGTTAAAAATAAATAATCTATAGAAATAATCAAACTATTGGTTAAAAATAAAATACTAAATATTTTTAACGTAAAAAAAAAAATATAAACTATTAAAAAAAAACTTTAAAACAAGTAGGTCGTGTTAAATCATTTAATCCAATTATTTCATTTTCACTAAAGTTATAAAATTAGATAATCTATGAATAATCAAAATTGGTTAAAAACAAGTCTTAAATTTTTTTTCATAGGAGGGGAAAGTCAATATGGTAAAAGAAAAACTAAGTAGGTCGTGGAATAATTAAATCCATTATTTAATTTTCATAAACTAATAAAATTATTTAATCTATGAATCGACCAAAATTGGTTAAAAATCAAGTCCTAAATATTTTCATAGAGGGGAAAAGAATAGTAAGAAAAAAAGTAGGCCGTGGAATTCAATATCATCCAACTTACAAAATTATTTAACCTGCGTATTGACCAATTAAAATTGGTTAAAAATCAAGTCTTAATATTTTTCGTAGAGAGAAGAGAAAAGAAAGAAAAAAGTAGGCCGTGAACAATTAAATCCTATTATTTCAATATTATAAAAAAACATAAAAATTAAATAATCTACGAATTAACCAAAATTAGTTAACAATCAAATTCTAAATAGTATAACTCAAAAAAAATTTAAAAAAAACACAAAGTAAGCCATGAAATCACTACATCCAATTATTTAAGTATCACAAAAGTTAGCAAAATAAATAATCTATAGAAATAATCAAAATTGGTTAAAAATCCAGTCCAAAAAATTTGTCATAGAGGGAAAAGGATTTTAAGAAAAAAAGTAGGCCGTGGAATTCAATATCATCAACTTACAAAATTATTTAACCTGCAGATTGACTAAAATTGGTTAAAAATCAAGTCCTAAATATTTTTCGTGGTAAGAGGAAAAAAAAAGAAAAAAGTAGGCCTTAAACAATTAAATTCTATTATTTCAATATTATAAAAAACATAAAATTAAATAATCTACGAAATTAACCAAAATTAGTTAACAATCAAATTCTAAATAGTATAACTAAAAAAAAATTTAAAAAAAACAAAAGTAAGCTTTATGAAATCACTACATCCAATTATTTAAGTATCACAAAAAGTTAGCAAAATAAATAATCTATAGAAATAATCAAAATTGGTTAAAAATCCAGTCCAAAAATTTGTCACATAGAGGAAAAGGATAGTATTAGAAAAAAGTAGGCCGTGGGAATTCAATATGATCAACTTACAAAATTATTTAACCTGCGAATTGACCAAAATAGGTTAAAAAATCAAATCTTAAATATTTTTCGTAGAGGGAGAGAAAAAAAGAAAAAAAATTAGGCCGTGGAACAATTAAATCCGATTATTTCAATATTATAAAAACATAAAATTAAATAATCTGCCTGAATTAACCAAATATTGGTTACCAATCAAAATTCTAAATAGTATAACTCAAAAAAATTTAAAAAAAACAAAGTAGGCCATGAAACCACTACATTGCATTTTTTGCACGTTTCAGACAATTCTAAGACTTTTTTTTTCAGTGAAAAAAACTTGGGCTATCTAACCTAACTCTAACCCAACCAAATACGTCAGAGGTGTGACACAAGAGGGAGCACGGAAGTTGAAGTAGAGTAAAAAGAGAAAGTAAGAGCATGGGTTTGTTGTGTTTCAGAAATGGATCACATCTAACAAATTTTTTTTAAGAAGAAAATTGTAATAACTGTAACCTACCAACCAACACCGGGTTCATTGTATTCGATCGCACCTCCCAACTAACACCGTTTACTTCCAAAACCACATGCACATTTTTAAGAAGAAAATTGTAATAACTAACCTACCAACCAAACCGTTTACCCCGACAACCAAAAAAAGAAAAGTGTGAAATGTCGACGGAGCTTGGTGTTTGGGGAATTGAAGTGCTAGACAGGGTGTTCATGAAGTCGTGAACGACCGTACTGCGGACACCTCTGTTGGCATGTATTGAAAAATACATAGAACCGGGAACCACCATTTATTCCGATTGCTGGAATGGTATTCCGCTCACTGACACCCTAATTACACCAACCTGCAGGTGTGAATTAATTTTCAAGGACCCAGAAAACCGAAGTCCAACCAACTCAATCGAGTCCACATGGTAACCTAACCTAACCTAACCAACCCCACTTATTCTAGGCGACACGCCAAAGCGAGCGGCACTATGCTAACCGGCTTGAAGACCTATCCTGGGAGGATACCTTGCAGTATATTTTCCTCAAGATGGTCAAATCTTTTGAATCAAGACCCAATGATTCTATTCTTCATGTTTGCCCGAGACCTGTACGACCCAAGCCATGCCTGTTCCACCGATCGGAAACTGAAGAAGGAGACGACCCTGACGATTTTGATATGCAATTTGATTTTATATAATTGTCCCCAAAATTTTCCTTAAAATTTTTCTTAGTTTTTTCTCACAGAAAAATACAAGTCTTAGAATTGTCTGAAACGTGCAAAAATGCAAAAAAAAACGACCCAAAAATTTATTTTTATTTTTAAAAAAATTCAGTTTTTTGAGAGCGACAAAATTTTATTGCATATTTATGATCAGTAGACCAAGGGCTATCACTGGTAAAAATTTGAAGCAATTCCGAGCACTTTACCTAAAGTACAATTATACCGTACAATATTCATGGCATTGAATATTCCTTCACATTCTGCAGTCGATAAACAAGAGTAAAGTGAAAGTAGGGAGGAGGCGGTTTAGTAGTGCAGAACAATGGGTATGCATAAGTTTACACAGATCGTAAATGATACATTTGGTTTCCGATTAAAACAAATAATTGTTTTAATTAGTATAGAATTTCGATTGTATATTTGAAAATATTTTTTGATTTAAATTTATGTTATATACAAGGTTGTTAAAGTTCACATTGTATAGGGTGAAGACAAATTTTTGAACAAAATGGAAACACGCAGCAAAATACATTAATCGACATAATAGATGAGCAAGAAATAGAAAGTGTAGGAAATATAATGGATATGCAAACAGTAATAGAGGTAAAAAAGAAAATTTGAAGAATAACGGAGAAACCGAAAGAAAAAAACAACAACATGAAGAAACAAACCAAAAATGGAACAAAGTAATGCAGAAATAAAACATATAATTCTGGAAAGGATAGAACAAAATTGTGCCGAAATGAAACTAAATTATAATGAAACAAATGAAAGAAAAGGAAAAAAGAAAATTGAAGAAATGAATAACGATATAAAGTATTAACAAATGGAATGTTTATAGTAAATATAGAAGAAAAGGAATTAATCAAGAATATGACAATAATGCAATAAGGAATAAATATGGAAGAAAAGTTAAATATGAAAATAAAGAAAAAAATTAAAATAGAAATAAAAGAGTAATATGGAAAATGAATTTAATATGTAAAGAAGAAACTTAAACTGAAATAGAAACAAATATACCTACAATGAAAATTGAAAATGGCACGAATATAAGTAGATGAAGTATAATGGAAAAAATTCTAAACGACGAAAATTGAATACAAAAGCAAGTTAAAAATACGCCGAAGGAGCAAGTAGATGAAGAAATGGAAACCAAGAATAAAGTTAATTAGAAAATAGCGGAAGAAACCTCATGAAGATTAAGAGATAGAAGATTTTGTAGAAAAACATGGAAAATAATACAAAAGAAAAGGAAAACTAGAAGTGAAAATGAAAAGATAAAAACAAAATAATAACGGAGAAAAAAACAAAAGATTAAAAGGAGTTCAACACAAAGTAAACAAAAACTAAAAAGTATAGATGAAAAATATGGATTACTAAATAAAGTTAAAGATAATAAAACTAAGAAGAAAGAAAAAATTAACAAGAAATGTAAAGAAGAAAAAACCAATACTTAAGAAAATAATAACGGAAGATGGGTGAGTGTATGAGGAAGATGAAAAAGGAAGAACCCGGAAGGACGGTAACAACAATGGAAGATTGAACAAGATACGAAAAATGTGGAAAGATGGCATAAACTACAAATTAAAAATTAATTAGAAAATTAGGATAGAAAATGAAAAATAGAATTTAGCAATAAATAGGACATGAATAAAGGTATAGTTGTTGGAAATTAAAATTAAGTTTAGTTCAAAAATTTTTAAATATAATAAAATAGGAAGGGTTAGTTACGAACAGTTGTTTTGAAAGTAAAGGTTAGAAGTTTTAGGAAGGGAGGAGGGTGAATCATAGTAGGTGAGTTAAAATAAATAAATCAAAATAGGTGAGTATTTTGAATAAAGTTAGGTTTGAAATGTTGTTTGAAAAAGAAAAGTTAGTTTGTATTGGAAAGATTTATTCTGAAAAGTTTGTTAAAAAATATTGTTTTGAAGAAAAGAAATCAATGATCAACGGTCAGTTAGGTAGAAAGAAAGATAGACTTGCAAATATAGTTGAAGAAGAAATAAAAATGAAGAGGAAAAATAATAAGATTTCGAAGATATCTACGAAGCAATAAATGGTGAAATAAGAAGATAGGGGGGTGTAAAAGCATGCACATACGAAATGGTTATGAAAAAGAAATTTAATTAAGAATTCAAGGAAAGATAAGAAACAAGTTGTGAGAATAGAAAAAGTGAAGAAAATTCAAAGAAAGAAAACTGCTGATCATTGACTATCTACAAATAATTTAGAAAAACCAAGAGAAAGCGTTGAAATATATTTAAGGAGATATGAAAAAAGATATGAACAGGGGACATAATTTTTAGAAATGCTTTTATAAATTCTTTAAGTCTGGAACACATATTCTGTGACATCTCTGTATTTAAAGTTCGAAAATTTATAATTGTATTTCAAATTTTATCTCACTTTAACAGGGAGATTTATGCAGTGATTGAAAGGTCATGTCTTTAATCTATAGATGTAAAAAGAAGTATAATGTTTAGTACTAAGATATAAGAGGTTTATTATACATTAAGAGAATATATTGATATATCGAAGTAAAGTGAAAGTGGGGAGAAGACGGTTTTGAGCAGTGCAGAACGATGGGTATGTATTTTGGCAACGTGCACAAAACAATGAATATAAAAAGTTTTTTGTTTATTAATAATTATGTGACACATTTATAAAATGATTAACTCAGTTACTGAAAACCGTTACTGAAATAAGGAAAAGCCTGCGTTTGTTGTTAGCCCGCGCATGAATTTAAGCCCACGTAGGGTTGAAAAACAGATTAACATAACCAAGTTTTGGATGATGAAAAGTTATAGACAATTGAATAGGAAAAAAAACAAGTAGAAGAAGAAAACATCGTAAGAACGATTTAGGGTCAAGGGGTCACTGCCAAACGTTAAAAGTTGCTTGGAACTTGTCACGTATAACGCACAAGGTTGGTCTAATTTTAGAACATTTGTAAAGAAATGTACGTTTGATTATTTTTGTTATTATGAATCCAAGACTTTGAGATATTGAATAATAACAATGAATAGAATAATAATTAGAGTCTCATGTTCTCGTGCAATTTAAATCTATTTTATTTTACAATAAAATGCAATCCCCTTTCGTAAAAAGAACAAAGTATAGTTTTAAAATTATTGTAAACTAAGTTAACAAAGATTAGTCAATACAGTGAATTCCAAAAAGAACTCATCATATGGAAAACTTTTTTATTATTAATTATAGCTTAGAGATGACTTAAGGATTTGTTGTTGCTTCCTTTAAAACCAAACTAACAGTCATTGGCGGCGGTAAAGGGGTTCTCGGTACATGTCGAATTTGACATATCAATATTAAATTATTCAAAAATGGTGTTTTTTTGTAAACATATCAGAAATAGTCATTAAGAAAAGTTGTTCGTAATGATATTTTATACTTGTAACCCGAGTTTAGATTCAATACTGACAATTTTTTACGAATTGTATAAAAATTTAGAAATTTGTGTCTTAAATTGTATTTTACGTATAATTTTGTACTAATGAAGAAAGTAGACCAAGAACCTCTTCACTGCCGCAATTATGTTTTAAACCAAGCAAGAACTAACCCCTTGTATTGTCAGTCCCCTTGGAATTTCTTCCATTATTATATCTACGTATCCCATATTGTATCTTCCTTGTCTGATCTTCATTTCTCTTACTTGTATCTGATTACCTTTGCCCCTCTTTCTTTATCTTCTTACACCCTTCTTTATTTTTTTCTTAACCTTTTTACTTTTCTTTTCGTGTAATCTCCCGTTTTATAATATGCTTTTCTTTCTTCTTCCTCCGTGATTTATTTTTCTCTGTCTTTCCTATTCCTCATTCTTTTTCTTTCTTGCTTGTTACTCTTATTTTTCTATTAAATATCCACGTGTGTCTCTCTCGCCAAACCTACTAGTCTATCTCCAATATCCTACATTCCCGTATCCTATCTAGCTCTTCCTATTCTTTTCGACCACTAAATTTCTGCCTCGTATATCATCACATTTTACTGCTCTCTTAAACTACCAGTTTCTCTTTTCATATGTTTCCAAAAAACACGTTCTACAAGTCCTCATATTTGCCTTAAAATTGTAATTCCTATTAGTCTTAAATTCTTACTCTTTTCTCGATTTCCTCTCTTCCCACCACCACTTCCTTTTTCCTTTTCTTCCCTTTTTTTCTCTTAAATATCATTATTTTTTCTTCCTACATTTACTTCCAGTTTTTTTGTCGTATTTTGCTCTTCGTGGGTTCCATCCGTGTATGCCGCTTTTCCCATCTTTAACTTTCTTAGAGCTTTGTTCAACTCTTCATTTTTTATTCCTCCTACCCTTATTTCTTTTTTTTTGACCTTTTTTTTATATGTACTATGTGTCATAACAAATTGACACTTTGAAGAGAAAGAGTTGAGATTAAACTCAAAAATAAAATATTAGTGGTTTTTCAAAAGAGAAGAGGTAGAAGAGAGATAGGGAATAGAGACGTGTAGACACGATAAAATATCTGGATATGTTGAAATATAATAATAGTAATAAAAGACAAATACAAAGTTTGGCAAAACAATTTAATACGATAGTAGGACAAGTGAGGGTTTGGAAAGGATATGGTGACAGGGAAATGGCATGTTACATGGAGCGAAGATAATTATACAATTAGAATAAATACAAATAAACTATTAAAATGGAGTCTTGGAATGGAAAGGAGACTCCAGCATTCATAGTAGAAGATGAGATAAAATTAGAAAATGGCAATGTGGTACGAAGAAAGTAGAAGAAAAGTGTAAGAAACTACAAGCAGTCTGGAAGCAAGGAGAAAAAATAAATGGAGGACACGAAAATAGAAGGCTATACTATGTAAGGGTTCAAAATCAACCCGAAAACAATTAGCAATTTCCAGCAATCAAGTTCGAAAATAGAAATTGTTACGAAGTGGATTTTCCTTACTCTAAAAGCCAACAAGCCACGCCGACCAATCAGAGAAGAGACCCCACTTTTACGCACGTTATCAACACCGCCAAAACATTTAAAAACGAGAACCCAGCATTAGAAGACACAGTTCTTGTCCTCTTACAAAAGAGGAAAACAAGAAAAGAATTTTTGCCTGGTCACGGTGCGAACACGAGCTTTGCCGTAGGTGACAATTAATTCTAAAGACTCCTGGTGGAGGATTAGAAACCGCTTGCCGTTTAAAATTAAAATAAAAATAGCTCCGATATTCACCTGAAATCACCGCTAACCTGATTCCGCATACCTGTAATTTATCCGTTTTGAGTATCCGTATTAACAACATCCCCTTACCTGGTGTTACGTGCAGAATACGAATTCTAGCCAAGCTAACCGTCTCTGGACACGAGTCCGACGAGTCGATAAATGCTTCAATACACCACGTCCGATCCTATCCTACATCCAGTTTGTTATAGCTTCGAACCCGTAAATTGCCCTGTGTGCAACGAATGTACAATCGTTCCCCGTGATCCTTGTTTTCCGTAATATTAATTGTTAAAGGATATTTCACGATAGATACAGTTGAGCGTTAGATAAAGCTGGAAACGTTTCTAGTGCTTTCATCTACATAAAGCCTTGGACGCGTCGTCCTAGAGGCATAGCTCCATATCTGTCCTGAACTATTGCCGTGGATAGATAACATTATCTCCGAATTGTATTTTCAAGCACACTACCCGATTAACTTTTCTAGGTTAATAACCCGTACTTGTAAATAAAAGAGTCTTATCAACAGCTCCAGATATTAGTTGAATTGAAATTCAACTCACCGGAATTTAATTGACACCTGCGTACAATTAAATTCATTAATAATCACACGTTAAATTTCAGCCGATTAACCCTGTTTGTTACAGCGAGACAAATTATTGGAGGTGGATCGACTGCAGCCTAAATTAGCAGCCGTTGGATGTGGCTGTAATCCCAACCCTGTTAGAAGCCGTTATTTAGTTCCTGTTAGAAGCCGTTCCTTATTTTTCCGTATTATTTATCCGTCCGAAGCCGTATTTTCCGTTCTTTCCGAAGCCGTTTTCCGTTTACCCTTTGACCGCTTGCCGACCGAAGATTGATTTATTTTCGTTTACGTTAATGAAGAACCGTCGTTTAGTTTGATTTTTATTGCGTACCGTTTTCCTGTTTAATTTTTACGTTGACAAAGTAATTGTATTTATTTTGTAGAGTTGGAATTGTGATTTTCAATGTTAAAGCAGCCGTTATTGAATTAATTGTGTTTGTTTAACATTTTGAATTGTTGGTTAAAATACTCACACAAGTTATATTCGTAAACCGTTTATTGTAAATAATTGTTGTATATTATTGGCATCTAATTTTCTTAGTGTGCACAATATATGTTGTTTGAAAGTTTTGTGCGTTAACTTTTTTACAGCAACCAGAACCCGTTATTACGCAAAAAACTACAGAGATACCGCTCTTGTAACCGTTCACCGCTAAGAATCCCGGTGGGTTTACATGGCCCCCTAGCAGGGACCTGCTAATGTTCACCACTGAGAACCCTGAAGTTTTACACTATGAAAGGAGAAAATATGCAAGAGAAGAGTTTGAGAGGGAGGATCAAAGAAATAACAGAAAGATAAATGGATAATCAGAAACAGGGGAGTACAACAAAATATGTAACGGTCACTGTGAGTTAGGCAACACACAATACACGGAGTCGAGGTGTAAACGCGACATTTCTCCGTGTTCGCTCCTTAACGAAAATTTTTGGGGATTTAATTCCCAGAATTCAACTTCCGCGTTGTCCTAATTGGCCAATACATTTTCGGCTGATCTTCAATTTCCGCCTTGTAACAACTACTATCACGTCGTGTTACGTGAAATTCAAATTTGCCTTCATCTGAGTGCTTAATCGTAATTCCGTCAAATTTTCTAGTGGTATGTATAGGACCCTGCAAACTTTCAATGTATAGCGGTATATTTTTAGCTGGGGAAAGGATTGATTACTCGATTTTCTGAAGTTTATCTTAGGACGGATGCGTGTACTAATTTCTTCTAATGGTCGCTCGATTGCACTCAGGTACGACAAATATTCTTCATGGCTTCTTCAACGTTACACCGTGCATAATTTTCAGATAAGGCGAGTTACTCCGGGATTAGAGTTACTCCGGGATTAAAATTACTCGGCTTTAAAGGTTCTTTTGGCCTAAACAAAACCAATTACCTGGCTGATTAAATTCATCGTGGATCTCTTTCTACCTTTTATTGTCTTGTCGCTGCGTGTGTCGCATACTTGGGGTTTGCTGTTAAGATTGCTGAAGTACGGGACATCCTACCGAAATTAGGGGTCGCCGCAGCTGGAACCGACACCACATCTGTCTTCTCCTGTGTGTGTCAACATCGTAAACCTCTATCTACAACATAAGGTCAGATTTTTCTAATTATACTTCTGCGCTGAAAACAAACCATCTCCGGGACGTCACACTGCTACCGAAAACGTCTCAAGCGTAACACCTAAATAAGTACAACTTGTCTTGGCACCTTAAGTGCAGTTAAATCTTTGGAACTCGAAACGTATTTGTTCACGTATTTATATTTTTTTGTTAATTCACTACAATATAATTAATTAACTTGTTGTGGCGCATATATTGCCCAATCTGTAAACGAATGTGTACCGTAAAGGCGCGAACTTGCTTCATTTACCCACCATTGCTTGGGAATTTTTAGAGTATAAGGGTAAGACCACGGAAGAGCGCTCTTTTTGGGGAAACACCTAACTCTCCGATACTTTTTAACGCTAAATATTGCAACTGCGAACACTAAATACACCTTCGTATTGTGCGGGTGTGGTTACGTCGCCATCTTGTCTAGATTAAATAACGCCAGTGGCGTACCGCATAAATTATTAACTTGCTATTAATCTTATATTTTTTTTCCTTCTTTTGTGCACGACTATATATATGGGTACGAACGAATACGCTTCGTAGAATTAACTTACGTTGTAAGTGGATATATTTAAATTGTGCTCTGTTCCTTCTTCTTTTGGTGTGTTATTAAATATAACGTTTTGTAGTGTTACTTGTGTCTCTCTCTCTTTTATTGTATTTATTGCTCCTTTAATTTGTTACGGTTGATTGTTGCGTCTGTTTCTTTAGTTCGGAAACAGGTTTGTATCCACGCATTAGGACTATGGCGCCCTCGGATTAAATCAAGACAGTTCTGAAGAAGCGGTGGATCCTTTTTCTCATCCACGCCCTACTCTTCGGCTGCCGGCAAAACTTACTTTTCTTCCAGTTAACCGTAGCAAATAATAAGAACCGATATTTAAAAGTGGGGAAGGAAAAAAAATATTAAAAAAATTTTTAGAAGGTTTAGAGGGAATAAAGGAAATGAAAATTAATATTGGCAGGTAGACGAAAAAAATATGCAGATTATGTGGGGAAGGATGGAAAAAGATTGAGCATATGAGAGAAGACTGTGAAGAACTAAAGGAAAAAGAAAAACAAAATTGGGTGAGGAGCAAAATGGATGAGAGATATAATAAGAAGATAATAAAGAATGTATAAGATAACCAAATTTACTGTAAAAAAGATGACGCATCAATTAGACGAGTCCAATTATTGCATGTGTCTAATTGACGTATAATCGTAAAAAACCTGTATATACAGTGAATAAAGTTTGTTTTGATTTGATTACTACGGAAGCAGAAAAATTACACTATTATTATTCGTTAAAAGCATAAGCGTTACTACAAGTCGTAACCGTAGCTGATGTAGTCCGTAAGTATGTCTCTAACTCTATCATCAAAAACTTCTTTATCCATATTCACCTCCATGTACATGTTGATCATATCATTATAATTTTGAGCCAAAGACACATCCGGAACTTCATCTTCTGGAACAGCTAGCATTGAAACCGTTCTCAGCGCTAAGCAAAGAGGGTACCCGCTATAAATTTTAAGATGTTCCTCCAAGATGGTGCGAGGAAACACTATGTTTGGATCTTCATCGAACTGCTGCAACATTACTGAGCAACTGTCGTAATAAGCTTGAATTAAATTCTGCGCGTGTTTGGCTCGCACCTCACCGCTACAACAGACGAAGAGTATCAATGATAGGTCAACCGCTGGAGAACATACACGAGAAGTTTGCCAATCAATTATTCGAACTTCCTGCAAAGAACATAATTTAACTACATTGACTTGTTTTAAAATATGCGTACCTGTTCGTTAAACAAAAGATTGCTTGCCCACAAATCGCAGTGACCTATGACGCAGTATTCGTCCTCGGGACTAAAACGATAATACCGATCGTACATCTCGTGAAATCTAGTTGGAAGAGTTTCGTACACCGTTCGTAACTTTTTATTCGATTCGAGCAAAGCCAGATACTTCGGATTAAATGCGCTTAACCCATAGATAACCAACTTAACGTATTCATCCTCTTCAATTTTTTCGTTCCTAATCTTTTCCGAGAATTCTTGAAAACGTTCAGGGTTTCTTCGGCGTAACACAAACGACAGCGCGTGAAATTTACCGATTTCTTTAGCCAACATCCGCGCTTGGTGATAAGTCAGTGTCTTCAATCGGTCGACGACTTGAAACGAAGTCAAATTTTCGAGCACGACTAATTCTTCCATAACCTTCTTGGATGACGCGTAATACTTCGGGTACGACTCGAAACGATCTCCAATGTTTGCTTCCAACTGCATTTCCGCAAAAAACGAGAAAACGGTTTCGTACATGAACATTTCGCATTGATACGCGCGCTCTATAGAGATCGCGACTCTGGTGGAAATGTCGCGCAAAGCTATTTTTAAAGTAAATGTAACTCGATTTCTTGATTCTTTTCATCTCGTCCGTTAACACACAACTTTATTATTTCGCCGGTATAGTTGACACCTTTTTCCAAAATCTGAATCGGTTTTCAAAGAATCACGAGTTATTTTGAGACGATTCAAAGAGCGCGTTTAAACCTCCGACACTTCCAGGCGTTCACTTATCGTTGCCATTACGTGAGATACTAATGTGTTTTTTTGACGCAATAGTTTGCGATTGTATTTTAATGTAATGTCGTGGAAACCTGAACACAACATCTATTACAAATTGTAAACGACTTTGTCCGTACTTTAAACTCTTATCGGCAAATGATATGTTTCTATCTCTAATCAAACAACTACACGAAAACACTTCTAAATTAGAATAATTTAAAAAAACGTTGAGAATTTCGAGATAAGTTGTTTGAATCAATTAAATAAAATTTTAAAAATTAGTTATACTCAGTTCTTTCTTTAAAGAGAGTAACGAATGAACAAGTTGAATTAACGTAACCCCCGGACACTTGCCTATGGTCTCTGTTTGATTGATTTAACAAGTGTAAGCACTTGTATATAAAAACAATATAGCAGTGATTGCAAGGTCATATTTTTATACAATATTATGTACTAAGATATAAAGAGGTTTATTGTATGTTAAGAGAATATATCGATTTTTGTGCGTACGTGATGAAGTAAAGTGAAAGTAGGGAGGAGGCGGTTTTGAGTAGTGCAGAACGATGGGTGTGCATAAATTTACACAGATCGTAAATGAAGACAAATTTTTGAACAAAATGGAAACGCGCAGCAAAAGAACATTAATCGACATAATAGATGAGCAAGAAATGGAAAGTGAAGAAAATATTATGGATATGCAAACAGTAATAGAGGAAATGGAAGAAATTTCAAGAATAACGGAGAAACCGAAAGAAGAAAAACAAAACATAGATACATTTATGCAAATAACGCTGCAAGAAATTAGAAAGAATAGAATAAAATCAAGAACAAAATCATGAAGAAACAAACAAAAAAAATAGAACAAAGTAATGCAGAAATAAAACAAAAATTCTGAAAAGGATAAAACGAAATAGTGCAGAAATGAAACAAAATTATAAAAAACAAATGAAAATATGAAGTCAATGGAAGAACGAAGTGGTCAAAATTTGATCAATTATTAATAGATTGGAATCATCGTAAACAAAAAACAGATATAAAGATAAATAAAGAATTAACAATAGGAAATGTAAAAGAAAAGGAACAAATGGAAGAAATACATAAAGATATCGATATAAAAGTGAATTAATCAAAATATGACAACAATGCAATAAGGAATAAATATGAAAGAAGAAGTTAAATATGAAAATAAAGAAGAAATTGAAATAAAAATAAAAAAAATATAGAAAATGAATTTAAATGTAACGAAGAAACTAAAACTAAAATAGAAACAAATATACCTACAATGAAAATTCAAAATGACACGAATATAGATGAAGATGAAGTATAATAGAAAATTCTAAACGACGAAAATTGAATACAAAGCAAGATGAAGATACGCGAAAGGAGCAACTAGATGAAGAAATGGAAACCAAGAAAAGGAAAGTAGCGGAAAAAACCTCATGAAGAATAAAGAGATTGAAGATTCCGTACTGAACATGGAACTTAATACAGAAGAAAAGGAAAACTAAAAGTGAAAATGAAGAGATAAAAACAAAATAATAATGAAGAAGAAAAAAAAAATGAAAGGAAGTCAACATACAGTAAACGAAAACGGAAAGGAAGTACAGATGAAAAATATAGATTACTGAATAAAGTTAAGTTGATAAAAATAAGAAGAAAGAAAAACTAACAAGAAATGGAAAGAATAAAAGACCAAGACTTTAAATGGTAATGGAAGATAAGGGATTGTATGAGAAAGATGAAAAAGGAAAGATCTGGAAGGACCCGGAACATAAACTGCAAATTTCTAATTAGAAAAATCAGGTTAGAAAATGAAAAATAGAATTTGGCAATAAATAAGACATAAATAAGGTTTAGTTATTGGAAATTAAAATTAAGACTAGTTCAAAAATTTTTAAATATAATAAATAAGATAGGAAGGGTGAGTTAAGAACAGTTGTTTTGAAAAAAAATCAATGATCAACGATGAGTTAGGTAGAAAAAGAAAGGAAGATGGAATTGCAAATATAGAAGAATGAAGAAAAATAATAAGTATTGAAAAACAACTCCATTTTATTGTTGAGATGGCGTTTAAGTAGAGGTTTTCTGAGTTTAGTTACGATCTCCTTGAAACCTTAGCTCAGTTCTTCTTTTGGGTTTCCACAGAGTTAAAGGATTTTCGGTCAATGCAGTGGACTAAAAGTGCAGAAGTACTCTTCGCCCCTTCCGCATTAAACACGTTTTGGTTGTGTATGCGGTTATAGATCCTCTCTGCGTAAGAGTCATTCCACTGTTGCCGCATCATTACCTAATAACATTATGTATTCTCTGTCTCATTAACTTAGGTTTGATAGTTTGCCTTCATTTTTTTCCACTATATTTCTAATAAAAAAGTAGAACAAATCCACCTGCTTAGTGCTGAGGAGTTTCAGTGCCTTTTTTGTTTTTTCAAGGCTTCTTTATATGCGACATATTTCTGTCCTCTAGCCTCACTTCTTTAGGAATAAGCAACAAACGACCCACCTTCTGTTTTGGCTTTGTAGCATCCTTCGGACTCGAATCCTGAAATTTTTCCCTTTTTGACGTCGGTGCCGGAATTTCTTTCGGAAGAACTAGAAATTCCTCCTTCTTTAGATAAGCCCGCCTTCTGACCTTGGTTTTGCCATATCCTACGTTCAACAGAATCTTGTATCTTCCAACGATGGCATTGTACAGCCTTTCTTGGTTGTGGCCTACTTTGAAACTGTCGATCTTTTCGACTAGTTTGGTAACTCTTAGATCAGGCGCTTAGGAGTTGTTACTGTTGGCCTACGTTGCCTTTGGTTGAGGTACTTTTAAGACCATGACTTTTAATTTTGTTTTTATTTTTTGGGTCTATATTCATTTTTTCCCACGAGTAGATGAAGTCAAAACAGCCCAAAGCCTCTTACCAAATAAGGGTATATACTCTAGAGGGAGCATGGTATCTTCGTATACCAGTGACTGATTTAATCCACAGCCATTCATCCTTCGGCATATGCTGTCCCAACCACAACTAAACCAAGACTTTCCCCACTTCCAGCTGCAAAAACCTAGTGCAGGGCATTAACCACAACGTGACAGTTCTCTTACTATCATTTATCCGCTACCTGAAGACGCTACGGAAATGCTTTCGTATGAAACAAGTTTGTCGACAGAGTTGTTAACAGTTACATAAGTAGATCATAACTAAGTGTTTGCAAAAATAACATTCTCGAATCGCCAACGCTTTGCTGGCTATGATAATCAAAGGATCGACTTATGTAACTGCTAACACTTGTGTTGACATAGTTGCTGGTTTTATATACTACAATATCTACTCTTCCTTTCTTCCATCTTCTTCTCCCTCTTCTCATTTCTTTTTTTTTGTTTTCTTGCACTTTCTGTTCCTGTATTCCGCTCTTCCTCCCACTTCTTTATTTGTTTTTCTAAACCTTTTTTTTCTACTGCTTCCTCCATTTTTTCATTATTCCCTTAATCTCCTCTTTCAACTTCTCTAATGTTTCTTGTTTCTCCTTCAAGTTTTCTTTATATCTTTCTGCATTTTCATTAGTAATTTTTTCTCTCCATTTTCCTTTTTTTCTATTCTGTTCACTTTTATTGGCTGATGATCTGATTCTTCCTCATTTCCAACTTTACTTTTTTCGTTTAAGATGACAATCAAATACTGATCTCCTCTTTCACTTACATATGTATATTTTTCTTTTCTTCTCATTCTTCCCACCTAAATCATCACACTTTCCAAATACTTTTTGTCATAAATCCCATCTATTCTTCTTATACTTTTTTTCTTCTCTACCCATCTCCTTTTATCTCTATTTCTTTCCCTCCGTTCGTATTTTACCCTGTATTTTCTTTTTCCTATTGTTTATGTCATTATTATTCCTTTTGCCTCTTTCTTTATTGTTTTTTTTCACTTTTTACTTCCATTCTACTAAATTTTTTTCTCACTTTTTTCCCGTCGTCGTTTACACTTAGTTTCTAAATTATTATTTATTTACTTCATTTCTTCTTTTATTTTTTCCCTTATGTATTTGTTTTTTCTTGCATCTCCTTGACTTCTGTTCCTTCTTCTTCTTGTTTTTTTTCTTCTGTCTTTCCCTTCTTGGAGATCTAATCCTTCATTGCTTCTCTTTAAAACTTGTAAGCTTCCTTACTTAATTTTATAATAATAATTTTGCAATTAATTTGTAACAATTAAACAAAATTATAAATATAAACTTAAGCAGTTATCGCGTTAAATTTAAAAATTGAATCTAACAAGACGTTTTACTCATATTTCCATTCAACTTACTCGAAAAATTAAACAAAATAAACTAGGTAAATACTTTTTCAGTCGCTTGATGTCAATGAGAACTTTGTTTATTGTCTTCCAAGTCAGAAGCTTTAATGCTCGAACATAATCCAAAGGTGGTGATGAATTGACATAATGACAATATATCCGTACTTATACGTTAAGTGCGCACAACAAAACACACTTCGTAAACCAAAAATTAAAATAAAGGTTCGTTGGCTTTTACACAAGTATATGCGTTGATAAATTTTCCGCATAATTTTAATCACGTGATCGACCAAATATTTGGTTAAAGATAAAAGGTATCAGCATCAGATAAAGTCGAAACCAAGTTGTTGAAAAATATTAATAATTAACATTTGTGAGTAATCTGTACCAGTTTATTATAATGTCACCCATTAGTGAGCGGAAGGAAGTGGCGGAGTGTTTAGATTCGCTTTTAAATTGTCTAAAATAACTCGTGAATCTTGCAAACTCGATCAGATGGAGAAAATCCAACTTCACCGGAGAAATAATAAAGTTGTTGGTGAAGGGAAAAATGAAAACGAGCAGAAGTTAAATTACGTTTGCTGTTAAAAATAGCGTTGCACGACATTTCAACCAGAAAAATGCTTTCCATTGAGAGTTCGTATCAATGTGAGGCGTTCGTGTACGAAACCGTCTTTCCTGCGTTTGCCGAAATGCAGGCGAAGGTAAAATCGAAAATCGTTTCGAATCGTATCCGAAGTATTACGCGTCATCTATGAAGGCTATGGAAGAATTGGTCGTGCTCGAAAATTTGATTTCGTTTAAAGTCGTCGATCGATTGGAAACTTTAACTTATCATCAAGCTAACATTTTGGCGAAAGAAATCGGTAAACTACATGCTTTGTCGTTTGTGTTGCGCAGAAAAATCCTGAACTTTTCCAAAAATTCTCCACGAATATTAGATGCGAAACAATTGAAGAAGATGAATACGTCAAGATGGCTGTCAATGGGGTAACGACATGGAGCACGAAGTATTTAGCTTTGTTCGATCTGAAAACCTTTCAAATGATGCACGAAAAGGTTCGAACATTTCATACTAAAATTCACGAAATGTTCGTACGTCATTTCCGTTTTGATCCCAAAGATGAATACGGTGTCATAGGTCATTGCGATTTGTGGTCTTCCAATCTTTTGTTTAACGAAAGGGTACGGGTGTTATAAAAGACAAGCTGTTGTAAAGTTTGGTTTTTATAGGATGTTCGCATTATTGATTGGCAAACTTCTCGAGTATGCTCGCCAGCTGTCGATGTATCGATGATACTCTTTGTATGTTGCGACGGCGAGGTGCGAAACAAACACTGGCAAGATTTAATCGAAACCTACTACAGCAATTGTTCAAAATGTTGCTAGAGTTTGGCGAGAATCCAAACGCAGTCTTTCCGCGCGCCATCTTACAGAAGCATCTTCAAACGTACAGCGGGTACGCTCTTTGTCAACCCTTAGAATTGTGACATTGATCTCGGTTCCAGAAGATGAAACTCCAGACCTTTCTTGTCTCGGCATTACACTGAACTAATTGATTCGTACATGATGATCAATATGGTTCCAAAATTTTCGACAAAAGGATTAGGGACATTCTTACAGATTACATCAGTTACGGTTACGATATGTAGTAGTAGGTGACAGTAACTCATGCTTTTGTTTTAATGGAAAACTTGTATTTTGTATTTGGCAAACTAAGTAAATTGTCTTTAAACTCCCTTCCTTTTTTCACCATTATTGAAATTGTAAGGTAGAAACCACTGACAATTACTATTTCCATGCTTTTTTCATCGCTATTCTACTTTTTAATGATGGAGAACAGGTAGAAAAACAAGAATGGAGAAATAGTAAGATATGAACGGAAGAAAGTATTGCAGAATACAATAGAAAACTGGAAATGGTGATGACAGGACTGAAAGAGCGGAAAAAATCGGTGACTTTCTGCGTATTGTTTAGGGTTGATCGGGCCATCTATATCCAGACGTCTTTGTTCCTGTTGCTACTTCTATCATCTCACCTTTCGACTGTATGGAAATAACAAACCTCTCGAAATTATGTTTAATCAGAAAATTGCATGTTTGGTCTTATTAATTTAAATGTACCCGCGTTTGTACCTGTAGTTCGACGTAAATTTAACTACCTAACTTGTTGCGCTTTGTTACTTGATTAATGTAATTTTGAAAGTTTTTAAAAAATTTCGTTAATGTGATTGCGCTTTGTTCTATTATTTTGAATTCGTCGTCGAGTACCGCTGTGCTCCACGTAATTCTTTTGTTGTTTAAAGTTAACGTCAGAGCTGTGACACGTACTGTATGTCACAATTGATTCGAATTCAATTGTCTGGCTGTAATTACATATTTATGCGGCACGCTCCACCGTCGTGACTATTTAATATTTTGGCAGTTCAAATATTTTCTTACGAGAACAAATAGTTCAACTTATTAAATTATTATTTTAGTGTCTTTGTTCACGTTATACTCCTATGTCTATGTTACTTGATTTATGTGTTCTTAAGGTCAATTCTTCCACAAAATTATATCTATACTAGTTTACGGTTATTTCTGTGTTTTGGAGCTCTTAGTATATTTCAGTTACAAGTTCTCACTATGTGGTGCCCTGTGGTTTCTCTCTAGTGGAGTATAAAAGTTTTCAACCTAATAACTAGTACAGTTACATCTACAAACCCTCTGCGAGTAACAAAGCTGTCGATCACGTTTTTCACTGTATTGTAATGATTTTTGTTAACTAAGTTTACAATAATTTTTAACACCATACTTTGTTCTTTTACAAAAAAGGTGATTGCATTTTAGTGTAGAATAAAATAGATTTAAATTGTACGTGAATATGAGACTCTAATTATTATTCTTTTAATTGTTATTATTTAATTTACAATATCTCAAAGTCTTGGATTCATAATAAAAAAATAATCAAACGTACATTTCTTTACAAATATGAATGTAATTTTAAATAACGTTACTATGTACCAGTTTACGCAACTAATAAAATTCTACTACAACTTTTATTTATTTTTGATACAAATTTAAATGTTCTAAAATTAGACCAACCTTATGCGTTATACGTGACGAGTTTTATGCAACTTTCGTACGTTTGGCCTACGATGTCTTCTCCCTATCAGTTGTTGATTTTTTCCCTATTTGATACATAATTATTAATAAACGAAGAAACTTTTTATATTCATTGATTGTAATGCACGTTGCCAAAATGCACACCCATCGTTCTGCACTGCGGAAACAGTCTCCTTCCTACTTTTCACTTTACTTCGATATATTCTCTTAATATACATAAAACGTCTTATATCTTGGTACTAAACATTATATATCTTTTTACAACTATATATTAAAGATATAACGTTCCAATCACTGCATAAATCACCCGGTCAAATACACAATCATAAATTATAAACTTTATAACAGGATGGTCACATAATATCTGTTGCAGGCTTAAATAGTTTGTAGAGGGGCATTTCTGGAAATTTATTCTCTGATCACTATTTATTTTTGCATACTTCTAGCAAATATATTCCAACGATTTCTTGCTTTTTCTAAATTATTGTATGCTTTTTACACCATCTTCATTTGCTTTATTTCACCATTTATTTCTCTCTCTCTTATTCTCATTTTATTTCATCAAAGTTTATAGATTTCATATTTCTTCATATTTTTCATTTAGATAACTTTTTTTTTTCATATGGCTTTTCTTGTAGCGTTTACATACTTTAATAACTCAGGTGCCCATTAAGTGGTTGTGTCTTGCGCTCAAACTCCTCACCTGACTGCTAGACTTTAATGTGGGATGTGATTTTAAATCGTTGGTTACCGCCGGAGGGCGCAACGAAAGATGGAAAAGCTGCTATTGGGATCGTGGTAACTGTGATCCTCCCCTGATTGAGCGAGTCTTGTTGGTGGCGTTGTTGGTTTGATGTGGCGGTGTCTGTTGATGTTGGTGGTTTGGTGGAGTGTTAGTAATGTATTTGGTCGGCATCTGGTTCGCACGATCGTCTGTGGTAAAACTGCGTTTTACTGGGGGCGGGTGCGAAGCAACTCGGCAGGCTATACCAGTAATGCTTGTCACGACTGTAAAACGCTTGGACCTGGGCGGATGTGCAGTTCCCGAGACGAGAGTGGGTAACTTGCAGCTTTGCGAGTTTTGTAGGATAGGGCGGTCACCGTCGTGAGTGTTGAGTAGGTTTGCACCACTGGATGTTTCTTTAGCATCCACGAGGTACTACGAGGTACAGGATAGTTGCAGTTGGCTGCGTGGCAACAGAGTCCGTTGCAACCCTGTAAAGGCAGCTTGTGCTGCTTTATGCCACAAGGTTTTGCTCATGGCATAAATAGTTTAGAAACCTTAAGGTTAATGGGGAAAGCATATGTAGGCTAATTATCAACAACTGCAAGGAGGCATATAACTTATTTTTGAGGGTAGCAATCTAGATCACTAATCTTATAAATACAATGATTTTTTCAGAATACATCGACGTGGACAGAACGACAATAGTTGCAAACCTGGTAGTTTCTAAAAGAAAGAACGAGGTGATCTTCACTTTAGAATACTTTTCTGGGAACAAGAATTAGGGAAAACAAAAGATTGGTAGAACGGAGAATGCGAGAAGGGGAAACAAAATTAAGAAAAGGAAGAAGGAAATGGAAAAAGGAGTGAATGAGACAGATGAATACAGAAGGTTAAAAGTAAATTTTAAGGGAATATGTGCAAAAATAAAGAAGAACATAAAAAACAAACCGAGATAAAGATTAGAGAAATTAAAATGAAAGACAGGTATGGGAATTCATTAATAAGAAGACGAAAAAGAGGAAGGATGGAAGCAAATATAAATGGGAAAAATGGGAAGAACACTGTAAGAAGTTAGTAGAAGAGAGTGAAAAACAGCAAGAAATAAAGAAGTTAGAAAAAAGGATAAGACACAGAGAGGGTGGAATAGGAAAAGAAGAAATGGAGAGAGCAATAAATAAAGTAAAAAAGGAAAAGCAGAAGGGACGGATGGAATACAAGGAGAACAATGGAGGTACATCGGAGAAGGAATAAGAGAAAAAGTAAGAGAAGTATTCGAGAGAATATGGAAAGGAGAAGGGTTACCAGAAAATGGAGAGAGGCAATAATATGCCCAATTTACATGGGGAGAGTAGAAAGAAAGCGAACAACTATAGAGGAGTGAGTATAACAAATGCGGGCTATAAGATATATGTGGAAATAGTTAGAAAAAAATTGGAAAAAGAAATAGAAGAAAAGAATGGAATACCGGATTGGCAAGCAGGATTTAGGAAAAGAAGAGGAACGATAGACAATATATACATATTAAAGCACATAATTAATAAAGAGTTAGCAAATAAAGGAGGAAAAATGTACGCAATATTTCTAGACATTAAAGCGGCATTTGATAATGTGGAAAGAGGGGGTTATGGAAAAGGATGAATGAGGTAGGAATAAACAGAGATATAAAAAATGCAATAGAGGAAATATACGAAAAATCAAGGTGTAGAACGAGGGTAGGGAGGAAGCTAGGTAGAGAATTTAGGACGGAAAAAGAACTAAAACAGGGATGTCCGCTAAGTCCAATCTTATTCTCGATATACATTAGTGATCTTGAGGAGGAAATGGAAAAAAGTAGGAGGAATAGTAGTAGGAAGGAAAAAGATATGGGTTTTAGCATACGCGGATGACATTGTGGCAATAGCGAGAAATGAAGAAGAGATGAGAGGAGTAGTTAAATTTATGAAGAAATACCTAGAAAATAAAAAACTAGCAGCAAATGTCGGGAAAACAAAATTATGGAAATTAAAAAAGAAAAGAAAGAAGAAAGGAAGTGAAATAATAGTGGGGAGGAGGAGGTAGAGAGAGTAGACAAGTATAGATACTTAGGTTACAACATCAGATATGATAACAAAGATGGAGACCATATAAAAGAGATAAAAATGAAAGGAAATAGAATAGTAGGACAAGTATGGGGGTTAGGGAAAGGATATTTGGTAAAGATATAGAGAAAAGGAGATGGATGTTTGAAAAGTTGGTAAGAAGTGTGGTACTGTATGGAGCGGAGATTTGGGGTTGGAGGGAATGGCAAGAGGTGGAGAAGATACAGGAGAAATACTGAAGGTGGACGTTAGGACTAGAGAAGGAGACACCATGGTATATAGTGGAAGAAGAGCTAGAAATAGAAAAATAAAGATACAAGCAGGAAGAATTGCAGTAAGGTATGAAGAAAAATGGGAAGTAGGAAGGAAAATGAAATACTATATGAATGTTGAAAAGAGATCGAGGCACAGAAGGTAAAATATGGGAAGAAGAAAGAAGAAAATACTATGAAAGAGTGGAATACGCAAGAGAAAAGATAAAGAGATTAAGAGAGGGGGAAAAAGATGGAAGAGGAAATAATTGCAAGAGATAAAGAACTCAGAAGCAGAAAAGAAGGGCAAAAATAAAGGAAGGAAAATATAATGAGAAATACATAAAAATAATGACAGACAAGACACCAAGGTACATAACAGAAGGAAAAGGAATGAATGAAATAAGAATGATTGCAAGGTTCAGAATGGGTAATGAAGAAAAGAAAATAAATATTGGATGAGTGATGAGGAGAGAGTATGCAGGTTGTGTGGGGATGAATGGGAAAATATAATACATATAAAAGAGGGATGCAGGGAAACAAGACATGAGGAAAAGGAATGGAAGTTACTACTAGGAGAGAAAGGGGAAGGCAAAACAATGGATGAGGGAAGTGTTGGAGAGGAGGAAAGGGATGTAGGAGAGGAAAAGAAAAATACTGAAAGTTGTATTGTATTAAGTTGTTTTTTATTTTTGGTATTGTAAAGTAAAAGTAAAAAAAAGAGGAAAAACTGAATCTTTTGTTATAAAATTTTAAGACAAAATAAATATTGAATTGAATACTTTTCTGGGGAGAGGCAGAAGACTTGATAAAATTACCTTAGCTTAGATATTGCTGTAAATGCGTACAATATTATCTGGGACAGCACCAAGACAAACAAAATAATACTTACCACTAGGTGGCTAACTTGAGTAATCGTTCGAAATTCATAAATTTTATCGGACAAGAGGATCTTACTGTCTGGAGATTTGGTTAACTCAATAAAAGATGGAGAGTTTTTGTTAAGATATTTTTATCTGATTATTGCTGGATCATGTTTGACATATGAACTTTCAATATAAATTGATCAACGAGGAGTACACGGTACATAAAAAAAGCAACTAAACCAAACGTGCAAATAGGCATGTAATAAATAAACTCTAAATTAAAATTATAAATGACCATGAAAATACTGGTTATCTTAAATCGAAGACGATTACAAAAGTTTACAGGGCAAACTGTCTTCTTAAGTTCAAAAAGATTTACAGAATACCTAAGCTGGTGGAAAAACTAGGCAACAAGATCATGAGAAAATTTAATAAAGCAAAGACTACAAAAAAGAAGGAAGGAGCAACAGAATTCAACAAAAAACCTCGTAAAGATAAGAAAAGTTCCTGGAAAAAGGCTGCGTCAAAGAGCACTAGGTACTTTGAAACGAGAAGACGGTAAAATAGAAAAGAATCATAGAGTAGAACAAAACTAAAAACCGATAGTTCCCACATTAATAGAATGGCAACGCTTAAAATAACTACTTGGGTTATAGGGTCCTTTAACCTTAAATTTCCCAGATCCGGGTCAGGTAGGGTATTTTCCACTTTCATTCAACAAGGAAAGGACGTTTAAATTAGAAAAAAAACTGATCAAGATATTTAGATACATTTGTTATATGGCTTATTCATTGTCTAGTTCTATTTAGACAGAAGAAGGACAACAAACTTCTTGCCGCACTCGGGTGGTACCAACCAATCAGTTGATGCTTAAGACAATAGAGAATCTAGGGGATCAGCGGTACTGATGAATTAAAAGAGATAGCTCTATCAGCCTTTATTGGCATAAAGGGAGTCTTTGATAATGGTTCCTGTGGTTTAATGGTTCCCTTAGTAAAAGAGCGATAAATAACCTCATCATGAACTGGATAAAGACATACTGGTGGAAAGAATGGTGACTGCCAGCAAGTGGGTGTTTTTTTACTGTTACACAAGAAATTAACATGGGGAAGTCACTTAACCAAAACATTTAACAAGACCATAAAAATGTTATGAAAACTTAACTCCAAAGTAAGTATCTGGATTTTCAAGCAGGTTTCTTCTATGCATCTGTAGTCTGGTAGAGGAAAGTTGACTAAAGCACAGGAAAAGCGAAGCTGAGCAAAGTGCAAGAACTAGCATGTCTAAGCAGCATAGTCGAAAGAAGAACCACATCCACAGTCACGATGGAAATCTTGCTTGGTTTGGATCTCCTATTAAAAAAATAAAACAGGGTCTTAAACTGCTTAAGGAATTTCATTTTAAAGAAGAAAACCTCAAACATCTACAAGGTACCAGTGGGCGACCACAAATATAAAGTTCTTTCCCGATAGAAAAGAATGGAATAGAGGCACTGAATGTGTATGGAAAGGTTTACAAACGTGGTCTACGGATAGATGAAAAATTTAATGATCTTAATGATCATCTAATGAGAGAATAAGCATGATGTCCTACAGCTAAGCGGCATTAAAAACTTTGGAAGGCAATGGCCGAAAATTAGAAAAGGTTCACAAGTGCTATCAAGCCCTAAATCAGCTGGGCGACAGGAATAGAGTTAAGTTTGTCTGGGTGCCAGGGTATGAAGAAATAACAGACATCAAAAAAGCCGATCAGCAATAGTACGTATATAGGTACGTCTTTGGCCAAAGGGATTTTTAGAAGATTATTACCAACTGAGCAGAGAATCAACAGAATCTAGAACATCTAGAACACAACCCCGATCAAGATTGTGTGAAACATTTAGGATTGACAGATGATGACACATTAAGATACTATGGTGAAAAGATGAAAATAATAGATCCTATTATCATGAAGTGTCTAAAAGGAATGAAATACCTAGAAGATATCCTTATCAAGGAGGAGGAATTACTAAAACTATCAACTAGGGGACTGGTCAACTTCATCACGAAAATAAATCTCTTCTAAGTTAAACAAGAGAGGGTTAAGCGACCACGTCTGGTCGCAGTGCAAAAAGCATCAAACCTTACTCCACAAGAAAAGAGATGAAAGTTTAGTTCACACTAGGAAACCAAATATTGGAAGAAAGATGCAAAGAGAACGTAGTAAATGTGTGGCAATGAGAACAGGAAATGAGAAGGGATGGATGAAAGAGTTAGAGGCAGAGTGAAAGTAATAATGTACAAATAATATGTTTGATTGATTGTTAAAAAAAGTATCAAGCTACCCATTAAACAAAAACTACATGATACTATCTACATATCGTACCCGAAAGTGACGTAATCTGTTAGTAGGTCCCTAATCCTCTTGTCGAAAATGTTTTGATCCATATCGATCTTCGTGTATAAATCAATCACTTCATTATAATTCTCAGACAAAGACATGTCTGGAATTTTATCTTCTGGGACCGAGATGATCGTCACCATTTTAAGCGCGATACAAAGAGCGTACCCGCTGTACGTTTGAAGATGCTTCTGTAAGATGGCGCGCGGGTAGACTGCGTTTGGATCTTCGCCAAACTCTAGCAACATTTTTGAACAACTGCTGTAGTAGGTTTCGATTAAATCTTGCCAGTGTTTGTTTCGCACCTCGCCGTCGCAACATACAAAGAGTATCATCGATACATCGACAGCTGGCGAGCATACTCGAGAAGTTTGCCAATCAATGATGCGAACGTCCTATAAAAAACCAAACTTTTACAACAGCTTGTCGTATAACACCCGTACCTTTTCGTTAAACAAAAGATTGGAAGACCACAAATCGCAATGACCTATGACACCGTATTCATCTTTGGGATCAAAACGGAAATGACGTACGAACATTTCGTGAATTTTAGTATGAAATGTTCGAACCTTTTCGTGCATAGTTTGAAAGGTTTTCAGATCGAACAAAGCTAAGTACTTCGTGCTCCATGTCGTTACCCCTTTGACAGCCATCTTGACGTATTCATCTTCTTCAAATGTTTCGCATCTAATATTCGTGGAGAATTTTTGGAAAAGTTCAGGATTTTTTCTGCGCAACACAAACGACAAAGCATGAAATTTACCGATTTCTTTCGCCAAAATGTTAGCTTGATGATAAGTTAAAGTTTCCAATCGATCGACGACTTTAAACGAAATCAAATTTTCGAGCACGACCAATTCTTCCATAGCCTTCATAGATGACGCGTAATACTTCGGATACGATTCGAAACGATTTTCGATTTTTACCTTCGCCTGCATTTCGGCAAACGCAGGAAAGACGGTTTCGTACACGAACGCCTCACATTGATACGAACTCTCTATGGAAAGCATTTTTCTGGTGGAAATGTCGTGCAACGCTATTTTTAACACCAAACGTAACTGGACTTCCTGCTCGTTTTCATTTTTACCGTTCACCAACAACTTTATTATTTCTCCGGTGAAGTTGGAATGATCTTTAAGATCAGATCGAGTTCGCAAGATTCACGAGTTATTTTTAGACAATTTAAAAGCGAATCTAAACACTCCGCCACTTCCTTCCGCTCACTAATGGGTGACATTATAATAAACTGGTACAGATTACTCACAAATGTTAATTATTAATATTTTTCAACAACTTGGTTTCGACTTTATCTGATGCTGATACCTTTTATCTTTAACCAAATATTTGGTCGATCACGTGATTAAAATTATGCGGAAAATTTATCGACGTACGTATACTTGTGTAAAAGCCAACGAACCTTTATTTTAATTTTTGGTTTACGAAGTGTGTTTTGTTGTGCGGCGCACTTAACGTATAAGTACGGATATATTGTAATTATGTCAATTGTCATCACCACCTTTGGATTATGTTCGAGCATTAAAGCTTCTGACTTGGAAGACAATGAACAAAGTTCTCATTGACATCAAGCGACTGAAAAAGTATTTACCTAGTTTATTTTGTTTAATATTTCGAGTAAGTTGAATGGAAATATGAGTAAAATGTCTTGTTAGATTCAATTTTTAAATTGTAACGCGATAACTGGTCAAGTTTATATTTATAATTTTGCTCAATTGTTACAAATTAATTGCAAAATTATTATTATAAAATTAAGTAAGGAAGCTTACAAGTTTTAAAGAGAAGCAATGAAGGATTAGATCTCCAAAAAGGAAAGACAGAAGAAAAAAACAAGAAGAAGAAGGAACAGAAGTCAAGGAGATGCGGGAGATGGAAAAGAAAGAGACAAAAGAAATAAACTTGAACCAAGAAAAACAAATATAGAAGGAAAAAAATATATAAAAGGAAATCAAGTAAATAAATAGTAATTTAGAAACTAAGTGTAAACGACGGGAAGAAAAGTGAGAAAAAATTTAGTAGAATGGAAGTAAAAGGGGAAAAATACGAAGTGAATGAAACATCAATAAAGAAAGCGACAGAAAGAAATAATAATGACATAATACAGGCTACAATACGAACGGGGGCAAAGAAATAGAGAAAAAGGAGATGGGTAGAGAAGAATAAAAGAAAAATAGATGGGATTTATGACAAAAGTATTTGCAAAAGGCGTCTACAAGAGAACAAAAAAGTGTGATGATCTAGGTGGAAAGATTGGAAATGAGGAAGAATCAGATCATCAGCCAATGAAAGTGAGCATAATAAAGAAAAGGAAAATGGAGAGAAAAAATTACTAATCAAAATGCAGAAAGATATAAAGAAAACTTGAAGGAGAAACAAGAAACATTAGAGAAGTTGGAAGAGGTGATAAGGGGAATAATGAGAAAATGGAGGAAGCAGTAGAAAAAGAAGGTTTAGAAAAACAAAAAAAGTGGGAAGAAGGGCGGAATACAGAAACAGAAAGTGCAAGAAAACAAAAAAAAAGAGAAGAGGGAGAAGAAGATGAAAGAAAAAAAGAGTAGATATTGTAGTATATAAAAACCAGCAACTTTGTCGACACAAGTGTTAGCAGTTACATAAGTCGATCCTTCGATTATCATAGCCAGCAAAGAGTTGGCGATTCGAGAATGTTATTTTGCCAACACTTAGTTAGTTAAGATCTACTTATGTAACTGCTAACAACTCTGTCGACAAACTTGCTTCAATGCGAATGCATTTCGGTAGCGTCCCCAGGTAGCGGATAAATTATCGTAAGAGACGATTAGGTCAGAGCTGCAAAAACGCTCATCTAATATGTAAATATGACTGGTGTCGATCAAGACGGTTACATAATCTAACTGTCACGTTGTGGTTAAGGCCCTGCAGTTGGAAGTGGGAAAAGTCTTGGTTTAGTTGTCTGGGTTAAGAGGTGGAACAGCATATACCGAAGGATGAATGGCTATGGGTTAAATTAGTCACTAGTATACAAAGATACTATGCTCCCTCTAGAGTATATACCCTTAATTGGTAAAAGACTTTGGGCTGTTTTGACTTCATCTACTCGTGGGAAAAAATAAATATAGACCCAAAAAATAAAAACTAAACTAAAGAGAAGAAACTCATGGCCTCAAAAGTACCTCAACCAAAGGCAACCGAACGCTTGATCTAAGGGTTACCAAACTAGTCGAAAAGATCGACAGCTTAAAGTAGGCCGCAACCAAAAAGGCTGTACAATGTCACCGTTAGAAAATACAAGTTCTTGTTGAACGAAGGATTTGGCAAAATCAAACTCTTATCTGAAGGAGGAGGAATTTGTAGTTCTTCGGAAAGAAATGCCGGCACCGACGTCAAAAACACAAACATTCTAGGATTAGAGTCCGAAGGATGCTACAAAGCCAAAACAGAAGGTGGGTCGGACTCAGGCTAGCAGACAAAAATATGTCGCATGTAAAGAAGCTTTGGAAAGAACAAAAAAGGCACTGAAACTCCTCAGCACTGAGCAGGTGGATTTATTCTAGTTTTTTATTAGAAATATAGTAGAGGAAAAATGAAGGAAAACTATAAAACCTAAGTTAATAAGGCAGGATACATAATGTTATTAAGTAATGATGCGGCAACAGTAGAATGACTCAAAGCGGTGGTAATAAATCTCCACTCCTAGAGTAGCAGTCTTATGCACTTTTTTCTAAATGATGAAGATCTGCCGGCGGAGAGGATCTTTAACCGCATACACAACCAAAATGATGATGTTGACACCCTAAATTGGTGGTTAGTGCGGAAGGAAGAGAAGAGTACTTCTGCACTTTTAGTCCTCTCCATTGACCAAAAATTCTTAAACTCTGTGGAAGACCAAAAGAGGAACAGAACTAAGGTTTCAAGGAGATCGCAACTAAACTCAGAAAATCTCTACTTAAACGCCATATCAGCAATAAAATGGAGTTGGTACAACACTCAGGTGCCCATTAAGTGGTTGTGTCTTGCACACCGAACTACTCCTCTCAACTGACTGCTCGACTTCAATGTGGGATGTGATTTTAAATCGTTAGTTACCACCGGAGAGCGCAACGAAAGAGTGAAAAGCTGCTATTGGGATCGTGGTAACAGTCCCCCCCTCCATTAAGAGAGTCTCGTTGGTGGCGTCGTTGGTCTGATGATAGCAGTAATTGTTGGTGTCGGTGGGGTTTTGGTGGTGTATTCGGTCGCATCTGGTCCGCACGGCCGTCTGTGGCGAAAACTAGTTTCACTGGGGCGGGTGCGGCAACTCTCCAGGCTATACCAGTAAGCGTCACGACTGTGGAACGCTGGACCTGCGACGTGTGCGGTAGACCGGCAGGCGTGTTCACGCCAGCAAGTTTTCCGGGACGGAGTTCGGCAGCGAGGAGTTGGCGACAATCGTAGCGAGGACGGGTTACTCGCAGCTTTGCGAGTTTTGACGATGCAGTCGCCGTCGTAATGTTGATTAGGTGTGCAAATCGTAGTGTTTTACACCCAGAACCGTTTACTCTCAACTGACTGCTGTGAACTTTTTTTGACTTCAGTGGCCACCTCCGGAAGGTACAACTAGGCAGAGGAAATCTGCCGTTGGCTGCATGTAACAATTCCTTCAGCTGAAGAGTAATCTCGGCTGTGGCGTAGTTAGTGTGATGATAACGGTAGTTGCTGGTGTCGGTGGTATGGAGGCGTATATGTGGTATATTCCGTCGCATCTGGGCCACACGGACGTCCGTAGCGATGACTGGTTTTACTAGGGCTTCTGCGGCAACTCCTACAAGCTGTAGCAGTAAGCGTCGGAGGCGGTATTTACTACTTTGGAACGCTGGGTCTGTGGCGACAAACATTCCTATGACAGACTGCGGCAGCGAGAAGTTGGCGACAGTAGTAGCGAAGGTGGGTTACTCGCAGCTTCGCGGACTTCTGCAGTTTTGATGGCGGCGGTTGGTGTAGTGGTGTTGAATGTTTACACCGGTTTGATGCGAAAACGGTTAGTGGGTTGTGTACTGGCCGGTAGCTCGTCGGAGGCGGTGGTCCTAGGTACGCTGCTACTTGATACAAAAACCCAGGTTTTTGGTGTGTAATGGTCTATTATTACTATATACTAAAACCACTATTTACATCTACTAATTCAAGGTCGGTTGGTGGCGGTTCCGCGGACACACGGAGGGCGTGACGAGGTACAGGATAGATTCAGTTGGCTGCGTGGCAACAGAGTCCGTTGCACCCTGTAAAGGCAGCTTGTGCTGCTTTATGCCACAGGTTTGCTCATGGCATAAATAGTTTAGGAACCTTAAGTTAATGGGAAAAGCATATGTAGGGTAAGAATTAAAAACTGCAGGGAGGCATATAATTGTTCTGCTTTATTTTCGAGAGTAGCAATCCAGATCACTAATCTTATAAATGCAATGATTCTTTCAGTATACATCGATGTGGACACAACGACAATAGTTGTAAACCTAGAAGTTTCTAAAAGAAAGAACGAGGTGATCTTCACTTTAGAATACTTTCCTGGGGAGAAGCAAGAGACTTGATAAAAGTACCTTAGCCTTGCTGTAAACGCGTACAATTTTATCTGGAGTAGCACCAAGACCAACAACATAACACCTACTACTAGGTGGCTAACTTGGGTAACCGTCGGACATTCATAAATTTTATCGGACAAGAGGATCTTACTGTCTGAAGATTTGGTTAACTCAATAAAGAGATGGAGAGTTTTTGATGAGATATTTTATCTGATTATTGCTGGATCATGTTTGACATGTGAACTTTCAATATAATTGATCAACGAGGAGTACACGGTACATAAAAGAAGCAACTAAACCAAACGTGCAGATAGGCATGTAATAAAATTAAAATTATAAATGACCATGAAAATACTGGTTATCTTAAATCGAAGACGATTACAAAAGTTTACAGGGCAAACTGTCTTCTTAAGTTCAAAAAGATTTACAGAATACCTAAGCTCGTGGAAAAACTAAGCAACAAGATCATGAGAAAATTTAATAAAGCAAAGACTACAAAAAAGATGGAAGAAGCAACCGAATTCAACAAAAACCTCGTAAAGATAAGAAAAGTTCCTGAAACAAGGCTGCGTCAAAGAGCAGTGGGTACTTTGAAACGAGAAGACGGTAAATAAAAGAGAATCATAGACAGTAGAACAAAACTAAGAACCGATAGTTCCCACATCAATAAAATGGCATCGCTTAAAATAATTACTTGGGTTATAGGGTCCTTTAACCTTCAATTTCCCAGATCCGGGTCAGGTAGGGTATTTTCCACTTTCATTCAACAAGGGAAGGACGTTTTAATTAAAAAAAACTGATCAAGGTATTTAGATACATTTGTTATATGGCTTATTCATTGTCTAGTTCTATTTATACAGAAGAAGGACAACAAGCTTCTTGCCGCACTCGGGTGGTACCGACCAATCAGTTGATGCTTAAGACAATAGAGAATATAGGGGATCAGCGGTACTGATGAATTAAATAAGATAGCTTTATCAGCCTTTATTATCATAAAGGGAGTCTTTGATAATGGTGCCTGTGGTTCAATGGTTCCCGTAGTAAAGAGCGATAAATAACCTCATCATGAACTGGATAAAGACATACTGGTGGAAAGAATGGTGACTGCCAGCAAGGATTAAGGATGGCTGAGTCTTAGATTATGTCGATGACATAGCCATTACTGTGAGATTCTATCATTGGAGAGAGAATACAAAATTTAATTAGACTAAAGGAGGTCTGACCATGAATCTAAATAAAACTACAGTTGTACGATTTGCAAAACAAACGAACTTAAACAACCTTAAATCAAACGAAATGGTACTACCGCCCCCTCTCAGAAGAGGGTGGCTCTACACAAGAAATTAACATGGGAAGTCACTTAACCAAAACATCTAACAAGACTATAAAAATGTTATGAAAACTTAACTCCAAAGTAAGTATCTGGATTTTCAAGCAGGTTTTTCTATGCATCTTTAGTCTGGTAGAGGAAAGTTGAGTAAAGCACAGGAAAAGCGAAGCTGAGCAAAGTGCAAGGACTAGCATGTCTAAGCAGCATAGTCAAAAGAAGAACCACATCCACAGTCACGATGGAAATCTTGCTTGGTTTGGATCTCCTATTGAAAAAATAAAGCAGAGTCTTAAACTGCTCAAGGAATTTCATTTTAAAGAAGAAAACCTCAAATATCTACAAGGTACCAGTGGGCGACAAAAAAATGTTGTTTGACTCAAATACAAAGTTCTTTCCCGATAGAAAAGAATGGAATAGAGGTACTGAATGTGTATGGAGAGGTTTACAAACGTGGTCTACGAATAGATAAAAAATTGAATGATCTTAATAATCATCTAATGAGAGACTAAGCATAAGGTCCTACAGATAAGCGGCATTAAAAGCTTTGGAAGGCAATGGCCGAAAATTAGAAAAGGTTCACAAGTGCTATCAAGCCCTAAATCAGCTGGGCGACAGGAATAGAGTTAAGTTTGTCTGGTGGCCAGGGTATGAAGAAATAACAGACATCAAAAAAGCCGATCAGCAATAGTACATATATAGGTACGTGTTTGGCCAAAGGGATTTTTAGAAGATTATTACCAACTGAGCAGAGAATCAACAGATTCTGGAACATCTAGAACACAACACCTATCAAGATTGTGTGAAACATTTAGGATTGACAGATGATGACACATTAAGATACTATGGTGAAGAGATGAAAATAATAGATCCTATTATCATGAAATGTCTAATGGGAATGAAATACCTAGAAGATATCCTTATCAAGAAGGAGAAATTACTAAAACTATCAACTAGGGGACTGGTCAACTTCATCACGAAAATAAATCTCTTCTAAGTTAAACAAGAGAGGGTTAAGCGATCACGTCTGGTCGCAGTGCAAAAAGCATCAAACCTTACTCCACAAGAAAATGAGGTGAAAGTTTAGTTCACACTAGGAAAC
Organism: Abscondita cerata; assembly: GCA_030710515.1. Classification (NCBI taxonomy): domain Eukaryota; kingdom Metazoa; phylum Arthropoda; class Insecta; order Coleoptera; family Lampyridae; genus Abscondita; species Abscondita cerata. The sequence goes on along the minus strand of JALBCR010000852.1, from coordinate 160,212 downwards.
CAAATATTGGAAGAAAGATGCAAAGGGAACGTAGTAAATGTGTGGCAATAAGAACAGGAAATGAAAAGGAAAATTACTAAGAGAAAAAAAAGGGTCTAGGATGGATGAAAGAGGTAGAGGCAGAGTGGAAGTAATAAAGAACAAATAAAATGTTTGATTGATTGTTAAAAAAAAAGTATCAAGCTACCCATTAAACAAAAACTACATGATACTATCTACATATCGTACCCGAAAGTGACGTAATCTGTTAGTAGGTCCCTAATTCTCTTGTCGAAAATGTTTTGATCCATATCGATCTTCGTGTATAAATCAATCACTTCATTATAATTCTCAGACAAAAACATGTCTGGAATTTTATCTTCTGGGACCGAGATGATCGTCACCATTTTAAGCGCGATACAAAGAGCGTACCCGCTGTACGTTTGAAGATGCTTCTGTAAGATGGCGCGCGGGTAGACTGCGTTTGGATCTTCGCCAAACTCTAGCAACATTTTTGAACAATTGCTGTAGTAGGTTTCGATTAAATCTTGCCAGTGTTTGTTTCGCACCTCGCCGTCGCAACATACAAAGAGTATCATCGATACATCGACAGCTGGCGAGCATACTCGAGAAGTTTGCCAATCAATAATGCGAACTTCCTATAAAAACCAAACTTTTACAACAGCTTGTCGTATAACACCCGTACCTTTTCGTTAAACAAAAGATTGGAAGACCACAAATCGCAATGACCTATGACACCGTATTCATCTTTGGGATCAAAACGGAAATGACGTACGAACATTTCGTGAATTTTAGTATGAAATGTTCGAACCTTTTCGTGCTTAGTTTGAAAGGTTTTCAGATCGAACAAAGCTAAGTACTTCGTGCTCCATGTCGTTACCCCTTTGACAGCCATCTTGACGTATTCATCTTCTTCAATTGTTTCGCATCTAATATTCGTGGAGAATTTTTTGAAAAGTTCAGGATTTTTTCTGCGCAACACAAACGACAAGGCATGAAATTTACCGATTTCTTTCGCCAAAATGTTAGCTTGATGATAAGTTAAAGTTTCCAATCGATCGACGACTTTAAACGAAATCAAATTTTCGAGCACGACCAATTCTTCCATAGCCTTCATAGATGACGCGTAATACTTCGGATACGATTCGAAACGATTTTCGATTTTACCTTCGCCTGCATTTCGGCAAACGCAGGAAAGACGGTTTTGTACACGAACGCCTCACATTGATACGAACTCTCTATGGAAAGCATTTTTCTGGTGGAAATGTCGTGCAACGCTATTTTTAACACCAAACGTAACTGGACTTCTTGCTCGTCTTCATTTTTACCCTTCACCAACAACTTTATTATTTCTCCGGTGAAGTTCGATTGATCTCCAACATCCAGATCGAGTTTGCAAGATTCACGAGTTATTTTTAGACAATTTAAAAGCGAATCTAAACACTCCGCCACTTCCTTCCGCTCACTAATGGGTGACATTATAATAAACTGGTACAGATTACTCACAAATGTTAATTATTAATATTTTTTCAACAACTTGGTTTCGACTTTATCTGATGCTGATACCTTTTATCTTTAACCAAATATTTGGTCGATCACGTGATTAAAATTATGCGGAAAATTTATCAACGTACATATACTTGTGTAAAAGCCAACGAACCTTTATTTTAATTTTTGGTTTACGAAGTGTGTTTTGTTGTGCACTTAACGTATAAGTACGGATATATTGTAATTACCACCACCACATTTGGATTATGTTCGAGCATTAAAGCTTCTGACTTGGAAGACAATAAACAAAGTTCTCATTGACATCAAGCGACTGAAAAAGTATTTACCTAGTTTATTTTGTTTAATTTTTCGAGTAAGTTGAATGGAAATATGAGTAAAACGTCTTGTTAGATTCAATTTTTAAATTGTAACGCGATAACTACTTAAGTTTATATTTATAATTTTGTTTAATTGTTACAAATTAATTGCAAAATTATTATTATAAAATTAAGTAAGGAAGCTTACAAGTTTTTAAAGAGAAGCAATGAAGGATTAGATCTCCAAAAAGGGAAAAACAGAAGAAAAAAAACAAGAAGAAGAAGGAACAGAAGTCAAGGAGATGCGGGAGATCGAAAAGAAAGAGACAAAAGAAATAAACTATAACCAAGAAAAAACAAATATAGAAGGAAAAAATATATAAAAGGAAATCAAGTAAATAAATAGTAATTTAGAAACTAAGTGTAAACGACGGGAAGAAAAGTGAGAAAAAATTTAGTAGAATGGAAGTAAAAGGGGAAAAATACGAAGTGAATGAAACATCAATAAAGAAAGCGACAGAAAGAAATAATAATGACATAATACAGGCTACAATACGAACGGGGGCAAAGAAATAGAGAAAAAAGGAGATGGGTAGAGAAGAATAAAAGTATAAGAAAAATAGATGGGAATTATGACAAAAAGTATTTGCAAAAGGCGTCTGCAAGAGCACAAAAAAGTGTGATGATCTAGGTGGAAAGATTGGAAATGAGGAAGAATCAGATCATCAGCCAATGAAAGTGAGCATAATAAAAAAAAGGAAAATGGAAAGAAAAAATTACTAATCAAAATGCAGAAAGATATAAAGAAAACTTGAAGGAGAAACAAGAAACATTAGAGAAGTTGGAAGAGGTGATAAGGGGAATAATGAGAAAATGGAGGAAGCAGTAGAAAAAGAAGGTTTAGAAAAACAAATAAAATAGTGGGAGGAAGAGCGGAATACAAAAACAAAAAGTGCAAGAAAACAAAAAAAAAAGAAATGAGAAGAGGGAGAAGAAGATGAAAGAAAGGAAGAGTAGATATTGTAGTATATAAAACTAGCAACTTTGTCAACACAAGTGTTAGCAGTTACATAAGTCGATCCTTTGATAATCATAGCCAGCAAAGCGTTGGAGATTCGAGAATGTTATTTTTGCCAACACTTAGTTAGTTATGATCTACTTATGTAACTGCTAACAACTCTGTCGACAAACTTGTTTCAATGCGAATGCATTTTGGTAGCGTTCCCAGGTAGCGGATAAATTATCGTAAGAGACGATTAGGTCAGAGCTGCAAAAACGCTCATCTAATATGTAAATATGACTGGTGTCGATCAAAACGGTTACTTAATCCAACTGTCACGTTGTGGTTAAGGCCCTGCAGTTGGAAGTGGGAAAAATCTTGGTTTAGTTGTCTGGGTTAAGAGGTGGAACAGCATATACCAAAGGATGAATGGCTATGGGTTTAATTAGTCACTAGTATACAAAGATACTATGCTCCCTCTAGAGTATATACCCTTAATTGGTAAAAGACTTTGGGCTGTTTTGACTTTATCTACTCGTGGGAAAAAATTCATATAGACCCAAAAAATAAAAACTAAACTAAAGAGAAGAAACTCATGGCCTCAAAAGTACCTCAACCAAAGGCAACGGAACGCTTGATCTAAGGGTTACCAAACTAGTCGAAAAGATCGACAGCTTAAAGTAGGTCACAACCAAGAAAGGTACAGCCCAATGTCACCGTTGGAAAATACAAGTTCTTGTTGAACGAAGGATATGGCAAAATCAAACTCTTATCTGAAGGAGGAGGAATTTGTAGTTCTTCGGAAAGAAATGCCGGCACCGACGTCAAAAAGGCAAACATTCCAGGATTAGAGTTCGAAGGATGCTACAGAGCCAAAACAGAAGGTGGGTCGGTTGCCCAATCTTAAAGGACTCAGGCTAGGAGACAGAAATATGTCGCATATAAAGAAGCCTTGGAAAGAACAAAAAGGCATTGAAACTCCTCAGCACTAAGCAGGTGGACTTGTTCTACTTTTATATTAGAAATATAGTAGAGGAAAAATGAAGGCAAACTATAAAACCTAAGTTAATAAGGCAGGATACATAATGTTATTAAATAATGATGCGGCAACAGTAGAATGACTCAAATCGGTGGTAATAAATCTCCACTCCTAGAGTAGCAGTCTTATCCATTTTTTTTCTAAATGATGAAGATCTGCCGGCGGAGAGGATCTTTAACCGCATACACAACCAAAATGATGATGTTGACACCCCAAATTGGTGGTTAGTGCGGAAGGAAGAGAAGAGTACTTCTGCACTCCATTGACCAAAAATTCTTAAACTCTGTGGAAGACCAAAAGAGAAACAGAACTAAGGTTTCAAGGAGATCGCAACTAAACTCAGAAAATCTCTACTTAAACGCCATATCAGCAATAAAATGGAGTTGGTACAACACTCAGGTGCCCATTAAGTGGTTGTGTCTTGCACACCGAACTACTCACTCTCAACTGACTGCTCGACTTCAATGTGGGATGTGATTTTAAATCGTTAGTTACCACCGGAGGGCGCAACGAAAGAGTGAAAAGCTGCTATTGGGATTGTGGTAACAGTTCCCCCCTCCGATTAAGAGAGTCTCGTTGGTGGCGTCGTTGGTCTGATGATAGCGGTAATTGTTGGTGTCGGTGGGGTTTTGGTGGTGTATTCGGTTGCATCTGGTCCGCACGGGCGTCTGTGGCGAAAACTGGTTTCACTGGGGCGGGTGCGGCAACTCTCCAGGCTATACTAGTAAGCGTCACGACTGTGGAACGCTGGACCTGCGACGTGTGCGGTAGACCGGCAGGCGCGTTCACGCCAGTAAGTATTCCCGGGACGAAGTTCGGCAGCGAGGAGTTGGCGACAATCGTAGCGAGGACGGGTTACTCGTAGCTTTGCGAGTTTTGACGACGCAGTCGCCGTCGTAATGTTGATTAGGTGTGCAAATCGTAGTGTTTTACACCCAGAACCGTTTACTCTCAACTGACTGCTGTGAACTTTTTTTGACTTCAGTGGCCACCTCCGGAAGGTACAACTAGGCAGAGGAAATCTGCCGTTGGCTGCATTGTAACAATTCCTTCAGCTGAAGAGTAATCTCGGCTGTGGCGTAGTTAGTGTGATGATAACGGTAGTTGCTGGTGTCGGTGGTATGGAGGCGTATATGTGGTATATTCCGTCGCATCTGGGCCGTACGGACGTCCGTAGCGATGACTGGTTTACTAGGGCTTCTGCGGCAACTCCTACAAGCTGTAGCAGTAAGCGTCGGAGGCGGTATTTACGATTTTGGAACGCTGGGTCTGTGGCGACAAACATTCATATGACAGACTGCGGCAGCGAGAAGTTGGCGACAGTAGTAGCGAAGGTGGGTTACTCGCAGCTTCTCGGACTTCTGCAGTTTTGATGGCGGCGGTTGGTGTAGTGGTGTTGAATGTTTACACCGGTTTGATGCGAAAACGGTTACTGGGTTGTGTACTGGCCGGTAGCTCGTCGGAGGCGGTGGTCCTAGGTACTTTGCTACTTGATACAAAAAAACCCAGGTTTTTGGTGTGGAATGGTTTATTATTTCTATATACTAAAACCACTATATACATCTATTAATTCAAGGTCGGTTGGTGGCGGTTCCGCGGACACACGGAGGGCGTGACGAGGTACAGGATAGATTCAGTCCGTTGCACCCAGTAAAGGCAGCTTGTGCTGCTTTATGCCACAGGTTTGCTCATGGCATAAATAGTTTAGGAACTTTAAGTTAATGAGAAAAGCATATGTAGGCTAAGAATTAAAAACTGCAGGGAGGCATATAATTGTTCTGCTTTATTTTGGAGAGTAGCAATCCAGATCACTAATCTTATAAATGCAATGATTCTTTCAGAATACATCGATGTGGACACAACGACAATAGTTGCAAACCTAGAAGTTTCTAAAAGAAAGAACGAGGTGATCTTCACTTTAGAATACTTTCCTGGGGAGAATCAAGAGACTTGATAAAAGTACCTTAGCTTTGCTGTAGACGCGTACAATTTTATCTGGGGTAGCACCAAGACCAACAACATAATACCTACCACTAGGTGGCTAACTTGGATAACCGTCCGACATTCATAAATTTTATCGGACAAAAGGATCTTACTGTCTGAAGATTTGGTTAACTCAATAAAGAGATGGAGAGTTTTTAATGAGATATTTTTATCTGATTATTGCTGGATCATGTTGGACATGTGAGCTTTCAATATAATTGATCAACGAGGAATACACGGTACATAAATGAAGCAACTAAACCAAACGTGCAGATAGGCATGTAATAAATAAACTTTGAATTAAAATTATAAATGTCCATGAAAATACTGCTTATCTTAAATCGAAGACGATTACAAAAGTTTACAGAGCAAACTGTCTTCTTAAGTTCAAAAAGATTTACAGAATACCTAAGCTGGTGGAAAAACTAGGCAACAAGATCATGAGAAAATTTAATAAAGCAAAGACTACAAAAAAGAAAGAAGGAGCAACAGAATTCAACAAAAAACCTCGTAAAGATAAGAAAAGTTCCTGGAAAAAGGCTGCGTCAAAGAGCACTGGGTACTTTGAAACGAGAAGACGGTAAATAGAAGAGAATCATAGAGAGTAGAACAAAACTAAAAACCGATAGTTCCCATATCAATAGAATGGCATCGCTTAAAATAATTACTTGGGTTATAGGGTCTTTTAACCTTCAATTCCTCAGATCCAGGTCAGCTAGGGTATTTTCCACTTCCATTCAACAAGGGAAGGACGTTTTAATTAAAAAAACTGATCAATGTATTTAGATGCATTGATGATTTAGATGCTTAAGACAATAGAGAAACTAGGAGATTAGCGGTACTGATGAATTAAAAGAGATAGCTCTATCAGCCTTTATTGGCATAAAGGGAGTTTTTGATAACGGTGCCTGTGGTTCAATCACTCTCATTCCCTTAGTAAAATAGCGATAAACAACTTTATCATGAACTGGATAAAGATATGCTGGTGGGAAGAATGGTGTTTTTTTTTACTGTTGTGATCGCTACTGCACGACTTAAGGATGGCTGAGTCCTGGATTATGTCGATGACATAGCTATTACTATGAGATTCTATAATTAGAGAGAAAATGCGAAATTCAATTAGACTAAAGGAGGTTTGACCCTGAATCCAAATAAAACCACAGTTAACGATTTGCAAAACAAAGGAACTTAAACAACCTAAAATCAAACGAAATGGTACTACCGCCCCCGTCTCAGAAGAGGGTGGCTCTACACAAGAAATTAACATGGGGAAGTCACTTAACCAAAACATCTAACAAGACTATAAAAATGTTATGAAAACTTAACTCAAAAGTAAGTATCTGGATATTCAAGCACAGAAAAAGCGAAGCTGAGAAAAGCGCAAGGACTAGGATGTCTAAGCAGCATAGCCGACAAAAGAAGCACATCCACAATTGCAATGGAAATCTTGCTTGATTTGGAGCTCCTATTGGAAAAATAAAAGAGGGTCTTAAACTGCTCAAGGAATTCCATTTTAAAAAAGAAAACCTCAAACATCTACAAGGTAACAGTGGGCGACAAAAAATGGTGTTTGACCACAAATACAAAGTTTTTTCCAGATAGAAAAAAATGAAAGAGAAGCACTGAATGTGTATAGAGAGATGATCTACGGATGAATCAAAAAATTGAAAATGGTATAGTGGCACGTGCCTCTTAATGATCATCTAATGAGAGAATAAGCATGATGTCTTACAGCTAACCAAAATTAAAAGCTTTGCAAGGCAATGGCCAAAAATCAGAAAAAGTTCACAAGTGCTATCAATCCCTAAATCAGCTGGGGGCAGGAATAGAGTTGAGTTTGTTTGGATGCCAGGTTATGAAGAAATAACAGGCATCGAAAAAGCCGATCAGCTTATAGGTACGTCTTTGGCCAAAAGGATTTTTAGAAGGTTATTACCAACTGAACAGAAAATCAACAAAATCTAGAACGTCTAGAACACAACACCAATCAAGATTGGGTGAAACATTTAAGACTGTCATGGTGAAGAGATAAAAATAATAGATTACATTATCATGAAGTGTCTAAAGGGAATGACATATCTAGAAGATATCCTTATCAAGGAGGAAGAATTACTAAAACTACCAACTAGGAGACTGGTCAACTTCATCAAGAAAATAGATCTTCTTTAAGTTAAACAAGAGAGGGTTAAGCGATCACGTTTGGTTGCAGTGCAAAAAACATCAAACACTACTCTACAAGAAAAAGAGATGAAAGCTAAGTTCAGACTAGGAAACCAAATATTGGAAGAAAGATGCAAAGAGAATGTAGTAAATGTGTGGCAATGAGAACAGGAAATGAGAAGGGAAATTACTAAGAGAGAAAAAAAAGGGTCTAGGATGGATGAAAGAGGTAGAGGCAGAGTGGAAGTAATAAAGAACAAATAAAATGTTTAATTGATTGTTAAAAAAATTTATCAAGCTACCCATTAAACAAAAACTACATGATACTATCTACATATCGTACCCGAAAGTGACGTAATCTGTTAGTAGGTCCCTAATCCTCTTGTCGAAAATGTTTTGATCCATATCGATCTTCGTGTATAAATCAATCACTTCATTATAATTCTCAGACTCAGACATGTCTGGAGTTTTATCTTCTGGAACCGAGATGATCGTCACCGTTTTAAGCGCGATACAAAGAGCGTACCCGCTGTACGTTTGAAGATGCTTCTGTAAGATGGCGCGCGGGTAGACTGCGTTTGGATCTTCGCCAAACTCTAGCAACATTTTTGAACAACTGTTGTAGTAGGTTTCGATTAAATCTTGCCAGTGTTTGTTTCGCACCTCGCCGTCGCAACATACAAAGAGTATCATTGATACATCGACAGCTGGCGAGCATACTCGAGAAGTTTGCCAATCAATAATGCGAACGTCCTATAAAAACCAAACTTTTACAACAGCTTGTCTTATAACACCCGTACCTTTTCGTTAAACAAAAGATTGGAAGACCACAAATCGCAATGACCTATGACACCGTATTCATCTTTGGGATCAAAACGGAAATGACGTACGAACATTTCGTGAATTTTAGTATGAAATGTTCGAATCTTTTCGTGCATAGTTTGAAAGGTTTTCAGATCGAACAAAGCTAAGTACTTCGTGCTCCATGTCGTTACCCCTTTGACAGCCATCTTGACGTATTCATCTTCTTCAAATGTTTCGCATCTAATCTTCGTGGAGAATTTTTGGAAAAGTTCAGGATTTTTCTGCGCAACACAAACGACAAAGCATGAAATTTACCGATTTCTTTCGCCAAAATGTTAGCTTGATGATAAGTTAAAGTTTCCAATCGATCGACGACTTTAAACGAAATCAAATTTTCGAGCACGACCAATTCTTCCATAGCCTTCATAGATGACGCGTAATACTTCGGATACGATTCGAAACGATTTTCGATTTTACCTTCGCCTGCATTTCGGCAAACGCAGGAAAGACGGTTTTGTACACGAACGCCTCACATCGATACGAACTCACTATGGAAAGCATTTTTCTGGTGGAAATGTCGTGCAACGCTATTTTTAACACCAAACGTAACTGGACTTCCTGCTCGTCTTCATTTTTACCTTCACCAACAATTTTATTATTTCTCCGGTGAAGTTGGAATGATCTCCAACATCCAGATCGAGTTCGCAAGATTCACGAGTTATTCTTAGACGATTCAAAAGCGAATCCAAACACTGACACACATCTTTGCGCTCACTTATCAATGCCATACTAGTGTAAGTTATTCGCAATGTATGTATGAAAATTTGGTCCGCACTTAACCCTTTTATACGGTTCCGACAAGATTTACCATACGTATATAAATTGTCAATTTATTGTTACAATTGAACATAAAGTGTGAGAAAATAACCATAAATGCAATTCAAGTAAAAAAACAATGTTGAATGGCAAATTATTTTAAGTACCTAGCAGAAAACCATGTTAACACTGGAAGTGCAATAGAACCTTTTAAAATTAAAAATAATGTAATATTTTAGAATTTTTATGAAACTACCGAATAAGCTGAAAAAAATGGCCTGCCGAGAGTTTGTTACTAGGTATGGTTAAAATAATTATAGACAGATGGACAAGTTTCGAAGCACTTCGAATATTGCCAATATGGGCAGAACAAGCCATAATACAGGATGTTTCATTATGCTTAGCACGCGGCCATATTTCGAAAACTATTGGGTATAGAAATTCGGAAAAAACCTTTTTATTACTAAAACGGGAATGAGAAAATCCTGGAAATTATTTTCAATTTCACTGCAAGGGAGCGCAATTGACAGGGCAAAGCATAAAATTTAAGATTTCATGTGAAGCTATGACATCATTAGAAAGCCTGAATAATTCCACATAAGTTTTGTCTGAGACTCCTTGGCGTACCGATTTAACAAGACAAGGAGAAGCTCCTGAATGTCTAACAATTTAAATGACTATATTTTCTAACTTATCTGATTATAGCCAACTTAGGCTTGTTTGTAAGAAAAATGTCAGTGTTTTTAAATACCGTATTCATGTGCTTTGTAATATCGATTGAAGTAAAATCATTACATTGAAATTAGAGAATAAGTCTTCGACTACTGTTCCTGTGTAAGTACCTTTTTTTACTTTCTTTTGTTTTAATAAAATATTTACTATCACAGGTTCTATTGATTGCAGGCACCTTTTTTCTTTTTGTTGGTTTTCCTTTAGTTTCTCCTGCTGGTCACTGCAGACGTACTCCGTTTTAATTAATCAATTGATTTTTAATTTTGGTTATGTTGGCAAGGATAATAATTGAAGTGGGGTTGGTATTATCACCAACGTTAGAATTTCAACCTACCTTAGAACCGCCTTCTGGTCAAGGACACCACCCAAGATAAGCTTGTTATCTGGTTCTTTGTGAGCAGCCCAGTAAGTATTATCAACAGAGTCCATTTTGGTATTTTTTTCTTCATTGGATAATAAAATATTAGATTTGAATACGGAAGCTGTCCCATCTGCCGATTAACTGTTGAACACCGAAGACTTCCTATTCATACAAGCTAAGTTAATTCTTTTATGCATGTCATTCATAAATTTTGTTGCGCTCTATGTACACCTACCGCAGCCGTGAGTTTAACAACGGACCTATTTGGTTCTGTATAGATAATTTTGTGAACTAAAAAGATCTTTCTACGTACTTGCGCTTTTAAACTATTTAAATAATCGGCTAAAGTCCGGTACTTCCCGTAATTGTTGTCAAGTACATTCTGAACCATATTTGCTACATGAACACGGTGAATCGCTTAAATGGAATAATCGGTGCTACGACTGTCAAAGTTTATAATACGCTAACCTAGTTATTTTCGATTTTACCTTCGCCTGCATTTCGGCAAACGCAGGAAAGACGGTTTTGTACACGAACGCCTCACATCGATACGAACTCACTATGGAAAGCATTTTTCTGGTGGAAATGTCGTGCAACGCTATTTTTAACACCAAACGTAACTGGACTTCCTGCTCGTCTTCATTTTTACCCTTCACCAACAATTTTATTATTTCTCCGGTGAAGTTGGAATGATCTCCAACATCCAGATCGAGTTCGCAAGATTCACGAGTTATTCTTAGACGATTCAAAAGCGAATCCAAACACTGACACACATCTTTGCGCTCACTTATCAATGCCATACTAGTGTAAGTTATTCGCAATGTATGTATGAAAATTTGGTCCGCACTTAACCCTTTTATACGGTTCCGACAAGATTTACCATACGTATATAAATTGTCAATTTATTGTTACAATTGAACATAAAGTGTGAGAAAATAACCATAAATGCAATTCAAGTAAAAACAATGTTGAATGGCAAATTATTTTAAGTACCTAGCAGAAAACCATGTTAACACTGGAAGTGCAATAGAACCTTTTAAAATTAAAAATAATGTAATATTTTAGAATTTTTATGAAACTACCGAATAAGCTGAAAAAAAATGGCCTGCCGAGAGTTTGTTACTAGGTATGGTTAAAATAATTATAGACAGATGGACAAGTTTCGAAGCACTTCGAATATTGCCAATATGGGCAGAACAAGCCATAATACAGGATGTTTCATTATGCTTAGCACGCGGCCATATTTCGAAAACTATTGGGTATAGAAATTCGAAAAAACTTTTATTACTAAAACGGGAATGAGAAAATCCTGGAAATTATTTTCAATTTCACTGCAAGGGAGCGCAATTGACAGGGCAAAGCATAAAATTTAAGATTTCATATGAAGCTATGACATCATTAGAAAGCCTGAATAATTCCGCATAAGTTTTGTCTGAGACTCCTTGGCGTACCGATTTAACAAGACAAGGAGAAGATTCTGAATGTCTAACAATTTAAATGACTATAATTTCTAACTTATCTGATTATAGCCAACTTAGGCTTGTTTGTAAGAAAAATGTCAGTGTTTTTAAATACCGTATTCATGTGCTTTGTAATATCGATTGAAGTAAAATCATTACATTGAAATTAGAGAATAAGTCTTCGACTACTGTTCCTGTGTAAGTACCTTTTTACTTTCTTTTGTTTTAATAAAATATTTGCTATCACAGGTTCTATTGATTGCAGGCACCTTTTTCTTTTTTGTTGGTTTTCCTCTTTAGTTTCTCCTGCTGGTCACTGCAGACGTACTCCGTTTTAATTAATTAATGGATTTTTAATTTTGGTTATGTTGGCAAGGATAATAATTGAAGTGGGGTTGGTATTATCACCAACGTTAGAATTTCAACCTACCTTGGAACCGCCTTCTGGTCAAGGACACCACCCAAGATAAGCTTGTTATCTGGTTCTTTGTGAGCAGCCCAGTAACTGTTATCAACGGAGTCCATTTTAGTATTTTTTCTTCATTGGATAATAAAATATTAGAGTTGAATACGGAAGCTGTCCCATCTGCCGATTAACTGTTGAACACCGAAGACTTCCTATTTATACAAGCTAACCCTAGTAGCACAACAACTTAGATTCTAACTAATATTTCATGCTATATTTTACCTCTATTTGAAACGCCTGTTTAGGTAGCACGTACCTACAACACTTAAGTCAATCCTAGCTTCGACTAGTATCCAGAATGTAGATCCTGTTTTTAGCTAGGGTCTAATAACAACATCTAGCTCGATTCTAGTTTTAAAAAACAGTTAGAATTTGAATACTTTTTCTACTTAACATCTAGTTGTAACACCTAACCCAATCCCACCTCTGAAGACAAGTTAGATTCTAATTACATCTGTTAGCTAGGATGTACCTACATCACTTACTTAGATATTTGCTTTAAGTCGTAAATAAAATGTAAGCACTTTTTCTAGTTATAATAGAACTAGGAATGTGTTCAAATTTAATAAAGATCAAACTAGAACTTATTAGTGTTTATATTTGAATATAAAATACATTGAATATAAAATATAAATCTAATTAATCTAATAATTTGATTTATTAATATTTCTAACAGTAAAGTTATTTAAGAAATAATTTCATTCATTCATTTATTTTTTCAACCTGTCCTTTATAGTAAACAAGTATTGTGATACGGATACCAGCACTTCTTTATCGGTTACCGTAGGGAATCTCTTACGAATCGCATCTACAAACAAATCAAAAGTTAATTAAAAAATAATAAATTTGAGAGCACCATAAAAATATTGACTACTTTAATAAATGATAGGAAATAGATACACAATTAAAACCTAAATAGGGTGACAATGATAGTATTTTGATAACTGGGAATTCTATAAATAATATACAGTGCGAGTCTCTAATTGAGAATAAATTCAATTAATCAAAAATTTTAAATCGCCGTCCTTTGATGAAAAAAAATTTGTACAGGGTGATCCATTAAGGATGGCGATCTGTCGTATCTCGAAACCGTACGTCCTACAACGTTGGGAAAAATTCTTATCACGAACTCGACCCATAAAAAATGTTGTAAAATATTTTTAAGTTCGTAGTTTTTCACTAGATGGGGCAATCTATAATTTATAAAATATAATTGAGTTTTTTTACAAAATATATCCTAATTAAGGTTAGTAAAAATGTCAGCATTAGAAGCTACTGTTTCTACTTTAAAACTTTTGTTTAAGTCTTTTTCTATATTACCCATTGTTATGTGGTGGGGAGCATAGAAAAAAACTATCTTTGATTAACTGAATTTATTCCAAGTTAGAGACTCGAACTGTATATTCACTATATTGTCTTTTTTTAAATAATTTTGAAGTCGAAGAATTTTGTATAGTTCTTTATGGGGTAAATGCTGTTTATTGCACCAGCAAACTTCAAAATTGCTACCGGCACACTTCAAAGTCGTCCCATAATGTATTACTTTGTGTCCATTATAATCACTTTACTGCCGATTTCGGAAAATAGTATATATTATATTATTAGAAGTGGAATAAGGCGTTTATTTTGTGTCGAGCTTAGAAGCTTGCTACTGAAGTCGTAGACAAGCAGTGCACTCTGAGCGAAACACAAATAAAGTATTCATTTTACTCTTATGGTTATAATTAAAAAAATGTTTATTTTGCAATTAAGTTTTTTCATTATTATAGATAACGTGTGATGTAAAATAATAATAAATGTTTATTACCTGTTATTGCTTTGTAGATTTTCAAAGAAGAAAAATTCAGTTTGTTATTTTTTTTCCCTTGGCCAGAATAGAGTGATGCTAATTCAGGTTGAAGCATTTTCTTCATGAAACTATAAATACCTTTGTGGTATGTCTCGCCTCCGCACAAAATAAAATGTTAACCTGGAAATTAAAGAATATTTAATGTATATAAGAAGAAAGTCCAAATGGAAAATTTACCAAAACTGGCATGATTTCTGGATCTTCTAGTTGGTTTTCTAAATTATTTATTTCACTGACTGATTTTAATGGGAAACGACTATTGATTTCTGAAATAATAGATTTTTCCCTCGGGTTATTTTCATTCTCCTTGTTGTAGTTAAGAATAATGTGGTCATATTTGCGATTCAATTCTTTGAGTTGGAAGACTATTTCCCCATATCGTTCGTTGACCCCGTTCAACCCCTGGACGATACAGTTTTCTATGCGGCCTTGAAATTTGTTTGTCTCTGCTTGTACTAAAAAAGTTATTGTAAATACATATCTTATGAGAATACCTACTATTTACTACACAGAAAGAGCAAAAAGAGTATCATCTGAGGAATACCTGATTATGAAAATGATAAATTATAAAACAAATATAATCTTGAACATTATGTATTAATTAATCGATTTAAAAAAGTTATTTGAGTAATATAATTTCTATGATTTTCTGAATATCATACTCTCTTTAACAAATTCATTAAATCAGAATTTTTTAAAATTGTATTTTATTGATTCAAATATCAAAAGAAAAGGAAATTGTTTCTTATATTACAGTGTGGGAAGTAGGATTTTACGGTGCGACAGCTTCGTTTGAGGAACGAACCCGAAGGGCGAGTTCTTCATTAGCTGAACCCGGTAAAATCACTTTACACACGAAATTTGTTCTTATAATATTTTTTGGCTGACGATCATAATCAAAAGTAAAAAAACAAAATTATTTCTACTGATTTTAAGTAAGCTACCACTTTACCGCATAGTAGCCGTACTTTACCGCATTGTGTGCAAAAATCAAGTTTCAAGACAAGTATAAACAACTGAAAAATGTCCTTTACAGTTCACGAGGCCAAAAATAATATTGCAAAACGCAAGTGTCAACAGAACTATGAAAAAATGCAATAACTTAGATTACGTACTAGTTTATAAAACGAAGAGATGGTTAAAGTGTAACATTTATGCAAAAGCACGTAAACTCATTTTTACTTTTTTGTTGCAATAGCGCAGTACAAAATACCTACATAGTATGAAATATACGTAATCAAAAATTGAATAATTGTTAATGCAACAGCATATGATATATGATATTAATTAAGCTTTTCTCACCGATTTTGTAGCAATATCAGCAAACTGTTGTAAGTATTCAGGTTGCATGTTATTTGGATCATGAATTGTAGTGGTTGATCCAGCAGGTTCCAAATTATGGAAAACTTGTTCTCCATGATTTTGTAATAGTAGGGCTTGCGTACTATAATCACGAGCAGCCGGTGAGTTTCCACAATTTGACAGTGACATCCTAGAACTTGCACTGCCGTAGTCGTCTAGTTGAAATAAGGGTTGCAACGGAGACGGATTCATAATCGTTGGCGATGGTGAACACACTCTGTCAGTGAGATTCAGTGACCCTAAAATAGAATGAAACTACACATTTTTTTATGTTATTCGATGGTTTATTACCTATAGGTTGATTAAATGTTGGCCTCTTATATGATTTTGAAGTCTTCAAACGTTTTGCCGATGGTTTTCTAGCCTCAACATCTTCCTCCGACGATGAAATGTCGGTGTCTAAATTGAAGTATATTGTGCTTTTCTTAATACCGACTGTGCCTCTTTGAGGTCCTGCACGTTCGATTTTTACAAGTTGCTTTGCACCATATAAACTCTCCCTCGCCGAGTTCGCTACAATTGTGGATAAGGTGACGTTTTTGTTGTCAGTCATTTTTGTCCAGCGGGAAATTTATATTGACTCTTATCAGAATTTGCCCAAATTGACGGAATGTAGTCAGCCGTATCATAATTTTGTGATTCATCACTCCACCAGTAAATTATGTCCCATTTGAACGAGCCGTAATCCATAATGATGCTAACGCAAATTATTAATTTTACGAAGGTGATGTGAAAGTGTAAATCACAAAAGGTTATGTAAATAATAAGAGTTCAATAATTGCTTTACAAGATTGATTTTAAACAGAAATTTTAATCCTAATCTTAAAATATAACATGTGTGTATTTAACTGGGTGTGAGATGCCTAAAACTACTTATACGTTTGAACGTTTATTATTTACAAAATTTATATTATTTACTTAGTATCAAACTTTTAATGAGAATATTTAAATGCTATATAACGACCTACTGCATTGCGTATTACAATACATTTACAGTTAATATCACTTATTTTTACACTCGTCTCTAAATCTGAGAATCCAGAAATGACATAAACACCAATACTCTTAGATGAAATAGGATATGTGTAAAGATTTTCTAAATGTGTTGATTGGTATCCTTTCATTACTCCATTATCTTCGCTTGAAATAATTTTAAAAATCTTTTGGTTTGACAAAATCACATAGCAGTCACGAGAATTTAGGGAAATATTATGTTCTCCCAAAATTTTGAACTAGATAGGTTAATGTTAGTCGTCATTAAAGTACGTCCCGCTCGTTTATGAATTTTAATATCTGCCTTTTCAGATAAACGTTTACAGATTTGCGATAGCGGTTTATTGAATCTCCTAAGTTTACTTTTTAGTTTACCTAAATAGTTCTCGAACGGAAATGCACTTAGTAAATTTAAAGACAAGCCAAAGTGAGTAATATCATCAGCGAGATGCAGCAAATTGTGAACATTGTACACACAACTATCGGTACCGTAAATTTGAGGAAAATGTTCAACGAATGTCTGAAGCATTTGCTGGGCAACTAATAAAAATGGTTTACAGTTAATAATATTTTCATGTAAAAGAATACGCATTGAACAATGTAAAAGTAAGAAATGTTCATATATTTCAACTGGTAGTGCGGTTTTTAAAACTATGGGCCCGACATACAGTAAAAAGCCTAAATTCCGTAGCTTTCCAACGATCTAACTCGGAAAGTGAACGAGTTTTCTAGAAAATTCCACGGGAATAAATTTTCTAAAATAAATAAGTTTCTGAGATATACTACAACGATCTCGCAAAGAAATTTTAACTTTTTTGTTGTGCCACCTTTTACCCAAGCGTTTAATAATTTTCTTACTACACCTAATAGTACCAAGTGCATGTAGTCTAATGCAAAATCATTCACCATATTAATACCAATAATATCTTGCAACGGACTCCTCCGTACGTGATGCAATTCATCACTCATGGATTCAAAGTCATCCCCGGTTCTTTTCACAAAATTATGATGTAAAGGAAATACAGTTCTCCGATTGACAGAAATTCCAACTGATGTACATCGTTCGCAACCGTGTTTACTGTTATGACTCCTAACGCATTTAATGTATGATCGAGCTGGAGCGTCGCATGTAAATCCTAATAAATAAACAAATAATTTGACCCCATTGAAAATAAAACCTTCAGTAGTTAGTCTATTGATTTCTTGAACTAAGTCTTTTAGAAACAAACTAACATTTTCGGGTTTAGAATCACCACAATACACTGCAACTGGAAAAGGGCCAGCAACAAAATTTTTAAAATTGTTAAACATAAAATAGGCCAGAATTGCGTACTTGATTTATTAAACAAAGGCAATCCATCAACGTTTATTAACAAATTAATTGTTTTTGTATCCATTATTTCACTATATATAAATTTGTTGTTTAAAATTTTGAACAGATAATTAGTGATTCCAAAAAACAAAATGCCCAGGTGTGCCTTTAGCACTTAAAATATTTTCAAATTCGATATGACGTCTTGTATTTAGCAAAGTTCTTGAATCTTTAGGAAGTTGCAAATCAGGAAAATATCTCGTAAACCTTTCAATAAATAAGTAATTTGATCGTGTGTTGCATTCTTTTCAAAAGCAAAACTTTGCAGTAAACTTTTAGTTTACCTGATTTTGACTCTATTATATTATTGGTTATATTAGACAAACAAACAGACTTTTCAGGCGTTGGTTCTCCTGCCCTTGCAGAATCAGAAATAATCTGTGAACTATCGTTAGTATTGATTTCTTCTGAAAAACTATGATATTGAAAGTTATATATAAGTTCATTATTAGTATTAGTATGATTAAAATTGGGTAGTTCAATTTGGGATGAGCTATGAATGCTTTGTTGTAAATTCGCAACCGTTTGTTTTATAAATCGATGTTTTCTAACCCGTTTTGTTGATTTCATTGTATATATCTTATCTTATATTGACTAGAATAACTAATGAGTTTAATATTTGTAGTAATCAAACAAAATGTTCAAACCACACTACTTTTGTAATTAAATATAATAGTCACGCGAAACAATTACAAAATAGTTTTATCTTATGAAATTGTAATTTTAATGCTTTATTTGTAATTGATTGTAAATACGTTTTTTTATTCTTTAATTTCAAAACCCTATTTCTATAAATCTTTGAAAAGAATACCGTCGGCGGTAGTCCTTTTGTGATGTGTTCGCGCCAATTGCAAAAATGTTTAACGCTAAAATAATTACACTATATAAAAGTATTTTAGTGAAGTAAGAACTCGTATTGCATTAGAAGTGAGAATAAAACCAGTTCAAGATTTACAAATCACTATACCCTCTATCTCTGTATAAATTTAAAAAAAGAAATATGTAACATAAAGCTATTAATGATATAATTATTTACCTTTTTATAATAAACCACCAACGGTAAAAACCTTATAAACAGTAAAATAGCACAAGCAACTTGATCAAAGTTTTGTTTGAATAAAAAATTAAACGATGTAACTGCAAAAGTGTGTTTGAAAACTAGTTATTCTCAACTAAGAGTGGGTAAAACTAAACTTTTTCAGTTTCGGATTAGCGCTTTACTTCACTACGATGAATAAGAAGTTTCCGTTTCTTTTCAACATGTGCAATATACAATAAGTAAAGTAGGAACGTAAATTTGTTATTTGAACTAATCACTACAGTAAATGTTTAAAGCATTTGTAGTAACATATTCAAAGAGTTAAAAAGAAATGGAAACATCCAAAACGAAGTTTTCTTACACCTACCACAAACCATAAATTACAAAAATGACAAGGGTATTCCAGGTAATGCAGGTAACAGATATACGTTCTTGTAAATTACACATGTTGAAAAGAAACGGAAACTTGTTATTCATATCGTAGCGAAATAAAGCACTAATCTGAAACTGAAACAGTTAAGTTTAAAGACTTATACTATACCTGCGTTTATTGTACTTAAAAATAACAAAGCCTTGCCCCTAGAACCGTTACTGCATAAATGGAAATTTCCATGAAATAAGCGTTGACTGAAGAAGAAATATGTAGTACAGGTACAAAAAATATTTTAAACTGATAAATTCAATAAAAGTAGATCAAGTTTTATGAATGTTATTTTGTTAACCAACTCAAAACAATGTATCACCAGTGGTATCACTCAATAACCACGTTATACATTTATATTATTTATAATAATAAACACTTGTTTATAAACATAAATAACATCATTGATATTCTGTAAATCTTTAATGAAAGGGTACTTTTAATAAGGGCTTATGCTACACTTCTTAAAGGTCGGTACAATGTTATGTAAAAATTTCAGTCAAAAATAATGAATAAAAATATTTACACATATTCCATGTTATTAAATGAATTAAAGTAAAAGTATATAAATAGTACTTACCTTTTAATATTAAAAACGCACTAAACCCCACATATCCCACATTTAATTTTATTTCGCAGTAGAAGTTTTTCTTCAATGTAAAGAAAATTATAAATCAACCGTTGGGCATTACAACAATCTCTTGTAATTTATACTTTATACTATGAATTGTAATTTATAGTAAAATAATTATATGTATAATGTATAGTAATTAATAATAAAAGTAGGTACCTTAACACCGATAAACATTACAATTAAAATAAAAAAAGTGGCTGTTGTCATATCGGTCAAATTAGTTGTTTTTTCAGAACAACATATTAATTAAATCTGTTTTTGTATTTTTTGAAATGGCAGTTTAATAAAAAACAATAGGGAAGGTTCTCGAACGTGAACTCATGCGGGTCTCTCCTATAATATTCAACGCAGCATAGCGGGGTTACTTTTTAATCTTTCCTTTCCATGTTGTTGCATGTTTTACTAAAATTTTATTTTCTAGATTCAACTAAAAGTACACCTTCCTCAAAAAATTATCCATTATTCTTCTTAAATACTACGACATGAAGGGCGAACAACCATGGCCCTTCATGTCCTAGTTTTTAAGAAGAATAATAAATAATTTTTGAGGAAGGTGTACTTTAATTGAATCAAGAAGTTAATCTCAAGCGCTACTTTCATATTTAATTTTATTTTCTAGTTAAATACGAGCTATAACTTAACCTTGCACAAACAGCTAGTATAACTATCTAAATTTATAGATAGAATCCAACTCGTTTATAACAAATACTTTTAAGTTCATGGTATTCTGGAAAACTACCCTAGAATCCATCTCGATTATGGCTAATACTTCTCGTTCATAACATTCTCGATAACTAAGCTAGAATTTAACTCGATTCTGACAAATACTTCCAAGTTCATAATATTCTCGGTAACATCGCTAGGTTCAAGCTAAAATTCTACTAAACTAGGAAAGCCTAGTTTTCAATTAAGATAATAGCTAGAACGTACATAGATTCTAGAACTTGTGCTGCTAGGGAAGTTAATTTTTTTATGCATGTCATTCATAAATTTTGTTGCGCTCTATGTACACGTACCGAGGCCGTGAGTTTAACAACGGACCTATTTGGTTCTGTATAGATAATTTTGTGAACTAAAAAGATCTTTCTAAGTACCTGCGCTTTTAAACTATTTAAATAATTGGCCAAGGTCCGGTACTCCCCGTAATTGTTGTCAAGTACATTCTGAACCATGCTACCACATGAACACGGTGAATCGCTTAAATGGAATAATCGGTGCTACGACTGTCAAGAGTTTATAATACGCTAACCTAGTTAGGGCGTTTGTGCCTCGAATTTGTATTCGTGCCTTAACTCGCTCTCGTGAATTATTATTATTTTATAACTATATTTTGCTATTAATTCTAAATGATATTATCTATTGTTGTGTCGAGGTGTATCTATGTGTGTTAATTGAACTCTAGTCGTTATAATAATATATATATTTCTATTCACGTACGGTTTGTTTCTGTGTCTACAAGTTTCTAATGGCTCTAGATATCTCTTATACGTAAACCTAGGTGGCGCTTTATAAATTCTTCATGCAGTGTAGAGGCCTTTATTTCAAAAGATTCTCAATAAGCCCACGACCACTTCCGACTAAGAGGAGCTGCCGATCAGGCCTTCTAGCACTGCTATATATTTTTTGAGTTTGTTTACAAATAAACCGTAACAGGTTATTTTCTTAGTTTTGTAGCTTTGTAGCTAGGATTAGTAACAATTAGTTTTGATATTATGTTATATTTTATGCGTCTCTTCACACTTTATCTAGGCTTAAGACTATTTACCATTAAAGTCTTTAAGAGATTAAAATTAAATTTTTTTTCCCCGAATTTCTATACCTAATGGTTTTCGAGACATGGCCGCGTACCAAGCTTAATGAAACAGCCTGTATAAAGTTAAACTGTTAAAAATAACAACTCAAATTAACAAATAAAGAAATTCTAAAATATTATAGAAATAAGTAAAAGATTGACGAATATCCTTATCCTGTCTGTTACGATAAAAATTTACGTTTACTAGCTTCTACTTTTCTAACGTTAAAATTTTCCTGCATACGTGCTACTTTGCTTATTAGGGTCCTGTATACTTTCGCCGCAAGTTTAATAAAACAAGGTCAACGTCTAAATGCAATTGCGCTCGTTTCACGTTCTTTCTCTTTGTGTTTGCCTGTTGAGAAACGTAAATTACACTGATTATGTAATGAGAAATAAACTGAAATGTGAGTTTACTGACCTATATTTCACCACGTAGCGAATAGTCGCTTTGTTGGGTTTCTCTAATTATTACAGTTTCTTTGTTTAATCGTATTCTTGCTTGATGTCTGTTGGGATGTGATTACGTTCAGAATTTGTGGGTTGTCTTCTGGAACCGTTACTGCCTTATGTCGTTGTAATTGAAAGGATTAACTTTTCAACCCTTACTTGTACTCGAGGAATAAATATGCGGAAATAAACTAATGCTGTTAGGAGGTGTTGATTAGAATTCTGTCACGCAATATAGCGGGGACCAGCGACGTTGTAGTGTCTCGTCTTAACACCGGAACGGGATTTCCTTCAATACTGTGCCGCCGACACACCAAAAGGACGCCTTAATAAACGATACACGTATGTGATCCTAGTTTAACTAATATATGTTTAATGTCAAAGTAACCTTGACTGCTTTGATGAAGTACGTTATAAGTCAAGATTCCTAGACGAACAGCGGGCATCTTCTTTTTCTTCCTTACGGGTGTTTTAGCGTACATCTTGAAGACAAAATTTTACACAAAACTTATTAATGTGTGATTTAAGATATCCAATACAAATGATTGGTTAAGTTTAAATAAGGCTAAATTCACCGTGAGTACACCTTGCTTTCTTTTCTTTTCGTTTATATTAATTCTAATAGCCACCTATGCTTTTAGCACGTTGCGTGACCTTATGTTCTCGTTGTATGTTATACCTGGATAACTCTTAAGAGTGCTGGAGTGGCTGATTAAGAACCTTCCCTATCAATTAAAGACCACGCCACGGTTTTGCATTAGTTAAGCTGCAGACAACTGGTAGATACCACGTCTACAGTGGTTGGTTATGCTTCATAATTTCATCGAGGGAGCCTATCGCTTTCTGTTCGTCTTTGTACACCTCCTCTAAGAGGAATCCTGGGGTTACTTAACTTCCTAAACTGTCGATACCGTCGCTAGCAGGAAACTTTCATTCTCGAAACTGCATCCTACAGATTACAGCTAAGTTTTATTATTTAAGTAACTTATTCAGTGATAATGCGTACATATGACATAGAACGGCTTGATCTGTAGTATTTAAGTAAATTTTTATTCGGTGTACTCTACACAATCGAACGTTTTTAACCAGCTCAATACGGGGTCGGGAGCCTTACTTAGAGCGGTTGACGCGAAAACAAAAGGTCTTTTGGGTTTGCGGGAGATACTTACCTCTTTAAACCTAGTTTAAGTTTAGTTTAAAACGGAACTATATGCGGCAGTCTCTCTATTTCTGTCACATTCTCCTAGTACTTTAAAATTTGTTTGTTGTTGTATTGAATTGTCTGTCTTTCTTTCTGGTTTGTGTTTGATTTAGCGTATTAGGCTTTAAGTAAAACCTGTTAATCTCCTGTTGGTCGGTTTTATTTCTTTCCTTTACCCAGCAGGTTGCGCCTTGTTAGACAGCAGTCTAATTTTTTAAATTATTTAGGGATCTCTGCGACTCTCCGACGAAGCCGGACGCTGCTGTTCTAACTATTATAAATATATAATCCTCCACGAACTTAGTGCGCTACATTTATCCGTACCCCGTTTGTTTTTTTTAGGTTGTTCCTCTAGAGCCGTCGTTATTTGTAAACCACAACCGTTACAATTTCTTACCCTACGCTGTCTTGTTGATGCCTTGAGCATCTTCGTATTCTCGTCGGTTATACTGACATTACTGAAATCTAACCGTAATCCTTTGTTAGTATCATCCATACTTCCCATTAGCTATTATCCAAATATCTCTCACCTACTCAAACATTCTCTTCAAATGCACTTATTTGCAGTACAACTTTTGTTAAAAAAGCGTCCGTTTTCCTATCCCTTCCATGTGGGCACGGCATATTGTGATCTTTGGTGGAATGAAAATCTTCTTTCTCTCCAAACTTCAGTGCCATTTTTGTAATTAAATTAATTCAGTCTTGGAGCTTAAAAAAGTAAAATCGCAGGACTGCACTTCAGCAATGAAAAAAGTGGCAGTCTCCGCAGAATCCATAGTTGATTCCAATTTGGAGTCGGAACTGGATGTGGTGTAAGAGTTTGCACAAGATTACTAGATTGGTTTACTTAGGATGAGAATAACTTTGGCTGGAGAATGTAAAGAAATCTAACGAACATAGAGTTAGCTTGAGATTGAAACTGTTTTGACGAAGCTGAGGACAGTGATGGTACGACATTCTGTGAGTGATTATCATTAAAGTTCATTCTCTCTTTACCGCTTTCATCTCCAAACTGATCATTTTGAGCATGCATAGGTCTTCTTCTGGTGCCTTCAAGTCTACGGTTCCACTTGTAGCGTCGTGGTAAATTAATGGAGAACGCCTCTTGTTAGCCACAGAGTTAGATGGAAAATATACGGCGGTGACGGTTAGTATATGATTTATTGTCGACACTTACATTATGGTTTGAATAATATTTATACTTTATATTTACATTAATGAGCGTGAGTGCTGACGCATCTACGAGTGCGTCAATGCGTTACTACTACTACGCTTTGTAGAATGCATTGTACTGGACTTCTCTTTATGCACTATCTTGTGTTGTTGCTTAACTTACTATTTATACGTGTTTAATAGGTTACTTGCAAAGTCGGCACGGTCGTTCGAATCTCTTCCTGATTGTAGTCGTTTGTACATTGCAATTGATGAAATGCTGACAACGTTTGTTGACATTCCGCATTTTTGGAAATATGTTTCAATTAAATCTACTCCTCTCGATTGGCTTTCTGTTCTTTGTAATATTACTTCATCGAACATTCGACAAAAAGCTGCGTTAAAACGAGAATGAGATAAATGCCAACTTAACAAAAAGTTACCAATTTGAAATGACATTGAGAACCCTCCTTTTAAAAGACTTAAATCTTGAAGTCTTATATAGTTGCAAAACTACTTAAGTACTTAAGTACTTAAGTTTCTGAAGTTGAAGAATGGAAAAAATATGGTCTTAAGTGGATGTTTTCCATAAACATCTCATTGATGATCCAACAATAGAAGTCCCGTGATTTAATCAAATTTGGTCAAAAGTAAATCGCATAAAAACAGGCCATTCAAAATACAACTCCATGTTGTTTAATTGGGGTGCGATTTTTAATCCAGATTGTGACTGTGGAAACGAACTAGACACCGTTACACATATTGTAGATGATTGTCAGTTGTAATAGGCAAATGTCGTCGAAAACCACCGTCCTAAATTTCATGACGTTCTACTTGTTGTCTACTAAAAAAAATTATTTGTTTGTGGTCAGCAATCTAATTTCGTATTCAAGCCGCGATTGTATTTTAATTATTATATTAATATTAATGTCATAGTATACACACTCAAGTTATTTGTATATTTTACTGTCAGAAATACTAATTTGTAATAAAATTTGATAAATTTATAGTTTTTTTTATTTTGTTGTTGTAAATACAGTTGCTTTCTATCTCTAGAAGTTTTAATTATATTAATCAATTCAATTAAAATTAAATTATACAGTATTTCATGATTTCTCACGCTTTGATGAATATCTGATTTTATTTATATAATTTTGTATAATGAGTTGTTAATAAATTGGTTGTATTTTAATGCGTAAAATCCGCGCTTGATGATAAATTGGGGCAGATGCGTAATATTTCAGACACGACTTAAAACAATCTCTGATTTTTACTTGTAAAATTACTGTTAAGTATCATTATTTTACCACTTAAACCGCCCGGGTATCAATTGGCGCCCAACGTGGGGCCCATAGTACAGCATACGCGAACAAGGTACCAAAACCCACCGACTGCGGTGTCAACAAAACCAAAGCTTTGGCAACCACCGCGTCCAACAGCTACTATCAAAACCGGCTAAACAAAAAACTCTCTCGTCCGACTCCCCCCCTCAACCCACCCCATTAAAATTTTCCCTTTCAAAAAATATAAAAAAAAAAAAAAAAATTATTTATAAAATTTTCTAATTTTTTTTTCAAAAAAAAATCACACCCAAAACCACCTCTTTTTCCAACGCTTTTTTTTTCCCCCCTTTATTTTCCCCTTCCTTTTTTTTTTTTTTTCAAAAATTTATAACACTTAAAAAAAAAAAAAAACAACACAAAACACAAAAGAAACCACAACCCCACTAAAAAAATTAAATAAAAAAAATAAAAAAAAAACACCAAAAAAAAAAACAAAAAAAAAAAAAAAAAAAAACTCCCCGGAGCCTGTTCCAAACCCACTCATCGAATTTGTCACAACTAGTTCAGTTTTAACACCGCTTCGGCCAACAAACATGCGGCCAGTGCGGATCGGTGCCAAAGTTGACGTCACCCATTATCCAGGGAATACTGATTATGGGAATTAGAAAAGTTTTATAAAAAACTGGTAATAAATTCGATGTATTTTGATGCAAACAACACTGTATATCGACTTGGTAATAATTTAGTCTTTAAAAATGTGAATTGACACGTACTACTTCGGATACGAGTTGAAACGATCTCTGATATTTCTTTCTGCTTAAATTTCTAGTAAAATCACCGTTACGTTTCATTCTTGTACCACTTGAACCGCCCGGGTCTCAATTGTCGCCCAACGTGGGGCACGACATATTTCAGTAGGAAGCTAGAAGACCAACAATCGCTGATCAACAAGAAAACCAAAATTAAGTAGAACCACGTCTGCAAACGCGGGAAAAGAACCAAACTACACAGGTACTCCGAAGTCGCAGAACTACTAAAACCGTGGCAATCACCGGAAAATCATTCAGCACTACTAAAGAACGTACGTACTCGGAGACAGTTAATGAAAGAAAACGTGCAAAAAATGTCAAACGGACAAATACCACAACGCCCAAGTTAAGAAACAAAGAGTGCTGGAACAAATTCACCACGACTTCCAATCTTCCCTCCAAGGTCAAATGAACAATCCACTGGCGCAATTTGGTGATACCATATTTGACGGAAACCTGCATAGCAACCACCCAACACCCCAACCGACTGAAAAAAGAGACACCGTTTTGACAACAATCCTAATACAGGCGCATACCAATACTTAGAAATGTAGAGCAAATGCTTACCACCGGCATCATCAAGCATTGTACGTCGAACTACTTTTCGCCTGTGATGATTATGCAGAAGAAAGGTGGCAATCGTGAATTATCGTCATAACTGTATCACCGTCGGCAAAACACCGCTTTACTGCTTATCCACCATATACTGCGCAACCAGGGAACCCCGAAAGTACACTCCTTGATCAATCTAAAATCTGAGTACCAACAAGTAGTTCTTTTTCAGGCCGGACGGGACGTCGTATTAATTCATGTGAAGCAGTTTTCTTTAAAAAATGCAACAGCGACATACCAAAGACTAATGGCCCAAGAAAATGTATCATATCGACTTATGTTGAATATGATACTGGGAGTGCTGCATCTCACTCTCAGGCTAGTTTCGGTCCGCTCCGGGTATTTGATTTTCTTAGTACCGCTCATATCTGGGAGGTTTTCCGCCACCTGGAAAATCGTCCCATGGAGGACTAGACTAATAATTGCCCAGTAAAGCAACATGGCGTACTTCCACATATTATTAACGGTGCCGCGGACTCTACTATGTAGTTAGACAAGTTGCGGAGTTATTGCAGTACCTACATAGAGTTTCAGTATTTCAACCGTTGGAGGCTTTGCTCGACAAAGCCTTTCTAACACACACATTTTTCTTGCCTAGAAACGTACTATCATTCTACATTTGCGAGATCAAAAGAGCAAGAGCTACAGGACCTTCTGCGAGGATATCTCTTTCACCCCGTGCGCCGTCAGGATCTACAAAACCTTGGTTTGCAATGGGGGTGATACAAATATATCGCTATACAAGCCAAACGGTAGCGTTACAGAGGGTGTTGAGCAGAGACATCTTTTCGTTCTGTACACGCACTGCGCAGTAGAAGATGACGGTGCTAAGGAAACTAATACTAATAAAACCCCCGGCGTAAATGGTATTTCTTCTGTCGATCTGCAAAAAGGAGCAGAACTACCGACTCCCTTCCTGATAAGGATTTTTAAGATCAGTTTGGCGTTGGGATATATATCCAAAACCTGGAGAACAGCAATGGTGGTATTTATACCAAAGACTGAAAAAAATAAAGACACCAGTAAAAGAGATAGTGGTTTGGGAACTAACCCCAGCAAAAGTACGTTGGTGACTCGCCAATTCAAGTTGATCAGACAGTTGTCGGCTTCAGTAACTCGGTCAAATACCTAGTCATCACATTAGATAAGAAACTTAAGAGCAAAGAACACTGTTAGTTTGCAGTTAGTTGCAGTTAATTTTTGCCTCATTAATACGTATGGTGGCGCAAACTCGGAGTTTACCACCAGGAAGAGACTGGAGACAGTGCATATTACATCCCACAGCCAGATGGTAAGAACTTGTAAAAAAACTGAATAAACTGAGGATATGCTTGAGTCCCAATACTTTTGGGGATTTCTGGTAACGAACAGTTATTAGTAAAAATTTTTGGAGTACAAGATTGTAATCAAAAAAAGAGAGCATGGAAATAGTGAGCAGTGCAAAATAATTTAAAAAACAACAAATACGTCTAAAGTGGTTTCTTGAGACCGGAAGGCGATGATACAATCTAAACTCTGCATTTTTAATAATGGGAAAAGAAAGATGGGATTAACATCTAAATAACGAGTGTTCGAATAAAAAACTAATCTGAGCCGGCCGTGAAATTAAATAGAATCATTTATTTTTACCCAAAGTACAGCAAAATGACGCTTGGTGGCGTGTGAATTCTAACCTAAGCTTTGTGTCAACTGACTACTTTGTTAAATAAATTACAAAATGTCAAAGAAAATTCTAAGCCCATTTTTTTATTTGAACACCCGTTACATTTTTGGACTCGTAGAGACATGGTTAGAAGAGAAGGACTGGGAAACATAGAAAAAAACATTGTCGGAAGGGTACGAATAGAAAATGCAATTTTGCGGAGTGAACTGAAAAGAAGGGTAGGGCAAAGGGGTATAATTACGGGGGAAAAATGAGTGAAAAAGAAAGAAGAAGAAGAGCTGAAAATACAAGGAGTATTAAAAAATCAGATAACAGATACGGTGTACGGAAATGAAATGAAAAAAACAAGGGAAAAATAGAAAAAAGTGTTAGGAGAGGGAGAGGAAAAAAAATAATTATAGGGGGGACTTTAACCCAAAGATAGGAGAAGAAAGAGGAAGGATAGTAAACGGAGAAGAAAGAAGAAGAACGACAATGGACAAAAAGATATGTGGGTAAGGAAAAAGATTGTTAGAAATGTGTGAAGAGGTAGAGGAGAGTACACATATATGAGTAAAAAGGGAGTGTCGATAATATATTATGTGATGGTAAATGAAGGAAGTATGGGGATTATAAAAAAAATTTAAATAGAAGAAGAATATGATTCCAATCATCAGTCCTTGGAAGTAATTTAAAATGGAGAAAAGAATGGAAAAGAAGAAGTAAAAGAAGAATGGAAAGTAAAAAAATGTATGGACAAAAAATATAGAAAGATATAAAGTAAAGATGGAAGAAATACAACAGATGGAGCAAGGAAATGAAAAAGATAATAACCAAAATTAAAACAAAAGCGGAAAAAGAAGATGTAGAATAAACTCAAGAGAACTTGGTTAGAAACGCAACTGGTGGAACATGGTAATGTGAGAAAAAGCAGCTAAGAAGAGGTAGGAGGAGATAAATAAAAATTCACATAAGCATAGAGGAATTTCAGAGTCTAAAAAAGATATACAAAAAAGGATGAGAAAAAAGAGGAAATGAACAGAATAAAAAACGAGGAGAAGCATGGGCATGTATAAACAAAAAACACAGAAAAAGCAGAAGAATAATGATAGATGAGGATAAGTGGAGGGAATATTGTATGGAATTATTAGAAGGAGATAAAGAAAATATAGATGAAGCTGGAGGAAAGACAGTAAGAAAGAGGAGGAGCGAGATGAAAATAGAAAAAATAGAAGTAGAAAAACGATAAGAAAGGTGACAACCAAAAGCAGCAGGGACGGCCGGAACGCAGGGAGAGCAATGAAAATATACTGAGGAAAAAGGTGGAGAAAAAGACTGAGAACTGTGTTTAATAAAATATGGAAGGGATAAGAAATACCGGAAGAGTAGAAGGTTGTAATAATATGTCCGATATATAAAGGAGGAGACAAAAAAGAGGTACAACATTATAGGGGAGTGAGTATTGCAGATCTTGGATACAAAGTCTATGGCGAGATATTAAAAAGAAGGCTGGAAATAAAAATAGAATAAAAAAAGCTATTAGGGGAGTGACAAATGGGATAGTACGTATACATATATACAGGGTGGGCCATTAGGGCGAGCACGGGCGATATCTCGGAAAATGTTGGGTTTAGAAAAAGAAACGTTGTTAATACAAGTTAAGCTGCACATTTTAAAATTATTTTTGTTTATACAGGGCGTTC
Organism: Abscondita cerata; assembly: GCA_030710515.1. Taxonomy (NCBI): domain Eukaryota; kingdom Metazoa; phylum Arthropoda; class Insecta; order Coleoptera; family Lampyridae; genus Abscondita; species Abscondita cerata. Next base: position 129,272 of record JALBCR010000852.1, on the reverse strand, counting down.
TAAAAGAGCGACATACCAAAGTTATGTTCCTTTAAATGAAACCACCCATTTTTATTTCGAATTTGGATATTTTAAACAATTTTAAAGTAATTTTATATATTATACAGGGTGTCTAAAATGGACGGTTTTTGCATTTTTTGTTCTGCACTACTTTTGTTAAAAAGTTTTTGTCTACACCCATGATTTTTTGAGATAACGCCCGTGCTCGCATATGAGAATAGGAAGAAATGTGGAAGGAAGTGAAGATAAAAGAAGATTTGGTAGAGGCAATGGAAGAACTATACGAGGAGATAAGATGCAGAACAAAAATTAAAGAAAGTTTGAGAAAGACGTTCAGGACAAAGAAAGGTTTAAGCCCGAGTCTATTTTCATTGTGTATAGGTAATCTAGAGGAGGCTATGAGAAAACAACAAATAGGAAGATTGGTAATAAGAAGGGTTAAAGTCTGGGTGCTGGCATGGCACATGCTGACGATATAGTGGTATTAGCGAGGGATGAAAATGAAATGCCAGGAATGGTTTAAGAGCAAATGAGCATAGGACATGGTTAGTGATTTTTCAAAATAAAAAAGGACGCAAAAAAAAGGGAAATATAGAAGATTGCAAACATAAATGACTGATTAAAGACTAACGTCATTTTGGTGCACGCAGAGCTGCTTACAATTTTGGCTTCTTAATATGTATAGTCGTATTAAAGAATTAAAATATAAATGACTAATTAAAAAACCACTATGATTTTGGTGGTTTCAAGGCTGCTTAAAATTTTGGTTTTTTAAAATTTATAGCCTAGACAGGAAATGGAAATAGAAATGTCTGATTACGAAACCAAGAACATTTTGGTGTCTGCAAGTTGCTCACAATTTTAGTTTCTTAATATTTAAAGTGCACATGAGGAATGGAAATATAAACGACTGATTAAGAAACCAAGAATATACTGGTGTCTACAAGGTTGCTTACAATGTTGGTTACTTAATATTTATAGTGTAGATTATGCTTGGGAACTAAGATCATTTTGGTGGCCGCAAGATAGTTTACAATTTTAGTTTCTTAATATTTAAAGTTCAAATGAAGAATGGAAATATTAATAACTGACTAAAGATCTAAAATCTTTTTAGTAGTCGCAAGGTTGCTTATCATTTTGATTTATAAATAATTATAATGTAGATGAGACTACCAATAATCTGAAAAAAATAGAATTGTCAAAACTTTTACCTTCAACAATAAATATCTGCATAAATATTTTCAAAAGCGCCACAAAATTGAAATGTCTCAAAACTCTACGTGTAATTAATTTGAGTTCACAAAACCCACTGTCTAATAAAAATGAGCAGGGATTAAATATTCGTCGTTGAAAATCTAAACATCAATAAATTCGGTTTCAAATGGATGTTTGTTTTCATAATGGCCTAGAACATGTGACTATACCAATATTTTGAGATAAATAGAATTGTACAAAATTTACTTCTACTTAATCAACTAATGTCTGCACAAATATTTGCGAAAGTGCTGTAAGAAACAAAGGTCACAAAACTCTATGTTTAATTAATTTGAAACCACAAAAATTCAATATTCAAATATTTGTCGTTGAAAATGTTTGCTTTCAAAATGCTTTAGAACATGTGACTACCAATATTTTGAAAAAATAGAATAGTGCAGAGCTATCTTTTACTTCAACTAAGAAAGTCTGCATAATATTTGGATAAGTGTCATAAGAATCAAATGTCACAAAATTTTATGTCCAAATAATTTGAAGTCACAAAACACACTATCTACAAAGCAGTTTTTAAATATTTGTCATCAATAAATAGATGTTTGTTTTAGAATTCTAGAACATGTGACTACAAATATGTTTAAAAAAATAAAATTGTGCGGTTAACTTCTACTTTATCAAAAGAAGTCTTTATAATATTTGGCAAAGTGTGATAACAATCGATGATTACAAAACTTTATGTCTAATACAATTGAGCGTTATCCAAATATAAGTAAATATTTGCAAAAATGTCACAAAAAACAAAGATCTCTATGATTACTTAATTTGAAGTAACTCAATATCTAATCAATAACAAACATCAATAACTTTGGTTTTAAATACATGTGACTACCAATATTTTGAAAAAATGAAATTTGGCTAAGTGAACTTTTACCTTCAAAAATAAATGTCTGCATAAATATTTACAAAAGTGCCATAAGAATCAAAAGTCACAAACACTATGTCTAATTAATTTGAGGTCACAATCTTGAAAATCTAAATATCAATAGTTTTGGTTTCAAATAGATGCTTGTTTTCTTAATTCTCTAATAACATGTGACTACCGATATTTAAAAAAAGTCACAAAAGTCTAGAAACGCAACCCGCTTAACGTATCGGCTTTTTTTAAATTAAAATTATAGCAGTTTTCTCACAAATGTATCTTTCGTATGTTTATTTTAAAACATTTGATCAACGATAATACATATCGATTAATGATAACAGTTTGAAGTGCAAATAATTGAGTTCAGTTTATTTGGTACAATGGCATTGATAAGTAAACGCAAAGAAGTTTCGAAGTGTTTGGACGCGCTAATGAAACGTCTTGGAATAATTCCTGAATCTTCCGAAACCGATTCGGATTTTGGAAAAGGTGCCAACTACACCGGCGAAATAATTAAGTTGTGCGTTAATGGACGAGATAAAAAAGATCTAAAAGTTGAGTTATGTTTGCTCTTAAAAATATCGTTGCGTAACGTTTTCATCAGAGAGTTACTTTCAATAGAGAGATCTTATCAATGCGAGGCGTTCATGTACGAGACGGTCTTCTCTTTGTTTACCGCGATGCAAGAAGAAGCGAAAATCGAAGGTCGTTTCGAATCGTACCCGAAGTATTATGCCTCGTCAACGAAGGCTATGGAAGAATTGATCGTGCTCGAAAATCTGACTTCGTTTCAAGTCGTCGACCGATTGGAGACTCTGAGTTACAACCAAGCGCTGATTTTAGCTAAAGAAATTGGTAAACTTCACGCTTTGTCATTTGTGTTGCGCAAAACAAATTTTCAACTTTTTCGAGAACTTTTGGTTAAGATTAGAAACGAAAAACTTGAAGAAGAGCAATACGCTACATTAATTATATACTTCATAACGAAATGTAATAAGAAGAATCTAAAGTTGTTTGACTCGAAAAATTTGTACGAGACCGTTAGCATACTTCCGACTAAATTTTACGAAATGTACGAACGTTATTACCATTTTGATCCCGAAGACGAATATGGTGTCATAGGTCACTGCGATTTGTGGTCCAGTAATCTTTTGTTTAGCGAACAGGTACGCATGATTTAATACTCATCGAAGGTTGTAAAAATATGATTTTTAGGATGTTCGCATCATTGATTGGCAAACCTCTCGTTTGTGTTCTCCAGCAGTCGACTTGTCGCTGATGCTCTTCATATGTTGCGACGGCGACGTGCGCAACAGACACCGCCAAGATTTAACCCAAGCCTACTACGACAGTTGCTCGGCAATGTTGAAAAAATTCGGCGAAGACCCAAACGTAATTTTTCCGCGTATTATCTTAGAGAAACATCTTAAAAAGTATAGCGGATATGCTCTTTGCCTTGCTCTTAGAACTATTTCGATGATTTCGATTCCAAAAGATGAAATTCCAGATCCGTCCTTTGCTCAAAACTATATTGAAGTAGCTGACATGTCTGCGGACGCTAATGTAGATCCAAAAATTTTTGACGATAGAATTAGAGACGTAATTACAGATTATATTAGTTATGGATACGATCTGTAGTAGGCCATGAGAAACGCTAACACCTTTGTTTTTAATAAAAGTTATAAATTTGTCAAACAAAAAAGACAACTACATCTTTTTTTAGTTTTTTTGACAATCAAAAACGAAGCAAGGTGAATTACCTTCTGTACGTCTACACATTTGTTTCAATCTTAAAAAACGGTTTTGTATCTCCACTGGTATAGTCTTGTTGCCATTTAAACAAGCGTTGTGCTGCCATCTATGTTGTGGTAGAATAGATATGCAATGTTTGTCAGTTATAAATCACAGTATCCTCTTCAAGTTACTACGGATTAAACCTTATTAATTTGTTGTTACGTGATATTCACGTTTAAAATAGTAGACATAGTTGTTATACTACAAATTGTTCTATTATGTTGGCGGTTAGATGGCGCCACTATTTATAGTAATATCTAATTATCTATTCTGATAGTTCTGCTCTATATTCTTCTTCATATTAAGTTACATAGTCTCCATGCAATAGGATAAATAATTTTTGAAGTATTGAAATTGTCCATCACATTTATTGTTTCTAATTTAATTACTTAGTCACTTTTGATATGATTATTGCATGTGTTTTGTGAGAGCATTTTTTAACGGTTTATTGTTATTATTAAGAATGGGATAAGTGTCATGGAAAACCTCATGCACTGCGACCAGATCAGATCCTTTGTGTTTCCCTCTATTTGGACTTAGGAAAGATCTATGTTTTTGACAAATTCTATAAGATCCCTAGTCGGGAGGTAATTATTCTTCCGGAGTGAAGATGTGTTCTACGTGTTTGTGTCTCTTTAGGCACCTTATAATGATGTGGTCCATACGCTCCACCTCTTCACCACAGAACCTGCATGTGTCATCAACCACCAGTCCCATCTTTTTCAAGTGATATCTGCAATTGATGTGTCCTGTTAGTATACCACAGAGTAGTTTTAACTCTCTTCTGCGTAAGTGTAACACTACCTTCCCCCTACTTTGATTAGGGCAAGGGAACTTCTTAGATTATTTGAGACCTGGCAGATTTCTAGGTACAGCTTGTGTTCACATTGTTTGTAATAACCTTCTGGTAATCCCACTGGCCTAAACCGTCTTCTGAACCTCGGTCCCACCACTCCTTCCCCCACACTATTTTCCATTTTGGATCCGTCTGTAAACTATTGTTGGGAAGACTTCGGTACGTAGTCCGTGCATCCTAGTCCAGTCCTTACTAGTAGAAAACGAAACATTGTATTCGTGATCAAAGATCATTTTTAAGTTTATCTAGTCGCTCACTGCAGCCATGACCTTTGAGGTTGCCTTTTTTAAAATAACTCCTCATGTTGTAGTATTCTCGATTTAATAATACTTAATATTTATATGTAATGTTGGTTGCAGGCTCTTTGGTTCTTTGTTTGTAGGTAATTTAGACACCACCGAAGAGAAAAAGAGTAAGTGCGGGGGAATTGGGGGGGAAGAGAGAAGAGAGAGTGGTAACAAGATGTAAAGGTAATAGTTAGGGTGTGGTTTTTCGTGTTTACAGGTAATCTTTTATTTATTTGATTTGCAATTAAATTAAATAGTTGGCGTTACATGAGAAATTTGAGTATATTTTTATGTAGGGGCGAGTTTCTATTTAGATGATTTTCCTTTGTGTAAAAGACAAAGAAAAATCTTGACATGTTATTGCGCAATAACTAAATAATCTTGAATGGCCAAAATAACAATAAAAGAGTAACAAAGTTTAAGGTTTATTCGAGTAGAAGTTATGTTTCCTTGGTTTGTTATCGTATTGTGATCAGAATTTACAAGACTTAAGTAATGTTTTAATTTATGAATATTAAAACTTTACCTTTAAAGTTACGTTATGCTTAAAGGTTATGAACTTCTCTATTTGTATGAACTAACACTTTCACCCGTGCTTCTAGCTGCAACAGGATAATTCATATAGTTTGAGTACAGGCTGACGTTTGAATTTGATGACTGGTATTTGTACACATAACTGTGTAGTGCTGGTTTAAATACACTAAGATATTTACTACTATCGGAAGTCTGTAGTCCTGACTTTGCAGTTACGAAACAATACAACTCTAGCCATGATCCCGTGAACCCAGGGACTTGGTACCTTCGGGCGGCGTCCCGACTCTAACATTCTTCAGTTTTGCTTAGATGTTGTCTGAGGTTATGTCTTTTATGAGTGAAGGTATTGTAAAGGTGTAGCGTAATTTTATAAGGTTGGTTATTTATCAGTAATCAATAGCAATATGTGGATATCGAGTCAAAGTAAGTTTCTGAGTGTGCGCCTCCCTGTTATGTATAAATAAAAAACAAAACGTAGAACCATTTACCTGGTATTTATTTAAAGGAAACAATTTTCCATTAAAGGTACACAAACTTTAATGAATAATATCGTTTTGTATTAACAAAACAACGAACAATATTTTAACGTCTTAAGACTTAATAGTACTAGACGCATCCGGATATTTTAGTCCGACAATTGAAATGTACAATGTGTGACTAGTTTTAGTCTTATTGTTTTGCTATGATGTTAATTCTAATTTGATTAGACAATGATAGAAACAGCATAAACGGTGAAGTTTTCTCCCATGCTCTTTCTTCACCGATACGACGCTGAGCATGGTTAAAGGTGAACTTTGTAAGGAAAATAAATATTAATCCTTTGGTGAGTTTACCTTTATTGTGACTTTTATTTCGAACCAACCTTATTCCTCCTCCCACCGAAAGTAAATCAGTGTATTGACGTCCTAACATAACGTAGTGGTTGAATTCATCTAGGGTTTTATTTTTGTAAGTTGGTAACATTTACGCGGTCAATTTAAAAAGTAGGTACTGTTACATCACAGATTGGCGCCGTGACCAGGATACACTGTTTTGAAATCGGTATGAAGGGATAAGGTTGTTGAGATGTGATGAATGTGGTTATTGACTTATTTCGAGTTTGCAGATAAAAAGATGGATACTGCAGATAGTGAGGAGACGTGCAGAAATGCGGTGGACACTGCCGAGGAGTTCCATGTTACTTGTGAGGCGGAACCATACTCCAGTGGCCTACAGGAAAATATGGTAGCACTTACCACTATGATCGTACGCCAGGGTAAGATGTTTGAGCAGCTAATGGTGCGACAAAAATCGATGTGCGATACCTTAACGGAGTCCTTTTTGAGAGGCGCCACACCATCTAATACGGACCAAGTAGCTGAACAGGTAATACCACCTCCTTTAGCTTCGTCCACCCTAGTGGACAACCCATCTACTCAGGGTACCCCTGTGTCTCCATCTACCTGTGCTGTTCCTGTCAAACAGGCTGATGATTTTTGGAGAACTTTGGCGATGAATTTATCTGGCAAAAATTCTTTTGTTTCTCCCATGGATAAACCTCGTTTCCAACCGTCAAAAATGAACCCAAAACAGTTTTAATACGTTTTGATAAATATTTTGAAACCACGAAGCTTCCAGAAAGTGAAAAACTGTTGCTAGTCCAAGAGTGTCTCAAGGGTCCTGCAGAGAGTTGAGCTAATGTGAGGTCAACCCATTGGTCTCAGTTTAAGGAATTTCGTGAGGAATTTTTGAATCATTACTGGTCAGTAGGACAACAACATGAGGAAAGGCTGAGGCTCCAAAACGAGAAGTATTGCCGAGGGAAGACCGCTACTATGGCAGAACATTTTATTAGAATGGTGAACTCGTACCAACTTTTTGTTCCCCCGCTCGCTGAACAGACCATTGTATTTGAGGTCATGAAACAATTCCTTGTTTCGACGCAGTCATTATGGGTAGTAATGTCAGACCATTCCATATCTAAAGTGATCCTGAAAGTAGATGGAAGTTACGTCATCGAAATTTATGAAGTCATATTCTGCAATGTTGCCAATTCGTCAAAGTGATTTTAATGAGGTTATGTTCTATCACTTCTATGTTAATGTTTGAAGGATATGAAATTTTAACTATGTAATTGAATTTTAAAATTTATTTTTATTGAATAGAAACAGTCTAGGGATATGGTAATTCCAGTAGCAGAGTAGAACTTTCGAACAACAGCAGAAGTTACACTTTAAAATATAAAACAAAGTCTTACTCGTTATAATTTTATTATATAAACTCAATACTACCGATACCTTGTAACAAATCACTTATCATGTAACACGTTACAATGTAAGAGTGCTCTATTCAATGCAGGATAGCCAGCTGATCATTTCCACGGAAAGAAATCAATTTTTTGTGAATCCTTGTAAGTGGTACTTATGCTCTTATTTTAAATTCACAAAGATGCTGTGTTATCAATTGGAATCACTACTGTCCTCATTTAAATTAATAATTATGGGAGCTATATCGCCTTCATCAAACACTACTTCTCTATCCCACCATTTTATAATCAAATCTTCACAGTGTCGTATAGAATTTGCCCATGCATCTTTTGGTATAGACGTTAGGGCTTCATGCCACATATGAATACAATTTTCAATCGATTTTCCTTCTCTTCCTATGTGCTTATTATAATAAGTTTTTGTAATTCCCCATATATGTTCAATGGGATTAAATATGCAATGGTAAGGAGGAAGGCGTAGTACTTTATGGCCATACTGTTCAGCCAGTTGATCGGCTGCATAAACTTTTGGTGGTTTATTTCTAAAAATGAAAAGTTTCATACATGCAACTTTTTAAAAACATTGATTTACCTGTCAACAATATGTAGTAATTCTTTCTTTAAAGAATTAATTTCAAAAGGAATATTTTTTCCTTCAGCCACTCTTGAATTTGCATTTTAGTTGTCGAGCTGTTTGGTGCTTTACTAATTAATGTACTGTGATATGGGGTGTTATCCATTATAATTGCTGAAGGTTTATTTAAATTTTTTAATAGTTTGTGCTCAAACCAATGTAAAAAGTTTTGTTGGTTCATCTCTCCATGGTAATCAGGATTTCTTGTGGAGGAACTGAATATTAAATCAGCATCCGAATGAATCCTTCACTATTGCCAGCGTGAAGTACAATATACCTGTGATCACAGAAGTTAATTAAAATCATAAATAGATTAAGCATAACTAACCTTTTTCCATCAACTTTTGTCGTTTTGACACTTTTAAATCATCATCTTGCCAAGAACGACCAATTGTTCCATTTTGGAAGATCCAAGTTTCATCTAAATAAACAAAATCAAAAATGCCTTCTTGTTTGATTCGTATATAATGTTTTAAAAATCGTATGCGTTTTAATACAACATCGGGCAGTTCCATTAAACCTCTTCTAGGGTTATCTTTTGATATTTGAATCCAATATTTTTAAAATGGTGTTCAAGGAAGTTTCACACCCTTTAAAAAGTTCCTGTGCTATGAGCTTTTGTTTCAATAATTTCACAGTTATGTGTTCACCTATTAATTCAATATTTATAAATGAATTATTTAAGTTTTCTTACTTACAGTTTTCATACATTCTATAAATTGTATTTCTAATAGCACCCTTCATGAAATTATCGACATCAGTTACAGGTCGAGAAATTTTCCTGTTCGATTGTGAACCAGTTACTCCATCGTTAACTTTTCTGACTGCTCTATGTACGGTAGAAACACTAATATTTAACGCAGCTGCTACTCGCTACAAACAAGTTATAAGTATTTTATTTAATGACTTATTTCTTTAAACATACCTCCCGGACATTACCTAATGGTAGAAACGGACCACCTGCAACTCGTTCCTGCTCGAAAAAAGCATTCAGGGAAGCTATGAACTCATAGCCGCGATCTCCTAACTCCTTTCCGGGCATGTTACCAAAAACACCTTCACTCGCAAAATAATAATATATTTGTTCTGAAAAGAACAGTTTTAAATGTACAAAACGAAGACGGTAAACAAACGCACGTAACCTCAAACACTGACAAAAGGAACCGGCAACTCAGGAAAGGTGTACCAACATACGAAAATATTTTTCTTATAAAATTCGTAGTATTTTTTCACTTTTGTAAAAACTTGTATGGTACGGATTTTACGTCATACATCACGTGATATTCATCTAGTTTTAATCCAAGTTTAGTGCTCTTGAGTTTTTGAACAAACAAGATTCTCTCTGGGGTCAAAAGCCACGTTTGTCACGAGAATCAGGAACTTCAGCTTCTGCTACTTTTTGCAGACCGACACCTTACCGATGGATCAATAACCATGCTGTTAATAAGACACCACAAGCTTCGGGTGCTAGCACCTACCCTATTTCGGAAAGTTTCGAAAATCCGGAAAACTGGAGAGGGGAGCAATGAGGGAATTTGCTTTCCTAGGCTTGCCGAATCTAGCCCCATATTGTGTGATACCTGGCCTCAAATTAAATTTGTGAAACCTGGTTCTTCAACTTTCGATCCTATGAATTTCGAACGTGAAGTAACCATATCCCGTGTTTGTTATCGACCAAATGTTCCCTTATCGGAACAAGCAAAGTTCGATTTATACGGACGAGGTGTAGAACTTTACTTAAATCTGGGGGAATAGTGGCGACGAGTCGAAAGTGCGTGACGACATTTTGTGCGAGCCTTTGACTCCTGTATCAAATGTACTCTTACGGTGTTCTAAGAAAGGTTTCCTTAATTTGCCGTCAATGATGACTACAAACGACGATGTTTTCTTTAGAAATAATAATGTTATAAATCTTCCCCATTTAGAGGTGTCTTGTCATGACATTTGTTTGATCGCATTGATAGACTCGGGGTGTGAGTTAAGTTGTGTTAATGAGGAGTACTATCATCAGATTAATAAATCCGCACACGTCCTCGTGTTGCCCGTTACATCCACGAGACTTCAGTGCGCTACTGGGAGTTTGAGCTCCAACATCCGTTTGCAAGTTAGCCTCGATTTTCATGTTGATAAACTCCCACATACTTTTACGTTCCCCTTTTTAGTAGTTAAGCGATTAGTGCGCCCGATGATCTTAGGAATAGATTGGTTCATACCGGTTTGTCTTATCCACACCCAGTTGTGTTTCTGGCTAGTGATACTCAGATTACTGATAAAATTCGTGACGTACCTTCTGACCAAGATAGTAAGAAACGTATCAATCAGGGGCGGATGTTGTGTTAGGTAGTTTGAGAATGGATGTGTGCCCTGATCAAGTGATTGACCTACCTCTCCGGAAGTGTACGTCTTGCCTAAAAGGGGATGTTGAAAAAAAATTTTGAAAGACGAGTACTTCCAACCTTTTGTTTTTCAAAGGGGCGTCTGTAGTATTCTCGATTTAATAATACTTAATATTTATATGTAATGTTGGTTGCAGGCTCTTTGGTTCTTTGTTTGTAGGTAATTTAGACACCACCGAAGAGAAAAAGAGTAAGTGCGGGGAATTGGGGGGAAGAGAGAAGAGAGAGTGGTAACAAGATGTAAAGGTAATAGTTAGGGTGTGGTTTTTCGTGTTTACAGGTAATCTTTTATTTATTTGATTTGCAATTAAATTAAATAGTTGGCGTTACATGAGAAATTTGAGTATATTTTTATGTAGGGGCGAGTTTCTATTTAGATGATTTTCCTTTGTGTAAAAGACAAAGAAAAATCTTGACATGTTATTGCGCAATAACTAAATAATCTTGAATGGCCAAAATAACAATAAAAGAGTAACAAAGTTTAAGGTTTATTCGAGTAGAAGTTATGTTTCCTTGGTTTGTTATCGTATTGTGATCAGAATTTACAAGACTTAAGTAATGTTTTAATTTATGAATATTAAAACTTTACCTTTAAAGTTACGTTATGCTTAAAGGTTATGAACTTCTCTATTTGTATGAACTAACACTTTCACCCGTGCTTCTAGCTGCAACAGGATAATTCATATAGTTTGAGTACAGGCTGACGTTTGAATTTGATGACTGGTATTTGTACACATAACTGTGTAGTGCTGGTTTAAATACACTAAGATATTTACTACTATCGGAAGTCTGTAGTCCTGACTTTGCAGTTACGAAACAATACAACTCTAGCCATGATCCCGTGAACCCAGGGACTTGGTACCTTCGGGCGGCGTCCCGACTCTAACATTCTTCAGTTTTGCTTAGATGTTGTCTGAGGTTATGTCTTTTATGAGTGAAGGTATTGTAAAGGTGTAGCGTAATTTTATAAGGTTGGTTATTTATCAGTAATCAATAGCAATATGTGGATATCGAGTCAAAGTAAGTTTCTGAGTGTGCGCCTCCCTGTTATGTATAAATAAAAAACAAAACGTAGAACCAGTTACCTGGTATTTATTTAAAGGAAACAATTTTCCATTAAAGGTACACAAACTTTAATGAATAATATCGTTTTGTATTAACAAAACAACGAACAATATTTTAACGTCTTAAGACTTAATAGTACTAGACGCATCCGGATATTTTAGTCCGACAATTGAAATGTACAATGTGTGACTAGTTTTAGTCTTATTGTTTTGCTATGATGTTAATTCTAATTTGATTAGACAATGATAGAAACAGCATAAACGGTGAAGTTTTCTCCCATGCTCTTTCTTCACCGATACGACGCTGAGCATGGTTAAAGGTGAACTTTGTAAGGAAAATAAATATTAATCCTTTGGTGAGTTTACCTTTATTGTGACTTTTATTTCGAACCAACCTTATTCCTCCTCCCACCGAAAGTAAATCAGTGTATTGACGTCCTAACATAACGTAGTGGTTGAATTCATCTAGGGTTTTATTTTTGTAAGTTGGTAACATTTACGCGGTCAATTTAAAAAGTAGGTACTGTTACATCACAATGTATTTTAAAGATTTTCTTTCTCCTTAATTGTCACCGACTAAAAAGGATCTCCATCGCGTCGATGGGTGTGGGTTTCATAACACCTATTGTGATCAGACAAGCAAGTATTTTCACCTTAACTAATTTTACTTGCGCACCAGACCTGCTTGTAGATCCAGTTATTTTTGCGTAACTATTTGGCCGTATGACCATAAAGTTTTAACGGCCTTGTTAGTAGTTTTAGTCAGGTGACTTTTCCACGTTAATTTTTAGTCCAGTGTCACCCCTAGGTATTTTACCTCCTTAGAGAGGAGAATAGTGACTGTGGTTTTATTTTGGGTTTATGTTCACGCCCTCTTTGAGACACCAATTACGTGTTAGGTCATGACATTTTGCATTCTCTCCCCAATAATGGTATCATACTTGCCTCTCACCGTTATGGTTATGTCATCAGTATAACCAAGAATGTTATACCTATCTCTACCCAGGTCGTTCAGTAGTTCATCCACTACTAGCTACTACAGCAGTTAGGAAATGACTTGTCAGGTAGGTAAATTAAATGTAGTCGATCTTCCATCCCGTGGTTATAATCCCTTGGAAGTGTCTAGATGGTGGAAGAGGCAATTATGGAAGACATTGGCGTTTTGAGGGAGGATGTTTTGAGAATACCAAGTCAGAAGATTGGAGATACTTTTCAGGTAAATTAAATTCAGCCTACCATCCATTCAGTGGAAGTAATCCCTCGGAATTAGCATCCACATAGTGGGAGAAACCATTGTGGTTAAAATTATCTAGACGTCATTGGCCTCCTGAAAAAATCTTTGAAAATGAGAATGCTGTTGATTGAACCCTTAAATAGTCCGTAGGCGTCTCTAAGAGTACTAGTAAAGTAGAAAGACGGTACAACTAGATTTTGTGTTGACTATTGACAAATTCAACAAAGTCACGAATGCACTCGATATCTTGCCCGATTCAAAATGATTTTCAACGTTGGACATAAAGAGCGGCTATTGGCAAGTGAATTTGAAACATAGCGATTATTGGAAATTGTTTATGATTGATGGGAACCGTCTTACGTGGACTGTCGTGGAAAACGTGCTAGTCTATTTAGACGACGTCATTGTGGATGATAAGTCGTTGGAAGAACACTTATCAAATTTAAAGAAGGTGCCGCATTGACTGCGTAGTGCAAACCTGAAGTTAAGTCCAAAGCAGTTCAAAAATGGCCAATACCTAGAGATAAGCACAAAATAATAAAATTCCTTGAGCACGTACTACCGTCGATGCGTTTCCAGATTTGCCAAGTTCACGAAAGGAGGATGAGGATTTTGATGGGACCAAGACTGCGTAGACGCTTTTCAATAACTTAAGCAGTCTTTAGTCACCGCGCCAGTTTTCAGGAAAAAGAATGAAAATTTGAGCTAGATACCGATGCGAATTGTAGGAGCAGTAATGTCCCAGGTTCAAAATGGTCAACAAAGAGTTATCAGGTATTTTAGTAAGAGTTTGTCAAAACTATAGAGAAACTACTGCGTGACTAGAAGAGAACTCCTATCGGTCGTTAAGTCCGTCCAACATTTCTACAAATGCCTATACAACCAAAATTCCTACCGAAAACGGACCATGCTGCCCTAAAATTGTTGTTACAATTTCCCAGAGAACAAGTCGCCAGGTGCCGAAAGAAGGCAACTAAGAACCGAGTGTCGGAAGTACTGCAGCAGAAAGAAAATAAGAGAACCGTTATATGCAAAGGCGTTAAGGAGTGGTGCCGCAAGTGTGTCCTGTGTGCATCAGGTAATAGCGTAAAGAAGAGGAAAGTACTTATGAGGCAAGTACAATGTCGGGAACCCGTTTGTAAGGGTAGCGACATACAAGTAATGCTGGAAACAAATACATTTTGTTGTGGATGGATTATTTTAATAAATGGACAGAAGCATATGCCACCCCAAACCAAAAGGCAGCAAACAGTCACACACGTGTTAGTCAAATAGTTTTTTTGGCGTTTTGGAGTTCTCTTGGAATTACATTTAGACCTAGAGTCAACCTTATTCCAAAACGTCTGCAAACTGTTACAAATCAAGAAGACCAGAACGACCCCTAATCACATGGCATGGTAGAACGGATAAATTGAAGAAATCTGAGCAAGGTTGTCAAAGAACATCAGAAGGATTGGGACCAGTATTTACATTTATTCTTGATGGCGTACCGATCATCCATTCACAAGGTGCAGGTCAAACACTTGCCTGCGTAATGCTTGGTCCTGAAATATTATTGCCTGAAGAGGAAGTTGCAAGGAAAGATTATGTCAGCAAACTCCTGAAGAGGTTGGATCAGATACATGATACTGTCCGAAAGTACTTCCAAATTGCGAGCACAGTATGACGTTCAAGCCGAAGAAGGTGGATTCAATGAGACAATTTGGTGAACTGTAACGCCAATGTGAAGATCATACTTAATGACGTCATTTACCGTATCTAAAAACCAGCGAAGGGAAAACCGAAAGCATTACATTGTGATCGTCTAACTCCATACGCTGGTAACAACGATGTAACCACTAATCTCATGGGGAGAAGAAAAAATAGGAAGTGTAAGAGAAATAAGATATTTAAGGTACAAAATAACGTACAACAACAAGGATGAGAGACATATTAAGGAATGCTAAGACAAGTGTGCGGATTGGGAAAAAGAGTGTTTGGAGCGAATATAGAAAAAAGAAGAAGGTCATTTGAAAAGTTAATAAAAGTGTAATTGTGAACGGTGCAAAGTTATGGGGTTGGAGGAGTGGGAAAAACTGGAAAAATATTGGAGATAGACTTGAGGTTGGATAAAGAGACGCCAGGATATCTTGTAGGAGAACATGAACTAAATTAGGGTACACACAGGGTGAATGGCAATGAAATATGAAGAAGGAATAAGTAAAAGGAAGGGCAATAAAATAATGAACAAATGTTGGAGAAAACTGAAGAAACAAAGAATAAATTTTAGGCAGAAAGATAAGAAAGGATATTATGAAAGAGGGAGGAATGCAAGAGAAAAAGTAGAAAAAGAAGAGAGAAGGAATGAATATACCAAGGGATATAGTAAGAAAAGACAAGGACGTTCAAATACAGCAAAGAAGAGCTAAAATAAGAGAAGGAAATGGAGAAAAAAGCTAAAAATAAAAAGGAAGATTAGATGTGGTGATGAGGAAAATCTGAATAAATATTGGTGGGAAGATGAAAAAAGCAACTTTATGGAAAAGACTGGGAAATTTCACAGCATATTATGAGGGAGTGAGAAGAATGAGAAAGGAGAGTGGTACTGGGAGAAGGAGAGAAATCAATGAAAGAAGTGATAGCGAGGAGAAAAAGGATGATAGAGGGAGGAAAAAGTTTCATTGTGGTGTAAAAAGACAAATTATAATTATGATCATTTGTTTAGTATATGTAAAAAAAACAAATGAATACTTAGTAGTAGTAGATGTTTATTTATTTGCAAAACACAATTGCTATCCCAGCCTACTACATATCGTAACCGTAACTGATGTAATCTGTAAGAATGTCTCTAATTCTTTTGTCGAAAACTTCCGGAACCAAATTGATCTTCATGTACGAATCGATTACTTCAATGTAATCCTGATACAAGGACGTTTGTGGAATTTCATCTTCCGGAACAGAAATTATTGTCACCGTTCTAAGCGCTGTACAAACAGCGTACCCGCTGTATGTTTTAAGATGCTTCTGTAAGATGGCGCGCGGGAAGACTGCGTTTGGATCCTCGCCAAACCCCAACAACATCTTTGAACAACTGCTGTAGTAGGCTTGGATTAAATCTTGCCAGTGCTTGTTTCGCACCTCGCCGCCGCAACATATAAAAAGTATCATCGATAAATCGACAGCTGGTGAGCATACCCGAGAAGTTTGCCAATCAATGATTCGAACATCCTATAAAAACCAAACTTTTACAACAGTAACTTGTATTATAACACACGTACCCGTTCGTTAAACAAAAGATTGGGAGACCACAAATCGCAGTGACTTATGACACCGTATTCGTCTTCGGGATCAAAACTGTAATGATGCACGTAAATTTCTTGAATTTTAGTTTGAAACGTCCGAATCGCTTCGTGCATCATTCGACACGTTTTCGAATCAAACAACGCCAAGCACTTCGCACTGCATGTTCTTACCCCATAGACAGCCAACTTAACATATTCATCGTCTTCAAATGTTTCGCTTCTAATCTTCTTGGAGAATTTTTGGAAACATTCAGGATTTTTTCTGCGCAACACAAACGACAAAGCATGTAGTTTACCGATTTCCTTCGCCAAAATACTAGCTTGTTGATAAGTCAAAGTCTTCAGTCGATCGACGACTTTAAACGAAGTGAGATTTTCGAGCACAACCATTTCTTCCAATGCCTTCGTTGATGAGGCGTAATACTTTGGATACGATTCGAAACGATCTTCGATTTTACATTCGCCTGCATTTCGGCAAACGCAGGAAAGACGGTTTCGTACACGAACGCCTCACATTGATACGAACTTTCTATAGAAAGCATTTTTCTGCTGGGAATGTCGCGCAACGCTATTTTTAATAGCAAACGTAATTTGACTTGCTGCTCGTTTTCATTTCTTCCGTTCACCAACAATTTTATTATTTCTCCCGTGAAGTTGACACCTTTTCCAAAATTCGATTCGATATTGAACGATTCACGAGTTATTCTTAGACGATTCAAAATCGAATCCAAACACTCGGACACATCTTTGCGCTCACTTATCAACGCCATACTAGTGTAAGTTATTCGCAATGTATGTATAAAGATTTGGTCCGCACTTAATCCTTTTATACGATACCGACAAAATTTATCATAGTTATATAGATTGTCACAATTAAACATAAAGTGTGACAAAAAAAACCGTAATAAAGCTCATAAAACTAAAAAAAATTTTGAATAGCAAATTATTTTAAGTTCGTAGAAGAAAACCATTAATCATCACTGAAAGTCAAATAAAACCTTTTAAAACTAAAAAGAATGTAATATTTTAAAATATAATTAAAAAAGAAAGAACCACAATACTCACAACCTTGCCGCATCAACACCGACCTACTTAAGTACATATAAATGAAGTCGAATCGCATAACACAAAATGGAGATTGAATTTTTATCAATCGACCCAATCATGTGTCTCGCGTAGCGCAATTTACAAACTGTCTTGAGCCAATTAATTTACAACAACGCCACAGTGGTGACCCCGACTTGATTAAATTTTATTTTTTATTCAAAACTTATAATTTTAGAATAAGTGACAACAACAAGATGTTATTACACAACAAAATTAGCAATTAAAATAAAAATTGAAATAATTTATACGGAAGTTTAATATTAAAAGAATTATTTATGTTTGTCATAAGCAATCTAATTTCGTATTTAAGACGCGATTGTATTTTAATTATTATATTAATATTAATATCATAGTATACACACTCAAGTTATTTGAATATTTTACTGTCAAAAATATTAATTTGTGATGACATTCGGTAAATTTATAGTTTTTTTATTTTGTATGTTACGGGTTTACTTACAAAAGTAAAACGTACGTCGGGTCAGGTGCCTTCTTAGAAACGTGTGTTTTTTACGACGAAAGTTGAATTTGCCGCGCATGTTGCGATTTTTCCATTGGTGGATTGTTTAATTCACGAAAAGCTTCTAAGATTACCAGCGGACATTTTGCTACTTCCTTCTATTGGGTGTTTTCGGCGTGCTTCGTTAAGCTAAAATTTTACACATAAATTATTAATGTGTTCTTCAATAATTCCAAGTTAAATTGGTGTGTAAATGTAAATCCAACCGCATTCGCCGTAAGTACCTCTTTTCTGTTTCTTTTGTTGTCTCGTGGTTGTATTAATTCTAATTACGACGTATGATTTAGCTCGTGTCTTGACCTCATACTCTACTGGTGTATAACAATCTGGATAATTCTTGGGAGTGCTGGTGGCTATTTAAAAATTCTTTGCTATATAACTTGACGAATACCACGCGTTCGCCTACATTTAAGCTGCCAACGGCCGATGAATTCAACAAGCTGAGGGGTCGTTTACGCTGCATACTTGCTGCTTCGAGGAAACATATCTGCCTTCCGTTTATTGTCGAATATTTCTCCTAAGGGAAATCCTGGGGCTACCTATCTTCTGAAGCTGTCAAATACTGTCGCTAGCAAAAACCTTTCTTCTCGGAACTGCATACCACAGTATAGAGCTAAGTTTACTGTTTCAAAAACCTATTCACTATTAATGCGTATGAAGCTCACGTATATGTGACATTAAACGGCTTGAATCTCTAGCATATTAGTAAATTTTTATTCGGGGTAGACTCCACCACCGACGTTCGGTTTTATTTTTAACTAGCTCCATAAGATTTTAGGCGCTTTAGATAAAGTGGGTGACGCTAAAACAAAAGGCCTTTTGTATTGGCGGGAGCTACTTACCGTGCTTTTGAGCTTAAGTTAGTTTTAAGTCACCGTGTGTAAGTGACGTGTGTACGTCGAGTTTCCTTAGTAACCAATCCTCAATTGGAACGTTAATTTTAATTTGAGACGGTGTAACAAACAAAAGCTTAACTGAATTTCAACACATTGATTGCGAGCTTTAATTTTGTTGTTGCGAACGTCCGTAAATCTTATGCGACAGCCTCTTTTACTTCTCACATATTCTCCTAGTACTGTAAGTTTTATTTGCTACATTTAATTGTCTATTAGTTTTTTCATGTTCGTTTTAGCGTTTTAGACCTTTAGTAAAACTCAATGAATTCCTTTTGGTTGATTTTATTTATTTCTATTACCAGCAGGTGGCGCCTCGTTAGGCAGCAGTCTATTTCTTTACAGTTTCTCAAGGACCTTCCCAACTCACCGACTAAGCCGGACACTGCTGTGCTAACTACTACAAATACTGGATCCTCCATGAACTTAGTGCGCTACTTTGAGCCAAATAGTATTGTTCTGCTCTCTAGGTTGTATCGCTAAAGCCGTCGCTTTCTTTTATTATTATTTGTAAACTACAACCGTTACATGTTGTTGTAAATACAGTTGCTTTCTATCTCTAGAAGTTTTAATTATCTTAATCAAAACTATAACTATAATTGCTGGTCTGCGTTTCGTAGGATTGACCACATTACTATTCGTTGTTGCGGGGATTGGAGAAGAAAGTCACAGGAGTGTATTATTACAGTAGCTTCTATAGCGGTTTTAAGTCAGAGAAACTACATGTACCGTCTCAACACCATACATTTGAGTGGGCGGTACATTGTAGTAGTAGGGATTATAGGGACGTTTGGCTCTAAAGGTTCTGATGTGTCCATCGTGGTAGAAATTTCTTCGACAGCAAACCGACAACAAAATCTTGCGATCACTTCCTTAAACTCTAATAGAACTAAAAATTGAGTGTATTGCTATAAGTGAATGACACGGTTATTTAGAAAAAGTGCTAAGGGTACATTAGCCCCAATTAGTCCAACATTGATAACACTGTTACGTGCAAAAAAGAATTCCACGTCAATCATAAATGAAAACGCAACATGAATTGGGTGATCAAAGATGTAAAAGGCATGTTGCAACAGAAATTCTTTCTACTAAATGCTGACACTAAGTGCGGGAAACCGCTTAAGCGAATACTGGGTGAAAATACTAAACTCCCAGTTATTTTAAACTTAACCTAAAATTTCGGAATGAAGATCACTTAAGCCGCGTTTAGCGAAACAGGTAATTATTTTTTAATCTAACTTCAAACCCAAAAATTATAATTTTCACCAGCACATTTTGTGCTATAATTATTGACGACTGAACGAAGAATCACTCTCGAAACGAAAAGTGGCGCTATACTTCAAATAAAATGCACGTACCGCCGCCAGAACTCATCAGGTGTAGAAAATTTTTGAATTGTATTATAGATAATAAATGTGTCTGAATAATATTTTTAGCACAATTTAACAAGAAAAAGCGAACATATTAAGGCGCATCACAACAAAAATATCAACGAAGGTTACAATACTTGTCCCATTTTTGCAAATGATTATCATTTAAATATCTGAATTTACCGTCGTTTTGAGAACGGTATATATAAAATAATTCTTCTTTTTCGATTTTTTTCCAAAGATCGTGTTGCATTTTTTAGATCAACTTGGTCGCGTTAATGGTGACGCGTTTCTTGATTACAGTAAATCCGTTACATGAATGTTTAGCATTGAACTCGACCTGTTGATTTTTTTCATCTCGTCCGTTGATCCACAACTTTATTATTTCGCCGGTGTAGTTGACTCCTTTTCAAAACCCGAATCGGTTTTCAAAGATTCGCGAGTTATTTTGAGATGATTCAAGAGCGCTTCTAAACACTCCAACACTTCCTTGCGTTCACTTATCGATGCCATTACATAAACCACTCATAACATTAAAGTTTGCGATTGTCGTAGAATTCAAAATTGTAAAAGTCATTGTCCGCATTTTAAACTCTTATCTGCAAATGATATGATTATCTCTAATAAAATATTTTGTCATAACGCCACTGAATCAAATATTATTTATACTTAGTTTTATCACTAAAGAGAGTAATTTAGTTGATACAAAGATTTAGCCCTTGTATATAAAAACAATAGCTACTTCCTTCCCTGCGGTGGGGGGAGGGGATATTTTGACGCGGTATAGGGATTGAGTTATGGAGTAAAACCCACGATGACAAAGATTCTCCCATCCTCTAACCCAAAGTGTCATCTGATCGGTGCCCATGTGCTAGATGGCAACTAGGTAGTAAACTGATTGTCTTTAAGGAACCCTTTAATATCTGCCGGCCTAGAAGTGTATTTAAATTAGCACGTGTATACGAGGTCTGCACGTATAGACGTCTACTAAAATATTAACACAGAGGAAATCTCCGCTACTGCTTTGGCAGAGAAACTGAGACCGTTTCTCTAAGTGACAGACCTTTCGCGCTAGCTGATACCTCATCGACTACTTGCAAAAAAATACCTCACTGAATTAGCACACCAGAAAAGATAACCATCCTCTGAACCGACTCAAGGCACAGTAAGTAGCAGAACATCACCCTCCTCACATATTCCACTTTCTGCAAAAAACTAAACGGTGCCAAGACGCGACACTTTCTGGGCTAAAGGTATATCACCTGAGAAAGCTCTTAGGTTAATACTGAACCGGTCACCGAGACAACAAGAAAGCGGTTGAAAGACGCATCCACACCTCAAAACTCCAAAAAAGCGCACCACCCGAACTGGAAGACCCTCATGATCAAGAAACTACAGCAGCGGCTAGCCCCAGCTAGACGGCAGCGTTTAAATGCACAAATCTGGCGATGTTGGCAGAAGAGTACCCAGACGTGATTCACACAGTTAAACACGCCATCATCAACCGCATAACAAATGACGGCAACCGTCTGGTATGGTTTGAAGATATCCAGCAGATGCTAATCTGCAAAAGAACCAATAAAAAGTTTAATGGGACAGGAAAAAGGGGAGCAACAGGTGTAATACAATATTTCCAAACCGCACAACGTCACATTCTTCGCCCTTAGAAGTGTGGAAGTGACTGAGCAGAAAGTCATCCTGATGGTGGGTCATCAGATGCTGATTTGCAGAAGAACCAGTGAAAAGTTTACTGGGGCAGAAAAAAGGGGAGGGACAGTGTTCTGGGTTTTAGTATTGATAACCGGTCGGCGGCTGTAACTCTCAAAGATAAACACAAGCCCGACGTTAAAGACACCTGGGTAGCTGAGGCTGATGAAGCTTCCAAACCTCACTGCTGTATCAGTTACTGGAGAACCTGACAATGATGGTTCAGGAAATAGACTAGATACAGGTTAGGAAAAACAATTGGTATTAGGGCAGCTTAGGTGAATATCCACCACGTCAAGGCAATCTCCGCCTAAACTCATCACCGATGAACATATTGGTACAGAAATCCTGGCTATACAGACGGCAGATAAAAGGTTTGTTATGCAAGGACGGTATAAGGTTGTGCATGATACCAGTCACTACTTAAGAAAAACACTAATTACCTCTGCCTTACAGAATTCCTGACAAGAGAACTCGTCCCTGTACTTCTGAGGCTTAAGATCCAAGGTTGTTTGCAGTTGAGGAGATTGTACTTCCGGTGACTGTCGCGGCGTTGGTGAGGCTGTGACGCAAACGAGGGCAAATCTCCTACATTTGTAACTAGAGTCAAGTAGAAGGTACTCGATTCCTTGCGTTAGGGAGCATGTCAAGAACTGGAAGGTATCTAACGAACCCTCCATTTCAGACCATCGAGTTAACGAGTTTGACCTGGCAGGTTTTTGTACGATACTAGAGCATAATCTAGAAGAGAACAATTTCAGAAAACCCGAGTAGCGATCTCTTCACATCAGTGGAAAAACAGTGGGATAGGTAAACGGTGTAATTATAGAAACTTAGGAAGCAAACTACTCTTATGTAAGTAAGCTCAGGATAGAGACCAGAAAGTTATTTCACAGAGCTAAGTGATTAGAGGAGTAAAAAGACCAGGAACGTACTGTCATTCTACATTTGCGAGATCAAAGAGCAAAATTCAACAGCTACAGGACTTTCTGCGAGAATATCGCCTTCACCCCGTGCGCCGTCAAGATCCACAAAACCATAGTTTGCAATGGGGGTGATAGCGTTACAGAGGGTGTAGAGCAGAGACATCTTTTTATTTTGTACACGCATTTAACTGGCTGTCAGGCTGTTAGAAGTCTTGCGCTCTTTGGTAGTACTGACAAACACACAATACGTGAAGTTATCCAAGCTAAAGAACTGAAGAAAAATTCAGAACACTAGGTCAGTCTACCACGGCTGAGGCAGTCCAAAACTTTACTAAGTAACTTTACCGGTAAAGACCACAAGTATTACTTAGGAGTAAACAGAAACTACTTAAGAATTCTCATGGGCTTCTTAACAAAACACTGTCCACTTGGCGCACATCTTTCCATGCAGATTTTCTCCTTCTTATGAAATATAAAGTTACGTTTTCCAGAAGGTGGAACTGTTTTGGAAAACGTTTCCTCAAACTGGAGGAGGTTACTTCTTTCAATCAAAGGTTAGTTTTGAGATTCTTCAGAGAACTTAACCTACTGGAAGTGCTGTAAGTTCAGAAAAGGGAGCACAATAATCAGCACTGATTTGATACTTTACACCCCAGATTATATCTATCTGTCTATCTTCTAACAAAGATAGAGTGAAAGTATGTAAGTAGTAGTAGAACGAGAAAAAACAAAACGAACAGTTATTAGTAAAAGTTTTTGTAGTACAAGATTGTAACCAAAAAACAGAGCATAGAAATAGTGAGCAGTGGAAAAACAACAAATGCGTCTAAGGTGGTCGATGATACAATCTAAACTCTGCATTTTCAGTAATAAAGAAAAAGGAAAGAAGATATTAACATCTAAATAACGAGTGTTCGAATAAAAACTTATTTGGGCAGGCCGTGAAATTGAATAGAATTATTTATTTTTACACAAAGTACAGCAAAATAACGCGTAGTGTCGTAGAACCTATAAATTGACAAATGAATATTTTCTTAGATAGCTGTTATAAAAATATCCTAGCCCAGGTTTTTATTTGAACACCCGTTAGATTGTTAGACTCGTAGAGACATGGTTAGGAGAGAAGAACTGGAGAACATGAAAAGAAAGATTGCCGGAAGGATAGGAATGGAAAAGTGCAATTTGCAAAGAGGACTGAAAAGAAAGGTTAGGGTAAAAGGGGGTATAATTACGGGGGTAAAAAAGAGAAAAAGTGTAGAAGAAGAAGGGAAGAAAACACAAAGAGTCTCAAAGAAACAGGTAACTACTCGGGAAAGAGAGAAGTACGTAATTATTACGGTGTATGGAAAAGAAAAAACAAAGGAAAAATAGAAGAAGTGTTAAAAGAAGTAGAGAAAAAAATAATTATAGGAGGGACTTTAACGCAAGGATAGGAGAAGAAGAAGAAAGAATAGTAAACGGAGAAGAAAGAAGGAGAACGACAATGAACAAAAAAATAAATGGGTAAGAAAGAAAATTGTTAAAAATGTGTGAAGAAAGAGGATGGACAATTCTAAATAAAAATATAGAAGAAAGGGGGAGGGAAGAGTACACATATATGAGTGAAAGGGAGTGTCGATAATATATTATGTGATGGTAAATAAAGGAAGTATGGAGATTATAAAAAAATTAAAATAGAAGAAGAATATGATTCCAATCATCAGTCCTTGGAAGTAATTTAAAATGGAGAAGAGAATGGAGAAGAAGAGGTAAAAGAAGAATGGAAAGTAAAAAATATATGGATACAAAAAATATAGAAAGATATAAAGTAAAAAATACAACCGATGGAGCAAGGAAATGAAAAAGATAATAACCAAAATTGAAACAAAAGCGGAAAAAAGAAGATATAGAATAAACTATAGAGAACTTGGTTAGAAACGCAACTGGTGTAACATGGTAATGTGAGAAGAAGCAGTTAAGAAGAGGTAGGAGGAGATGAATAAAAAGTCAGAGTCTAAAAAGATATACAAGAAAGGATGAGAAAAAAGAGTATAAAAAAGAGATGAAAGAGGAAATGAACAGAATAAAAAACGAGGGAGAAGCATGGGCATGTATAAACAAAAAAAACAAGAAAAAGCAGAAGAATAATGATAGATGTGATGGTAAATGAAGGAAGTATGGGGATTATAGAAAAAATGAAAATAGAAGAATAATATGTTTCCGATCATCAGTCTTTGAAAGTAATTTTAAATGGAGAAAGGAATGAAAAAGAAGAAGTAAAAGAAGAAGTAAAGAAGAATTGAAAGTAAAAAAAAAAATTTAGAAAGAATTACAGAGTCTAAAGAAGACATACAAGAAAGGATGAGAAACAAGGAAAACAGAGTAAAAAGAGATGGAAGAGGAAATGAACAAAATAAAAAACAAAGGAGAAGCATGGGAGTTTATAAAGAAAAAAAACACTGGAAAAAGCAGAAGAATAAAGATGGGAATAAGTGACCAAAAAGAAGCAAGGACGGCCAGAACGCAGAGAGAGAGCAATGGAAATGTACTGAGGAAAAATGAAGGAAAGATTGAGAACTGTGTTTAGTAAAATATGGAAGAGATAAGGAATACCGGAGGAGTGGAAAGAGGTAATAATATGTCCGATATATACAGAAGGAGACAAAAAAGAGGTACAAAATTATAGAAGAGTGAGTATTCCTAATGTTGGATACAAGAGATATTAAGAAGGAGGCTGGAAATAAAAATAGAATAAAAAGCTATTAGAAGAGTGGCAAATGGAATTCAGGAAGATTAAAGAGTTAATAAATAGTATATATATATATACAGGGTGGGTCAATAGTGCGAGCACGGGCGATATCTCGGAAAATGTTGTGTTTAGAAAAAGAAGCGTTGTTAATAAAAGTTATGCAGATTGATGAGCTGCACATTTTTTAATTATTTTCGGTTGTACAGGGTGTTCTAAAGCGCGACATACCAAGGTTATGTTCTTTTAAATGAAACCACCCATTTTTATTGCAAAATTGGATTTCTTAACAATTCTAATGTGACTTTATATATTATACAAAGTGTTTAAAATGGGCGGTTTTTGCGTTATTTTGTTTTACTTTTTCCCAAAAAATTGACGTTTAGAAAAAATGAGTAACTCAGTTATCATGAAATTCATTCAACTGTGGTTTTGCATCTTTAATGTGCATTACATATGCATTACAACTTTGGTATGTCGCGTTTTTATGAAACACCTTGTATTAACTAAAATAATTTTAAAATATGTAGCTCATCAATCTGCACTACTTTTATTAAAAAGTTCTTTTCTACACCCAATATTTTCCGAGATATCGCCCGAGCTCGCACTAATGGTCCACCCTGTATATTAAAACAGATAATAAATAAGCATATAGAAAGAAAGGAAAGAAAAGTTTTGGCACTGTTTCTAGATTTAAAACAGCATTTGATTACGTAAATAGGAAGAAATGTGGGAGGAAATGAAGACAAAGAAGATAAAAGAAGATTTGGTAGAGGCAATGGAAAAACTATACGAGGAGACAAGATGCAGAACAAAAATTAAAAGAAGTTTGGGAAAGGTGTTCAGGACAAAAAAAAGGTTTAGTGCAGGGATACCCTTTAAGCACTAGTCTATTTTTATTGTATATAGGAGATCTAGAAGAGGCTATGAGAAAACAACAAATAGCAGGATTGGTAATGAGAAGGGTTAAAGTCTGGGTGCTGGCACATGCTGACGATATAATGGTATTAGCTAGGGATGAAAATGAAATGCCAGGAAAAACTATATAGAAAGGAATGATTTAAGAGCAAATGGGGATAAGACAAGATTAGTGACGTTTCAAAATAGAAAAGGGGAGAAAAGAAAAATAGCAAGTGTAAGAGAAATAAGATATTTAGGGTACAAAATAACGTACAACAACAAGGATGAGAGGCATATTAAAGAATGCTAAGACAAGTGTGCGGATTGGGAAAAGAGTGTTTGGAGCGAATATAGAAAAAAGAAGAAGGTCATTTGAAAAGTTAATAAAGAGTGTAATTGTGTACGGTGCAAAGTTATGGGGTTGGAGGGAGTGGGACAAAATGGAAAAGTATTGGAGATAGACTTGACGTTGGATAAAGAAACGCCAGGATATCTTGTAGGAGAAGATGAACTAAATTAGGGTACACACGGGGTGAATGGCAATGAAATATGAGAAAGGAATAAGTAAAAGGAAGGGCAATAAAATATTGAACAAATATTGAAGAGAACTGAAGAAACAAAGAATAAATTTTAGGCAGAAAGATAGGAAAGGATATTATGAAAGAGGGAGGAATGCAAGAGAAAAGGTAGAGAAAAGAAGAGAAGAAGGAATGAATGTACTAAGGGATATAGTAAGAAAAGACAAGGACGTTCAAATACAGCAAAGAAGAGCTAAAATAAGAGAAGGAAATGGAGAAAAAAGCTAAAAATAAAAAGGAAGATTAGATGTGGTAATGAGGAAAATCTGAATAAATATTGGTGGGAAGATGAAAAAAAGCAACTTTATGGAAAAGACTGGGAAATTTTACAGCATATTATGAGGGAGTGAGAAGATATTAGGAGAGAAGAATGAGAAAGGAGAGTGGTACTGGTAGAAGGAGATAAATCAATGAAAGAAGTGATAGCAAGGAGAAAAAGGATGATAGAGGGAGGAAAAAGTTTCATTGTGGTGTAAAAAAGACGAATTATAATTGTGATCTTTTGTTTAATTTATGTAAAAAAAAACAAATGAATACTTAGTAGTAGTAGATGTTTATTTATTTGCAAAACACAATTACTATCCCAGCCTACTACATATCGTAACCGTAACTGATGTAATCTGTAAAAATATCCCTAATTCTTTGGTCAAAAACTTTTGGAACCAAATTGATCTTCATGTACGAATCTATTGCATCAATGTAACCCTGACACAAAGACGTTTCTGGAATTTCATCTTCCGGAACAGAAATCATTGTCACGGTTCTAATCGCTAAACAAAGAGCGTACCCGCTGTACGTTTCGAGATGCTTCTGTAAGATGGCGCGCGGGAGGACTGCGTTTGGATTCTTGCCAAACCCCAACAACATTTTTGAACAACTGCTGTAGTAGGCTTGGATTAAATCTTGCCAGTGCTTGTTTCGCACCTCGCCGTCGCAACATATAAAAAGTATCATCGCTAAATCGACAGCTGGAGAGCATACCCGAGAAGTTTGCCAATCAATGATTCGAACATCCTATAAAAACCAAACTTTTACAACACTAACTTGTATTATAACACACGTACCCGTTCGTTAAACAAAAGATTGGTAGACCACAAATCGCAGTGACCTATGACACCGTATTCGTCTTCGGGATCAAAACAGTAGTAACGTACAAACATATGGTGAACTTTACTCTGAAATGTTTGAACCGCTTCGTGCATCATTCGACACGTTTTCGAATCGAACAAAGCCAAGCACTTCGCACTCCAAGTGCTTACCCCATAAACAGCTATCTTAACGTATTCATCTTCTTCAAATTTTTCGCTTCTAATCTTCTTGGAGAATTTTTGGAAAAGTTCGGGATTTTTTTTGCGTAACACAAACGACAAAGCATGTAGTTTACCGATTTCCTTCGCCAAAACACTAGCTTGTTGATAAGTCAAAGTCTCCAGTCGATCGACGACTTTAAACGAAGTGAGATTTTCGAGCACGACCAATTCTTCCAATGCCTTCGTTGATGACGCGTAATACTTCGGATACGATTCGAAACGATCTTCGATTTTCACATTCGCCTGCATTTCGGCAAACGCAGGCAAGACGGTTTCGTACACGAAAGCCTCACATTGATACGAACTTTCTATAGAAAGCATTTTTCTGCTGGGAATATCGCGCAACGCTATTTTTAACAGTAAACATAATTTGACTTGCTGCTCGTTTTCATTTCTTCCGTTCACCAACAATTTTATTATTTCTCCCGTGTAGTTGACACCTTTTCCAAAATTCGAATCGATATTGAAAGATTCACGAGTTATTCTTAGACGATTCAAAAGCAAGTCCAAACACTCCGATACTTCTTTGCGCTCAGTAATTGATGCCATACTATTATAAATCACTCAACGATTCTATTTAAATTTTTATTTGAATGTTGATCGTTTGGGTATGTGTTTTTTACCAACTTGGTCCGCACTTAACTGATTTATCTGATACCGATACCTTTTATCTTTAATCAAATTATTGTCATAATTCAATAAAAAATATGTGAAAATATTAATATTCAAAACATATTCAATTTCAAAGAAGCATTGAAACTTATAAAACAAAAAAATATTGAATTGTAAATTATTTTTCACATAAAACAATAGTTATTTGTCCAACAAGTGAGGAAAGCGATTCTTTTTCCCACTTGAGCTCGAGTTGCCTCACGAGGGTAGCGAGTAGAGTGAGAGTGGAAAAAGGGTTTCCTCATGTGTTAGACACAACATTTTTTCCACGACATTCCCTAAAAAAAACAACCTAATGAAAGAAGTAATATTTAATAGATGGGTCTCGCTACAGTATTCTGTAGTATCGGCGTGGTCTCAATCTGTCATAGCGCAGTCGCGTAATTCTAACCAATAAATTGTAGGGTAGTAATTTTTAAGAGTCGAAATATAAGATATTAAATTAAACAAACCTGATTGAATACTAAATTCAATTGTTTAACTAAGTACTAGGCGCATATAGTTCTAATAACACATTCTTAAATGGCATTTTTGTAACACGACATTATTTTCCACGCTAGTGAGGAAAAATCAATTTTCCTCACTATTTGTAGAGAAGAAATGTCCGTTTTCTAAGTATGTCGTGGAAAAGAAAATTTTAACAACCGGATTTATAAGCGTTCACCGCAGAATCCACATCGCCCTAATAAGCAAAAATAAAGTTGCCTTTTAGAAAAAATTGTTTAAACAAAAGCTATAGACAATAGAATTTCCAACTACTTTTGTTCTTTAACGTTTTTTGTAAAATTGATATTGGTGTAGATATTGTTACGACATTTATTGGCACGTGATTGTTATATCTCACTAATTACTTATCGGATCAAAAATAGAAATGTGACACTACTGAGGACCACAGTTTCTAATCTTTTACGCAATCAAACTGTTATCATGTATTCACACAGAAAACCACGATTGTATTTTAATTATTATACGATATTAATAATTAACACTTGTGTTTTTTGTATAAAATTTTGTAGACATGTGAATTTTGTTTTTTATACTAAACATATCTATTTTAAACACAGATACTTTGCATCTCTCGAAGTTGGTTCTCTATCCTTTTTCGATGTATTAATCAATTTAATTAAAATCAAATTCACAAAATTGTAACAAATCTTATCGATGTTTTTCTTATCGTGCGACAAGCTTATTGTTTATTTTACTTTAATTTGATTAAATTCCACACGTTTAATTTATATCAACTTAACATGACGACTACTAACTTCGAACTAACTCGTAAATACATGATGAGGTTTTAGATTTGAAAGACAATAATCAATAAGAGAATTGAATTTTCCGGAACGGAGTTCTTGAAGCACCGGAACTCCAGTGGCGTACTGTCCCAGAACAGCGTTGAGTCATTTTGACAAAGTCCCTGTTAGTAAAAGAAACAGTCCACAGTTTTCCTTTGCCTATAAACGTTATGCGGTTGTATAACTGCAGACCAACACATCAATCGCTGTTCCTCGGAAACACTTCTAACATGTTTTGATAATCCTCGAGTCTTAACCTAAGAAAGAACTGGGTTGACGTTTCGTGTTTAATTGCGTTTATTTACATTCACTTATAGTAGATGCGATGTTATATTTACATAGATGGATGAAAGTTGCGTAGGTCAAGCGTACGGCTCCAGCGCGGATGTACGTTAAAGACTTGGGCTTGTAGATTCCGTAACGTGTGTGCGAGTGCGATTGATTGTTGACAGCTATGTCGTTGAGACGTAGGGCGTGTCTTGATCGTTTGTTCCTCTAAAGCAGCGGTTGTGACGTTCTTGGTTGTTGCAACGGTCGTTAGTTTGATGGTGTTGCAGCGGGTGTTCCGCTTCATTTTTGCGGATGACTAGCGACCCACTGTCGTGCTGACTACTGTTTAGCTTCAGTATGCGAATTGGGTGTCGAATTGATCTAGACTTGAACTAAACTGAACTTGTTTGCTTATTGTAACCCCTTCGTCTTATAAGTAATAAGTCTTGTTGAACTTCAGTGATAACAGTCATACCTCCGTATTTTACCGTAAATTTATCAAAGTCTTCTTTACATCCTTGGTTTGGTGTCTTATTCGTTATTACTCTCGTCCGAATGGGATTAGTGGTTACATCGTTGTTACCAGCGTATGGAGTTAGACGATCACAATGTAATGCTTTCGGTTTTCCCTTCGCTGGTTTTTAGATACGGTAAATGACGTCATTAAGTATGATCTTCACATTGGCGTTACAGTTCACCAAATTGTCTCATTGGAATCCACATTCTTGGGCTTGAACGTCATACTGTGCTCGCAATTTGGAAGTACTTTCGGACAGTATCATGTATCTCATCCAACCTCTTCAGGAGTTTGCTGACATAATCTTTCCTTGCAACTTCCTCTTCAGGCAATAATATTTCAGGACCAAGCATTACGCAGGCAAGTGTTTGGCCTGCACCTTGTGAATGGATGATCGGTACGCCATCAAAAATAAATGTAAATACTGGTCCCAATCCTTCTGATGTTCTTTGACAACCTTGCTCAGATTTCTTCAATTTATCCGTTCTACCAAGCCATCTGATTAGGGGTCGTTCTGGTCTTCTTGATTTGTAACAGTTTGCAGACGTTTTGGAATAAGGTTGACTCTAGGTCTAAATGTAAT
Organism: Abscondita cerata; assembly: GCA_030710515.1. Lineage (NCBI taxonomy): Eukaryota > Metazoa > Arthropoda > Insecta > Coleoptera > Lampyridae > Abscondita > Abscondita cerata. The sequence goes on along the minus strand of JALBCR010000852.1, from coordinate 97,446 downwards.
TCCAAGAAAACTCCAAAGCGCCAAAAAAACTATTTGACTAACACGTGTGTGACTGTTTGCTGCCTTTTGGTTTGGGGTGGCATATGTTTCTGTCTATTTATTAAAATAATCCATCCACAACAAAATGTATTTGTTTCCAGCATTACTTCTATGTCGCTACCCTTACAAACGGGTTCCCGACATTGTACTTGCCTCATAAGTGCTTTCCTCTTCTTTACGCTATTACCTGATGCACACAGGACACACTTGCGGCACCACTCCTAACGCCTTTGCATATAACGGTTTTCTTATTTTCTTTCTGCTGCAGTACTTTCGACACTCGGCTCTTAGTTGCCTTCTTTCGGCACCTGGCGACTTGTCTCTCTAGGAAATTTTAACAACCATTTCAGTGCAGCATGGTCCGTTCTCAGTAGGAATTTTTGGTTGTATAGGTATTTGTAGAAATGTTGGACGGACTTAACAACCGATAGGAGTTCTCTTCTCTAGTTTTGACAAAATCTTACTAAAATACCTGATGACTCTTTGTTGACCATTTTGAACCAGGGACATTACTGCTCCTACAATTCGCATCAGTATCTAGCTCAAATTTTCATTCTTTTTCCTGAAAACTGGCTCGGTGACTAAAGACTGCTTAAGTTATTGAAAAGCGTCTACGTAGTCTTGGTCCCATCAAAATTCTCATCCTCCTTTCGTTAACTTGGCAAATCCGAAACGAATCGACGGTAGTACGTGCACAACTCAAGGAATTTTATTATTTTGTGCTTATCTCTAGGTATTGGCCATTTTTGAACTGCTTTGGACTTAACTTCAGGTTTGCACTACGCAGTCAATGCGGCATCTTCTTTAAATTTGATAAGTGTTTTTCCAACGACTTATCATCCACAATGACGTCGTCTAAATAGACTAGCACGTTTTTCACGACAGTCCACGTAAGACGGTTCCCATCAATCATAAACAATTTCCAATGATCGCTATGTTTCAAATTCACTTGCCAATAGCCGTTCTTTATGTCCAACGTTGAAAATCATTTTGAATTGGGCAAGATATCTAGTGCATTCGTGACTTCGTTGAATTTGTCAATAGTCAACACAAAATCTAGTTGTACCGTCTTTCTTCTTTACTAGTACTGTTAGAGACGCTTACGGACTACTTAAGGGTTCAATCAACAGCATTCTCATTTTCAAAGATTTTCTAGATAATTTTAACTACAATGGTTTCTCCCACTATGTGGATGCTAATTCCGAGGGATTACTTCCACTGAATGGATGGTAGGCTGAATTTAATTTACCTGAAAAGTATCTCCAATCTTCTGACTTGGTATTCTCAAAACATCCTCCCTCAAAACGCCAATGTCTTCCATAATTGCCTCTTCCTCCATCTAGACACTTCCAAGGGATTATAACCACGGGATGGAAGATCGACTAGATTTAATTTACCTACCTGATAAGTCATTTCCTAACTGCTGTAGTAGCTAGTAGTGGATGAACTACTGAACGACCTGGGTAGAGATAGGTATAACATTCTCGGTTATACTGATGACATAACCATAACGGTGAGAGTCAAGTATGATACCATTATTGGGGAGAGAATGCAAATGTCATGACCTAACACGTAATTGGTGTCTCAAAGAGGGCATGAACATAAACCCAAAATAAAACCACATTCACTATTCTCCTCTCTAAGGAGGTAAAATACCTAGGGGTGACACTGGACCAAAATTAACGTGGAAAAGTCACCTGACTAAAACTACTAACAAGGTCATTAAAACTTTATGGTCATACGGCCAAATGGTTACGCAAAAATAACTGGATCTACAAGCAGGTCTGGTGCAAGTAAAATTAGCTAAGGTGAAAATACTTGCTTGTCTGATCACAATAGGTGTTATGAAACCCACACCCATCGACGCGATGGAGATCCTTTTAGTCGGTGACAATTAAGGAGAAAGAAAATTTTTAAAATACATGAGGAGTTATTTTAAAGAAGGCAACCTCAAAGGTCATGGCTGCAGTGAGCGACTAGATAAACTTAAAAATGATCTTTGATCACGAATACAATGTTTGGTTTTCTACTAGCAAAAACTGGACTACGTACCCAAGTCTTCCCAACAATAGTTTACAGACGGATCCAAAATGGAAAATGGTGTTCCCTTGCCCTAATCAAAATAGGGGGAAGGTAGTGTTACACTTACGCAGAAGAGAGTTAAAACTACTCTGTGGTATACTAACAGGACACATCAATTGCAGATATCACTTGAAAAAGATGAGACTGGTGGTTGATGACACATGCAGGTACTGTGGTGAAGAGGTGGAGCGTATGGACCACATCATTATGAGGTGCCCGGCCGTGTTCCTAAAGAGACACAAACACCTAGAACACATCTTCACTCCGGAAGAATAATTACCTCCCGACTAGGGATCTTATAGAATTTGTCAAAAACATAGATCTTTCCTAAGTCCAAATAGAGGGAAACACAAAGGATCTGATCTGGTCGCAGTGCATGAGGTTTTCCATGACACTTATCCTAAAAGTGACTAAGTAATAAAATTAGAAACAATAAATGTGATGGACAATTTCAATACTTCAAAAATTATTTATCCTATTGCATGGAGACTATGTAACTTAATATGAAGAAGAATAATATAAAGCAGAACTATCAGAATAGATAATTAGATATTACTATAAATAGTGGCGCCATCTAACCGCCAACATAATAGAACAATTCTCATTTAACTTGATTTGTAGTATAACAAGTATGTCTACTATTTTAAACGTGAATATCACGTAACAACAAATTAATAAGGTTTAATCCGTAGTAACTTGAAGAGGATACTGTGATTTATAACTGACAAACATTGCATATCTATTCTACCGCAACCTAGATGGCAGCACAACGCTCGTTTAAATGGCAACAAGACTATACCAGATTGAAACAAATGTGTAGACGTACAGAAGGTAATTCACCTTGCTTCGTTTTTGATTGTCAAAAAACTAAAAAAGATGTAGTTGTCTTTTTGTTTGACAAATTTATAACTTTTATTAAAAACAAAGGTGTTAGCGTTTCTCATGGCCTACTACAGATCGTATCCATAACTAATATAATCTGTAATTACGTCTCTAATTCTATCGTCAAAAATTTTTGGATCTACATCAGCGTTCGCAAACATGTCAGCTACTTCAATATAGTTTTGAGCAAAGGACGGATCTGGAATTTCATCTTTTGGAATCGAAATCATCAAAATAGTTCTAAGAGCAAGGCAAAGAGCGTATCCGCTATACTTTTTAAGATGTTTCTCTAAGACGGTACGCGGAAAAATTACGTTTGGGTCTTCGCCGAATTTTTTCAACATTGCCGAGCAACTGTCGTAGTAGGCTTGGGTTAAATCTTGGCGGTGTCTGTTGCGCACGTCGCCGTCGCAACATATGAAGAGCATCAGCGAAAAGTCGACTGCTGGAGAGCACAAACGAGAGGTTTGCCAATCAATGATGCGAACATCCTAAAAATCATATTTTTACAACCTTCGATGAGTATTAAATCATGCGTACCTGTTCGCTAAACAAAAGATTACTGGACCACAAATCGCAGTGACCTATGACACCATATTCGTCTTCGGGATCAAAATGGTAATAACGTTCGTACATTTCGTAAAATTTAGTCGGAAGTATGCTAACGGTCTCGTACAAATTTTTCGAGTCAAACAACTTTAGATTCTTCTTATTACATTTCGTTATGAAGTATATAATAAATGTAGCGTATTGCTCTTCTTCAAGTTTTTCGTTTCTAATCTTAACCAAAAGTTCTCGAAAAAGTTGAAAATTTGTTTTGCGCAACACAAATGACAAAGCGTGAAGTTTACCAATTTCTTTCGCTAAAATCAGCGCTTGGTTGTAACTCAGAGTCTCCAATCGGTCGACGACTTGAAACGAAGTCAGATTTTCGAGCACGATCAATTCTTCCATAGCCTTCGTTGACGAGGCATAATACTTCGGGTACGATTCGAAACGACCTTCGATTTTCGCTTCTTCTTGCATCGCGGTAAACAAAGAGAAGACCGTCTCGTACATGAACGCCTCGCATTGATAAGATCTCTCTATGGAAAGTAACTCTCTGATGAAAACGTTACGCAACGATATTTTTAAGAGCAAACATAACTCAACTTTTAGATCTTTTTTATCTCGTCCATTAACGCACAACTTAATTATTTCGCCGGTGTAGTTGACACCTTTTCCAAAATCCGAATCGGTTTCGAAAGATTCAGGAATTATTCCAAGACGTTTCATTAGCGCGTCCAAACACTTCGAAACTTCTTTGCGTTTACTTATCAATTCCATTGCACCAAATGAACTGAATTCAATTATTGGCACTTCAAACTGTTATCATTAATCGATATGTATTATCGTTGATCAAATGTTTTAAAATAAACATACGAAAGATACATTTGTGAGAAAACTGCTGTAATTTTAATTTAATAAAAGCCGATACGTTAAGCGGGTTGCGTTTCTAGAATTTTGTGACTTTTTTTAAATATCGGTAGTCACATGTTATTAGAGAATTAAAAAACAAGCATCTATTTGAAACCAAAACTATTGATATTTAGATTTTCAAGATTGTGACCTCAAATTAATTAGACATAGTGTTTGTGACTTTTGCTTCTTATACCACTTTTGTAAATATTAATGCAGACATTTATTTTTGAAGGTAAAAGTTCACTTGGCCAAATTTCATTTTTCAAAATATTGGTAGTCACATGTTCTAGGACATTTTAAAAACAAACATGTATTTAAAACGAAAGTTCTTGATGTTTGTTATTGATTAGATATTGAGTTACTTCAAATTAAGTAAACATAGAGATCTTTGTTTTTTGTGACATTTTTGCAAATATTTACTTATATTTAATAACGTTCAATTGTATTAGACATAAAGTTTTGTAATCATCGATTGTTATCACACTTTGCCAAATATTATGAAGACTTCTTTTGATAAAGTAGAAGTTAACTGCACAATTTTATTTTTTTTTCAAAATATTTGTAGTCACATGTTCTAGAATTCTGAAAACAAACATCTATTTATTGATGACAAATATTTAAAAACTGCTTTGTAGATAGTGTGTTTTGTGACTTCAAATTATTTGGACATAAAATTTTGTGACATTTGATTCTTATGACACTTACCCAAATATTATGCAGACTTTCTTAATTGAAGTAAAAGATAGCTCTGCACTATTCTATTTTTTCAAAATATTGGTAGTCACATGTTCTAAAGCATTTTGAAAGCAAACATTTTCAACGACAAATATTTGAATACTGAAATTTTGTGGCTTCAAATTAATTAAACATGAAGTTTTGTGACCTTTGTTTCTTACAGCACTTTCACAAATATTTGTGCAGACATTAGTTGATTAAGTAGAAGTAAATTTTGTACAATTCTATTTTTCTCAAAATATTGGTATAGTCACATGTTCTAGGCCATTATGAAAACAAACATCCATTTGAAACCGAATTTATTGATGTTTAGATTTTCAACGACGAATATTTAATCTCTGCTCATTTTTATTAGACAGTGGGTTTTGTGAACTCAAATTAATTACACGTAGAGTTTTGAGACATTTCAATTTTGTGGCGCTCTTGAAAATATTTATGCAGATATTTATTGTTGAAGGTAAAAGTTAACTTTTGACAATTCTATTTTTTTCAGATTATTGGTAGTCTCATCTACATTATAATTATTTAGAAATCAAAATGATAAGCAACCTTGCAACTACTAAAAGATTTTGGATCCTTAGTCAGTCATTAATATTTCCATTCTTCATTTGAACTTTAAATATTAAGAAACTAAAATTGTAAACTATCTTGCGGCCACCAAAATGATCTTAGTTCCCAAGCATAATCTACACTATAAATATTAAGTAACCAACATTGTAAGCAACCTTGCAGACACCAGAATATTCTTGGTTTCTTAATCAGTCATTTATATTTCCATTCCTCATGTGCACTTTAAATAATAAGAAACTAAAATTGTAAGCAACCTTGCAGACACCAAAATGTTCTTGGTTTCGTAATCAGACATTTCTATTTCCATTCCCTATCTAGGCTATAAATATTAAAAAACCAAAATTGTAAGCAGCCTTGAAACCACCAAAATAATAGTGGTTTTTTAATTAGTCATTTATATTTTAATTCTTTATTACGACTATATATATTAAGAAGCCAAAATTGTAAGCAGCTCTGCGTGAACCAAAATGACGTGAGTCTTTAATCAGTCATTTATGTTTGCAATCTTCGTCCAAACTATAAATATTACGAAACTAAAATTGTAAGCTACCTTGCGGCCACCAAAATGATCTGGGCTTCTTAATCAGTCATTTATATTTCCATTAAGATTATTATCTTCCGGGTTGAGCCGTGTTCGTCCTTTCTTCCTACGTTCTCTGCTTGACGTTTCGCTAACCATGCTGTTAGCTTCTTCAGAAGTTACTCTAAAGACTGATGTTGTTGTCTTCTGCTCTTCGTTATATACCTATGTTCCGTTACGGCTGGTAGATGTCGATCAGTGACGGGTGGTTGGTTTTCGATGGTTGGTTGATCTTCTGTTTGGTATCGACTAATTTTGTGGCGACATTTGTTTTCTTTGTTTTTGTGTAGAGTTAGTTTCCACGTGTTGCTTAATCGGTAACCGTCTTCTCGATTGAAGTTGTTTTTATTTTTCATAAAGTCTAAGGATTCTCTGATTATCCTTGGATAGTAGTTGTTAGTCCTTGATAGAACTTTAGCTTCCTCGAAGTTGATGACGTGTTTTCCTTTTTCGTGTAGATGTTCTGCGATTGCTGATTTATCTACCGCTCTTGACTTGGCGTCTCGGTGATGTTCTTTTAATCTACATTTTATGTTGCGTCCGATCTGACCAATCTAGACCTTTCCACATGAACAATCAATTTGGTAGACCCCTTTTGTTGAGAGTTTCGGCAAGTAACTGACAAATTACGAAAATCATTGGAGAAGAAGAATATCGGTCTCAGGTTTGGAACGGTTAGAAAAATCCAGCAACTACTACCTTCTAATAAAGATAACCTGCCGAAACTCTCAACAAAAGGGGTCTACCAAATTGATTGTTCATGTGGAAAGGTCTACATTGGTCAAACCGGACGCAACATAAAATGTAGATTAAAAGAACATCACCGAGACGCCAAGTCAAGAGCGGTAGATAAATCAGCAATCGCAGAACATCTACACGAAAAAGGAAAACACGTCATCAACTTCGAGGAAGCTAAAGTTCTATCAAGGACTAACAACTACTATCCAAGGATAATCAGAGAATCCTTAGATTTTATGAAAAATAAAAACAACTTCAATCGAGAAGACGGTTACCGATTAAGCAACACGTGGAAACTAACTCTTCACAAAAACAAAGAAAACAAATGTCGCCACAAAATTAGTCGATACCAAACAGAAGATCAACCAACCATCGAAAACCAACCACCCGTTACTGATCGACATCAACCAAGCGTAACGGAACATAGGTATATAACGAGGAGCAGAAGACAACAACATCAGTCTTTAGAGTAACTTCTGAAGAAGCTAACAGCATGGTTAGCGAAACGTCAAGCAGAGAACGTAGGAAGGAAGGACGAACACGGCTCAACCCGGAAGATAATAATCTTAGTGACAACAGCCGCGAAAGCTTACATTCATATATTTCCATTCTTCATCTGCATTTTAAATATTAAGAAACTAAAATTGTAAGCAAGACACCAAAATGATCTTGGTTTCGTAATCAGTCATTTCTATTTCCATTCTTCATCTAGACTATAAATTTAAAAAACCAAAATTGTAAGCAGCTTTGAATACACCAAAACAATATTGGTTTCTTAATTAGTCATTTATATTTGTATTCTTTAACATGATTGTTATACATATTAAGAAACCAAAAGTGTAAGCAGCTCTGCGTGCTCCAAAATGAACTGAGTTCTTATTTAGTCATTTAGGTTTGCATTCTTCATACAGACTATAAATATTAAAAACTAAAATTGTAAGCAACCTTGCAGACACCAAAATAATTTTGGCTTCATAACCAGTCATTTCTATTTTCATTCTCATCTAGACTATAAATATTAAAAAACAAAATTAATTAATTTATTTAATCGTATGATACATTTTAAATATTGTGTTGTGATGTAAGTGTTATGTATGGTGCCCTAGAAGATCAGTATAGTGTAGTGACGAAACCGTGTGCAATTGTGGATTGGTTCGTCTTGGCAAAGCATTTACTTCAAGGTTTAGGGAAACCACTAAAACCTAAACATGCCAACCCTTACCCACACTAGTATTCACATGTAATAATATTAATTAAGTGTGTAATGTGATTGTGTTTTGCGAAATTGTGTTGTACATTTTTCCTAATTATCCGGGAGGGTCTTGATTCTCAGGAACAACATGTTTTTCTTGTTGACTATAAATATAAAGAAACTAAAATTGTAAGCTATCTTGCGGCCACCAAAATGATTTGAGTTATTTAATCAGTCATTTATATTTCCATTCTTCATCTGCACTTTAAATATTAAGACACCAAAATTATAAGCAACCTTGCAGACAATAAAACAAGCTTGGTTTTGTAATCAGTCGTTTCTATTTCCATTCTCCATCTAGACTATAAATATTAAAATTCTTTAATATCACTACTATACATATTAAAAAGCCAAAATTGTAAGCAGCTCTGGGTGCATCAATATGAACCGAGTTTTTAATCAGTCATTTAAATTTGCATTCTTCATCCAAACTATAAATATCAAGCAATTAAAATTGGAAGCTACCTTACGGCCACCAAAATGATCTGGGCTTCTTAATCAGTCTTTTATATTTTCATTCTTCACCTGCAGTTTAAATATTAAGAAACTAAAATTGTAAGCAGCACTGCGTGCACCAAAATTAACCGAGTATTTACTCAGTCATTTATGTTTGTAATCTTCATCCAAACTATAAATATTATGAAACTAAAATTGTAAGCATCTTTGCAGACGCCAAATGATCTTCTTTTCGTAATTAGTTGTTTCTATTTCCATTCTCTACCTAGACTATAAATATTAAAAAACCGAAATTGTAAACAGCCTTGAATACACCAAAATAATATTGGTTTCTTAATTAGTCATTTATGTTTGCAATCTTCATCCAAACTATAAATATTAAGAAACTAAAATTGTAAGCAAACCTTGCAGACACCAAATGATCTTGGTTTCGTAATCAGTCGTTTCTATATCCATTCTCCATCTAGACTATAAATATTAAAAAACCAAAATTGTAAACAACCTTGAATACACCAAAATAATATTGGTTTCTGAATTAGTCATTTATTTTCATATTCTTTAATATGACTACTATACATATTAAGAAGCCAAAATTGTAAGCAGCTCTGCTTGCATCAAAATGAACTGAGTTTTTAATCTTTTAAATTTGCATTTTTCATCCAAACTATAAATATCAAAAAATTAAAATTGGAAGCTACCTTACGGCCAACAAAATGATTTGGGCTTCTTAATTAGTCTTTTATATTTTCATTCTTCACCTGCAGTTTAAATAATAAGAAACTAAAATTGTAAGCAATCTTGCAGTCACCAAAATGATATTGGTTTCGTAATCAGACATTTTTATTTCCATTCTTCATCTAGACTATAAATATTAAAAAACTGAAATTATAAACAGCCTTGAATACACCAAAATAATATTGGTTTCTTAATTAGTCATTTATGTTTGCAATCTTCATCCAAACTATAAATATTAAGAAACTAAAATTGTAAGCTACATTGCGGCCACCAAAATAATCTGGGCTTCTTAATCAGTAATTTATATTTCCCTTTTTCATCTGCACTTCAAAAATTAAGAAACTAAAATTGAAAGCAACCTTGCAGACACCAAAATGATCTTGGTTTCGTAATCAGTCATTTCTATTTCCATTCTCCATCTAGACTATAAATATTAAAAAGCCAAAATTGTAAGCAGCTCTGTGTGCACCAAAATGAACTGAGTTTTTAATCAGTCATTTATGTTTGCATTCTTCATCCAGACAATAAATATTAAGAAACTAAAACTGTAAGCTATCTTGCGGCCAACAAAATGATTTGAGCTCTTTAATCAGTCATTTATATTTCCATTCCGCATCTGCACTTTGAATACTAAGACACCAAAATTGTAAGCAACCTTTCAGACACCAAAACGATCTTGGTTTCGTAATCAGTCGTTTCTATTTCCATTCTCCATCTAGACTAGACTATAAATATTAAAAACCAAAATTGTAAACATCCTTGTATACACCAAAATAATATTGGTTTCTGAATTAGTCATTTATTTTCATATTCTTTAATATGACTACTATACATATTAAGAAGCCAAAATTGTAAGCAGCTCTGCTTGCATTAAAATGAACTGAGTTTTAATCAGTCATTTAAATTTGCATTTTTCATCCAAACTATAAATATCAAGCAATTAAAATTGGAAGCTACCTTACGGCCAACAAAATGATTTAGGCTTCATAATCAGTCTTTTATATATTCATTCTTCACCTGCAGTTTAAATAATAAGAAACTAAAATTGTAAGCAATCTTGCAGTCACCAAAATGATATTGGTTTCGTAATCAGACATTTTTATTTCCATTCTTCATCTAGCTAGACTATAAATATTAAAAAACCAAAATTGTAAACATCCTTGTATACACCAAAATAATATTGGTTTCTGAATTAGTCATTTATTTTCATATTCTTTAATATGACTACTATACATATTAAGAAGCCAAAATTGTAAGCAGCTCTGCTTGCATTAAAATGAACTGAGTTTTTAATCAGTCATTTAAATTTGCATTTTTCATCCAAACTATAAATATCAAGCAATTAAAATTGGAAGCTACCTTACGGCCAACAAAATGATTTGGGCTTCATAATCAGTCTTTTATATATTCATTCTTCACCTGCAGTTTAAATAATAAGAAACTAAAATTGTAAGCAACCTTGCAGTCACCAAAATGATATTGGTTTCGTAATCAGACATTTTTATTTCCATTCTTCATCTCTAGACTATAAATATTAAAAAACCGAAATTGTAAATAACCTTGAAGACACCAAAATAACATTGGTTTCTTAATTAATCATTTACATTTTCATTCATTAATATGACTATACATATTAAGAAGCCAAAATTGTAAGCAGCTCTGCGTGCACCAAAATGAACTGAGTTTTTAATCAGTCATTATGTTTGTAATCTTCATCCAAGCTATAAATATTATGAAACTAAAATTGCAAGCATCTTTGCAGACACCAAATGTCTAATTAGTCATTTATATTTCTGTTCTTTAATATGACTACTATATTAAAAAGCTAAAATTTTAAGCAAGCTCTGCGTGCAAAAAAATGAACCGAGTTTTTAATCAATCATTTATGTTTGCAATCTTTATCCAAACTATAAATATTAAGAAACTAAAATTGTAAACTAAGAAAAATGCCAACAGTTAATTGTAACGACATGTGTGCGTTTAACGTGCATATCGCTATCTAAGCAACAGCTTTAATGCTTGAAACGCACGAGTGTCGATAAAGCCAAGTAAAAACTTGTACAGAAGCATAACACGCAACGATAGAACACCTGATGCCGCATTTCGCTCTTATTATGAGCTCATCAGAGTTAAACGCACACATGTCGTTACAATTAACTGTTGGCATTTTTCTTAGTTTATACTAATCATACGTGTCAATGCTTTTACACAAGATCTCGTAAGACACACATTTAGCTTATGTTCATTGCTCCACGAGAGTTTAAAAGACCAACCGCCGTCTTGTACAGTTGTATACCGCACTTAAGTATACACCTCTGATGAGCTCATAATAAGAACGAAATGCGGCATCAGCTGTTCTTTCGTTGCGTGTTATGCTTCTGTACAAGTTTTTACTTGGTTTTATCGACACACGTGCGTTTCAAGCATTAAAGCTGTTGCTTAGATAGCGATATGCACGTTAAACGCACACATGTCGTTACAATTAACTGTTGGCATTTTTCTTAGTTTATACTAATCATACGTGTCAATGCTTTTACACGAGATGTCGTAAGACACACATTTTGCTTATAAAATTGTAAACAATCTTGCGGCCACCAAAGTGATCTTAGTTCCCAAGCATAATCTACACTATAAATATTAAGTAACTAACATTGTAAGCAACCTTGCATACACCAGAAAATTTTTGGTTTCTTAATCAATTATTTGTATTTTTATTCTTCATATAGACAACAAATATTAAGGAACTAAAATTGTAAGTTTGCGGCCACCAATCTGGGCTTCTTAATTAGTCATTTATATTTCCATTCTTTAATATGACTATACATATTAAGAAGCCAAAATTGTAAGCAGCTCTGTGTGCACCAAAATGAACTGAGTTTGTAATTAGTTATTTATGTTTGCAATCTTTATCCAAACTATAACTGTTCAGAAACTAAAATTGTAAGCTACCTTGCGCCCACCAAAATGATCTTAGTTCCCAAGCATAATCTAATCTATAAATATTATGTAACTAACATTGTAAGCAACCTTACAGACACCAGAATATTCTTGGTTTCTTAATCATTCATTTGTATTTCCATTATTCATATAGATTACAAATATTAAGGAACTAAAATTGTCAGCTACCTTGCGCCCACCAAAATGATCTTAGTTCCCAAGCATAATCTACACTATAAACATTAAGTAGCCAACATTGTAGGCAACCTTGCAGACATCAGAATATTCTTGGTTTCATAATGACTTATTTATATTTCCATTCTTCATCTAGGCTATAAATATTAAAAAGCTACAATTGTGGTCAATCTTGGGATCACCAAAATGATCTGGGCTTCTGAATCTGTCAAACTTGCGGCCACCACAATGATATTAATTATTTCTTTTTCCGAAGAAATTACAACGGACCTTTCTATTGGAGAATGGATAGAAAAGACATTTGTTTTAATATTTGTTGTTTTTTTTTTCTATCTTCCAACATAAGGGTCCGTTGTAATTTCTTCAGCAAACAAACGATTAATCAAAAATAGAGATTAATCCAATAGCTCACGAAACAAAATGATATTGATTGATGATGGTAGTTTCACACTGACCTGTAATTGGACATTTTTCGACAATTCTTCAGTTGCTTGACACAGTCACCCAATTTTGTATAACAGTAATTACAGAATAGCAGATGTTGATTGTTGATTTGGAAACGCTTGATCGACGATCGCCCGAGTTTGTAAGTTATAATCCTTGCTTAATGATGATGATGATGATGATGATGAAACAGCTACTATGCATAATATTTTTTTTATATAAGTATTGATGAACGCACAGTAAATTTTATTATTAGTATTAAGTATTATTTAAAACAACAGAGTAAGTTTGATTTAAGGCAATACCGTAGCATATTACAAATCATAACCATAAGTGATGTAATCTGTGAGTATGTCTCGTATTCTCTCATTGAATATTTGTGGAATTAGATTGATCTTTGAGTACATTTCACCAAATTCTGAATAATTTTGGAACAACGACGGATCTGGAATTTCATCTTCTGAATCGACATCATTGTCACCGCTTTAAGCGCAAGACAAAGAGGGTACCCGCTGTACGTAGTAAGATGTTTCTCTAAGATAGTACGCGGAAATACTATATTAGGATCTTTACCAAACTGAATCAACATTTTCGAGCAACTGTCGTAATAGACTTGGATTAAATCTTGCTTATGCTTGTTCCGCATCTCGCCGTTGCAACAGATGAAGAGCAACAGCGACAAGTCGACTGCTGGAGAACACAATCGAGAGGTTTGCCAATCAATGATGCGAATGTCCTACAAACAAATTTTTTCACCGTTTATTTGTAAAATACTCTTACCTGTTTATTAAATAAAATATTGCTGGCCCATAAATCGCAGTGACCTATAACGCCGTATTCGTCTTCGGGATCAAAACGATAATACCGAAGGTACATTTCGTGAAATTTACTCGAAGTATCCGAACCTGATCGTACAACATTCGACACTTTTCCGAATCGAACAAAACCAGAAACTTAGGATTCGTTGCATTTAACCCAAAAGCGTCGCTTTAGCCATTACTTCTTCTTCAAGGTCTTCGTTCCTAATCTTTTTAGAAAATTCTTGGAAAACTTGAGGGTTTTTCCTGCGCAGCACAATCGACAAAGCATGCAGCTTACCAATTTCTTTTGCCAACATTCGTCCTTGATGATACGACAGAGTTTGTAGTCGGTCTACGACTTGAAACGAAGTCAGATTTTTGAGCACAATCAATTCTTCCATAACCTTCGTGGACGATGCGTAATACTTCGGGAACGATTCAAAACGATCTTCGATGTTTGCTTCCTTTTGCATTTCGGAAAACAAAGGAAAAACGGTTTCGTACATAAACGTCTCGCATTGATACGCCTTCTCTATGGAACGAAACTCTCTATTGAAAACATCACCCAAGGCTATTTTTAACAGAAAATGTAACTCAACTTGTTGATTTTTTTCATCTCGTCCTTTAAACCACAACTTTATTATTTCGCCGGTGTAGTTCCCGCCTTTTCCAAAATCCGACTCGGTTTCTAAAGACTCGCAAGTTATTTTTAGACGGTTTAAGAGCAAATTTAAACACTCCCATACTTCTTTACGTTCACTTATCGGTAACATTACGTGTGCTACTGACGTACTCATCTGCTGGCTGCGATTGTATTTTAACCAGTGATGTCATTGAAACATTCTCCCATGATTTTTATTGTTTACAAAAGTTTTATTAAACATAATTTGTAATCCAAAAAAACAACTGCGTTTTCTTTGCAACATAATAAAACTTAGTTGCAGGTAACGCAAATTCATCTCAAAAAATTGCATTGAGCTTTTCATGCTCAATGGTTCAAAGTTTAAAAATCATTAGATGAGTTAATCTTTTTAAAATATTTGCAAGTAATTATTGTCAATCAATCATAAATGACGGGTTTTTAGTAACAGCCGTTGATCAACAAAATTATTTTAAAAACATGCACTGAGCTTTTCATGCTCAATGGTTCCAAATTTAAAATTCATTAGATGAGTTGAACTTTTAAAAATATTTACAAGTAATCATTGTACAATTGTTCATAAATTAAGATTTTTGTATCAACAGTCCATTCTAAAATTGTGCACTGAGCGTTTTATCCTCAATGGTTCAAAACTTAAAATTCATTAGATGAGTTAAACTTTTAAAAATATTTACAATTAATCATTGTACAATCGTTCATAAATTAAGATTTTTAGTAACAGCGGTTGATCAAAAAAATTATTCTAAAATTCTGCACTGAGCTTTTCATGCTCAATGGTTCCAAATTTAAAATTCATTAAATGAGTTAAACTTTTAAAAATATTTACAATCAATCATTGTACAATCATTCATAAATTATGATTTTTAGTAACAGCGGTTGATCAAAAAAATTATTTTAAAATTCTGCACTGAGCTTCTTATGCTCAATAGTTCAAAAATTCATTAGATGAGTCAAACTTTTGAAAATATTTACAAGTAAAAATTGTACAATCAATCATAAATGATAATTTTCTAGTAGCAGCTGTTCATCAACAAAATTATTTAAAAAATCTGCACTGATCTTTTTATGCTCAATGGTTCCAAATTTAAAATTCATTAGATAAATTAAACTTTTACAAATATTTACAAGCAATCATTGTACAATCATTCTAAATTATTAGTAACAGCCGTCGATTAACAAAATTATTTTAAAAATCTGCACTGAGCTTTTCATACTTAATGGTTCCAAATTTAAATTTCATTACATAAGTTAAACTTTTAAAAATATTTACAAGCAATCATTGTACAATCATTCATAAATTATAATTTTTCTGTAACAGCGGTTGATCAAAAAAATTATTTAAAAATTCTGCACTGAGCTTTTTATGCTCAATAGTTCAAAAAATCATAATTTTTAAAAATATTTACAAGTAAAAATTGTACAATCAATCATAAATGATAATTTTCTAGTAGCAGCTGTTCATCAACAAAATTATTTAAAAAATCTGCACTGAGCTTTTTATACTCAATGGTTAAACATTTAAAATTCATTAAGTCAGTTAAGATTTTAAAAATATTTACAAATAATCACTGTACAATAATCCATAAATGACGATTTTTTAGTAACAGCCGTTAAACAACAAAATTAATTTAAAAACATGCACTGAACTTTTCATGCTCAATGGTTCCAAATTTAAAATTCATTAGATGAGTTAAGCTTCTACAAATATTTACAAGTAAAAATTGTGCAATCAATCATAAATGATGATTTTCTAGTAACAGCTGTTCATCAACAAAATTATTTTAAAATTCTGCACTGAGCTTTTTATGTTCAATGGTTCAAAAATTCATTAGATGATTTCTAGTAACAGCCTTCGATTAACAAAATTATTTTAAAATCGGCAATGAACTTCCCATGCTCAATGGTTCCAAATATAAAATTTATTAGATGAGTTAAATTCTTAAAATATTTACAAGTGAACATTGTGCAATCAATCATGAATGATGATTTTCTAATATCAGCTGTTGATCAACAAAATTATTCTACAAATTTGCACTGAGCTTTTTATGCTCAATAGTTCAAAATTCAAAATTCGTTTGGTCAGTTTAGTTTTTAAAAATATTTACAAATAACCATTGTAAAATCATTCATAAATGTCGATTTTTTAGTAACAGCCATTGAACAACAAAATTATTTTAAAAACGTGCACAGAGCTTTTCATGTTCAATAGTTCCAAATTTAAAATTCATTAGATGAGTTAAACTTTTAAAAATATTTACAAGTAATCATTGTACAATCGTTCATAAATTAAAATTTTTACTAACAGTGGTCGATCAAAAAATTATTATAAAATTCTGCACTGAGCTTTTTATGCTCAATGGTTCAAAACTTAAAATTCATTAGATGAGTCAAACTTTTAAAAATATTTACAAGTAAATATTGTACAATTAATCATAAGTGATGATTTTTTAGTAACAGCCGTTGATTAACAAAATTATTTTAAAAATCTGCACTGAGCTTTTCATGCTTAATGGTTCCAAATTAAAAATTCATTAGATGAGTTAAACTTTTAAAAATATTTACAAGCAATCATTGTACAATCATTCATAAATTATGATATTTAGTAACAGCTGTTCATCAACAAAATTATTCTAAAAATCTGCACTGAGCTTTTCATGCTCAATGGTTCCAAATATAAAATTCACTAGATAAGTTAAACTTTTAAAAATATCTACAAGTAAACATCATACAATCATTCGTAAATGATGATTTTTTAGTAACAGCCGTTGATCAACAAAAGTTTTATAAAAATCTGCACTGAGCTTTTTATGCCCAATGATTCAAAATTTAAAATTCATTAGGTTAGTTTAATTTTTTAAAATATCTACAAACGAACTTTGCTCTAAAAGGTTCTATATTTTTATTCTAATAAGCCTTTGAAGTTCTAAAATTCTTTCAAAAGATGAACAATTTTCTTGCTGTATGAGTATTTTAAAAACTATTTATTATACAAAAATGCTTTTAATAAAATATAAATTTATTGTAATAATTTGGACTAAAAGTGTAAAACCCAAAAACTCAAAATTCAAAAAATAGTAGTACTTGCAAAAAAATTGGTTGTTTGATTATACGTATAAATATCTAGAAACTTACTCATTTTACAAAAGAATTTTCAAGTAAAAGTTGCTGATTACATAGCATTATTCTAAAAGCCTTTAAGTTCTAAAATTCTTTCAAAAGCTGAACAATTTTCTTACTGTATGAGTATCACAAAAACTACTTATTTTTCAAAAATTACTTTTAATAAAAGTTGCTAACGTCATAAATTTGCTCTTAGAGCTTGAAGTTCAGTAATTTAAATTAAAGAAAATTACTAATATTTGTTTATTGCGTATAAATGTCTCGATACTTATTCATTTTCCAAAAATGTTTTCAAGTAAAAGTAGCTGACTACATAATTTTATTCTGAAAAACTTTTAAAGTTTTAAAATTTTTTCAAAAAGCTGAAAAATTTTCTTACTGTATGAGAATCTCAAGCAATATTATTATTATTATTAACAACATTCCTAATGTACAAGAAGAAACTTTTCCAAGCCATAGTTCCCAAACCATATATTTAATAGATTACACTGAAGTCGACACTTTGCGACTGTTTCACAAGCTAAAAATAAAACTTCTTGTGGCCCAGATGGTATCCCAGTAAATATTTTAAAACACGTGTCAAATCAACTTGCACGACCAATTACTCACCTCATTAATTCTTCCTTTGGACAGGGTCACTTTCCTCTAAATTAAAGGTATCCAAGTGTATCCCTTTATATAAGAAAGGAAATCGTCTGAAACGTGAGAATTACAGACCATTAAGTATTACTTCATCGTTTTCTAAACTTTTGAACATGCAATGGCCGAAAGGATACAATGTTTTCTTGCGAAAAATAACACAATATCAAAATGTCAGCATGGTTTTCGCCAAAAACATTCTACAATGACAGCTATACACGAATTTTATTCAGCCCTTACTATAAACTTGAACAAAGCAAAATGCCCAGTCGGTGTCTTTTGTGATTTGAGTAAGGCATTTGACTTAGTCAATCACCAGATTTTAATTACCAAATTGCATTCTTGTGGTATCAGGGAGTTGCTTTGCAATGGTTGTCCTCGTTTATCAGTAACAGGTTGCAATATGTTAGTATTTCGCATAAAAACGGAAATGCTCTTTCGAGTTATACGTCTGATTTGGGTTGCATTGATGTAGGAGTTCCTCAAGGCTCTATTCTTGGACCTCTTTTGTTTTTACTTTTTATAAATGACATGCCACTATGCGTCAAAATACGGAACAATTAGTTATGTACGCTAACGACACATCTGCTCTTGTTACTTCTACTAATAAGTCTGAGGTAGAAAGAAATTTAAATAGCGTCCTCAATGAACTTACTTGTTGGTTTAACAAAAATTTACTCTTCGTAAATCCTACAAAATCTAAATTCATGTTTTTTCACACTCTTCAAGACAAAAAGACATTAATATTCATGCGATGGCCAACATCAAAACCACTACAAATTTCTTGGAATTTATCTTCAAGATACACTTCAGTGGAATATTCAGTGTAATGAAGTCTCATCCAAACTGAATTCTATTTGTTATTTATTTAAAAATTTAAAAATTTTTTTTAATTTGAAACAATTAATACAGTTTTACTATTCGGAAGTTTTTTTGCGAATCAAATATGGAATAGTTTTTGGGGTGTATCTGCTAAATGTATCGATGTTTTTAAAGCGCAAAGAGAATAATCAGAACTATGATGGGTGTCAGTCAAGAATACTCATGTAGGGAACTTTTCGCGCAATTAGACTTATTAACAGTTCCCAGTATATATATATTGGAATTACTCATCTATATTTTTAAGAATAAATCAAAGTTTAACACTAGAAGTAAAATACATCAATATTCCACTAAATCCAATAATAACTTCCAATTAGTCCTGCCGAAACTAGAAATAGTGCGTAACGCTCCAGACTATATGGGCGTTTATTTATATAACAAACTCCCAAATCATTTTAAATGTGTAAAGAGTGAGGTAGCTTTCAAAAAATGCTGAGAGTAATATTTGTAAAGCAAGCGTTTTACTCAGTGAATGAATTCTATCTACATTTTTCCTAATTTTGATTAGTGTTTGTTTTACAAAACTGCTGTTATAGACTGTACAATATTGAAATTTATTTATTTTTTGTAATTTTATATGTTTGTAAACTACTTGTAAAATTGTTTGTAATATTCTGACTTACCATATATACATTTTGTTGTATCGATTTGGTCAATATATATTATTATTATTATTATTATTATTATTTATTTTACAAAAATTTGTTCAAAAAAGTTGCTGACGATATAAATTTATTACTAAATGTTAAGCTTCCAACAAAATCCAGAAAAATTAGTAATACTTACAAAAACTATTTTTGTTAGACTATCCATTGTGTATAAATATCTCAAAACTTATTTATTTTACAAAAATGATTTTAAATCAAAGTTACTGACTACATACTTTTATTCTAAAAAGAGTTTGTAGTAGTTCTCAAATTCTTTCAAAAAACTGAAGAATTTTGTTACTGTATGAGTATCTCAAAACTATTTATTTTATATAAAATGGTTTTCAATAAAAGCCGACGATATAAATTTATTTACAGTTTGAGCCTCAAAACTCAAAATTAAAAAATATATTACATACATCATCCATTGCGTATAAAAATCTCAAAACATATTCATCTTACAAAAAATTTTTTCAAGTAAAAGTTGTTGACTGCATAATTTTATTCTAAAAAACCTTTGTAGTTCTGAAATTCTTTCAAAAAGCTGGACAATTTTCTTAGTGTATGAAAATCTTAAAAACTATTTGTTTTATAAAAGATGGTTTTTAATAAAAGTTGATGACGATATAAATTTATTATAATAATCTGCACTAAGTGTTTGAAGCTCAAAAACTTAAAATTAAAAAAATAGTAATATTTGCAAAAAAGGTTTTTTACGTTATCCATTGCGTATCTCAAAACCTATGCATTTTGAAAAAATGTTTTTAAGCAAAAGTTTCTGACTGTATAACTTTTTTCTAAAAGTTTATGAAGTTCTAAAACTCTTTCAATAAATCAACAATTTTCTAACAGAATGAGAATCTCAAAACTATTTGCTTTACAAAAAATGGTTTCAAACAAAAGTTGCTGATTGTATAATATAATTCTAAAAGGTTGTGAAGATCTTAAATTCTTTAAAAAATTGAACAATTTCCTTAGTGTATGAGTATCTCAAAAATAACTATTTTACAATAAATGGTTTTAATAAAAATTACTGACGATTTAAATTGTAATATCTGTTCTAAGAGTTAGAAGTCAAAGTATAAAAATTAGTAATATTTGCAAAAATCTTTTTTTATGCTTTGGGTATAAATATCTCAAAACTCATTTATTTTGCAAGAAATGTTTTCAAACAAAAATTGCTGATTGTATAATTTTATTCTAAAGAGATTGTAAAGTTCTCAAATTCTTTCAAAAATTGAACAATTTCCTTAGTGTATGAGTATCTCAAAAATAACTATTTTACAAAAAAAAGGTTTTAATAAAATTACTGACGATTTAAATTTATTGTAATATCTGCTCTAAGAGTTCGAAGTCAAAATACCAAAATTAGTAATATTTGTAAAGAAAACTTATTTTTATCTATTGGATATAAATATCTTAAAACTTATTCATTTTGCAAAAATGTTTTCTAACAAAAGTTGTTGATTGTATAATTTTATTCTGAAGAGGTTGTAAAGTTCTCAAATTCTTTTAAAAATTGAACTATTTCCTTACTGTATGAGTATCTCAAAAATAATTATTCTACACAAAATGGTTTCAATAAAAATTACTGACGATTTAAATTTATTGTAATATCTGTTCTAAGAGTTAGAAGTCAAAATACCAAAAATTAGTTATATTTGTAAAAAATTTTTTTATCGATTGGGTATAAATATCTCAAAACTTATTCATTTTGCAAAAAATGTTTTCAAACAAAAGTTGCTGATTGTTTAATTTTACTAAAGAGGTTGTAAAGTTCTTAAATTCTTTCAAAATTGAACAATTTCCTTAGTGTATGAGTATCTCAAAATATTTATTTTATAAAAAAGGTTTTTATAAAATTACTAACGATTTAAATTTATTGTAATATCTGCTCTAAGAGTTTGAAGTCAAAATACCAAAAATTAGTAATATTTGTAAAAACTTTTTATCCGTTGTGTATAAATATCTGAAAACTTATCCATTTTGCAAAAAATGTTTTCAAGCATAAGTTGCGGACTGTATAATTTTATTTTAAAGAAGTTGTGAACTTCTCAAATTCTTTCAAAAATTTAACAATTTCCTTAGTGTATGAGTATCTCAAAAATAATTATTTTACAAAAAATGTTGTTAATAAAAATTACTGGCGGTTTAAACTTATTGTAATATCTGTTCTAAGAGTTAGAAGTCAAAATAACAAAAAGTAGTTATATTTGTAAAAAAATTTTTTTTTATCTATTGGGTATAAATATCTCAAAACTTATTCATTTTGCAAAAAATATTTTAAGCTAAAGGTACTAATTGTATAATTCTATTCTAAAAATGTTGTAAAGTTCTCAAATTCTTTCAAAAATTGAACTATTTCCTTCTTACTGTATGAGTATCTCAAAATAATTATTTAAAAAAATGGTTTCAATAAAATTACTGACGATTTAAGTTTATTGTAATATCTGTTTTAAAAATTGGAAGTCAAAATACCAAAATTAGGAATATTTGTAAAAATCTTTTTTATCTATTGGGTATAAATATCTCAAAACTTATTCATTTTGCAAAAATGTTTTCTTGGAAAAGTTGTTGATTGTATAATTATATTCTAGAAAAAGTTGTGAAGTTTTCAAATACTTTTAAAAATTGAACAATTGCCTTAGTGTATGAGTATTTCAAATACAATTATTTTACAAAAAATGGTTTTAATAAAAATTACTGACGATTTAAATTTATTGTAATATCTGTTCTAAGAGTTAGAAGTCAAAGTACCAAAAATTAGAAATATTTGCAAAAATTCTTTTTTGTCCTTTGGGTCTAAATATTTCAAAACCTATTCATTTTGCAAAATTGTTTTCAAACAAAGTTGCTAATTGTATAATTTTATTCTAAAGAGGTTGTGAAGTTCTCAAATTCTTTCAAAAATACAACAATTGCTTTATTGTATGAGTATCTCAAGTATTATTATTTTACAAAAAATGGTTTTAATAAAATTACTGACAATTTTAATTTATTGTAATATCTGTTCTAAGAGTTAGAAATTAAAATACTAAAAATTAGTAATATTTGTAAATAATTTTTTTTTATCCATTGCGTATAAATATCTCACAATTTATTCATTTTGCAAGAAATGTTTTCAAACAAAAGTTGCTGATTGTATAATTTTATTTTAAAGAGGTTGTTCTCAAATTTTTTTAAAAATTGAACAATTTCCTTATTGTGTGAGTATCTCAAAAATAATTATTTTACAAAAAAAATGGTTTTAATAAAATTACTGACGATTTAAATTTATTGTAATATCTGCTTAAGAGTTTGAAGTCAAAATATTAAAAATATGTAATATTTGTAAAAAAATCTTTTTTTATCCATTAGGTATAAATATCTCAAAACTTATTCATTTTGCAAAAAATGTTTTCAAGGAAAAGTTGCTGATTGTATAATTTTATTCTAAAGAGGTTGTGAAGTTCTCAAATTTTTTCAAAAATTGAACAATTTCCTTACTGTATGAGTATCTCAAAATATTTATTTTACAAAAAATAGTTTTAATAAAAATTGCTGACGATTTAGATTTATTGTAATATCTGATCTAAGAGAGTTCAAAGTCAAAATACCAAAAATTAGTATTATTTGTAAAAACTCTTTTTCTTATCCATTGGG
This sequence comes from Abscondita cerata, assembly GCA_030710515.1. Lineage (NCBI taxonomy): Eukaryota > Metazoa > Arthropoda > Insecta > Coleoptera > Lampyridae > Abscondita > Abscondita cerata. The sequence goes on along the minus strand of JALBCR010000852.1, from coordinate 73,949 downwards.
TATAAATATCTCAAAACTTATTCATTTTGCAAAAAATGTTTTCAAGCAAAAGTTGCTGACTGTTTAATTTTATTGTTAAAAGCTGGAGAAGTTCTCAAACTCTTTCAAACAATTGAACAATTGAACATCTCAAAACTATTCATTTTACAAAAATGGTTTTCGATAAATGTTCCTGACGATATAAATGTTAACCATGTTAACTTTGCATAAAGTCGTTATATCTGACCTTTTTATCGAGCAAACGTAGATTTTAATTTCTATGTAGAAATCACGCAAATGTATCCAAGTTGGCTTTGTTATCTACATCAACGCCCACTTGACAATTTTACGACAATCGATTTAATAATTAAACCACAATTACCACCTTAACTACTTGTAGTCATTGTTGTTATCAGTTTTTTAGTACTCTTGGGTATCTAATCGACCGCGTCGATACAATTGTTCTCTCTCTCTCTCTCTCCTGAAGAGTCCTAAAGAACGAAACAGCTGTCGCTGTGTTTCTATCCAACTGATTGGAGAATTGACTTTAGTAAACTGCTTACACATCTGTCGATAAATTTTTGATAGATAGATGTCGCACTGCTTACATGTCGAATAATAATACATTTGTTGACGATAGATGGCGGCTGTGTAGCTGTGTTGTGAATGTTATTAATGTATGTCAAGGTCAATTAATCCGCAATACCACAAGCGTATAAAAACAACGATGACAATTAAAATAATATCCGTAACCGCATCCTTCGTACTTGTTATATAAACTCGAGCATCTTTACCGACACCAATTAAAATGTCAGGCAATTCTTTAGACGCGTTGGCGGTGGAGAATTTTCGCGAATATCTCCGAATACCTTCAGCGCATCCTAACGTTAATTACGGTAACATTTCGGTTGGTATAAACGCGACACTTTTTAAACGTTTACTTCGTGCAGATGCGTCCGTCGTTTTTTCTTCAGAAGCAAGCGAAAGACATCGGTTTGTCGTCGAAAGTCTATCAGTATTTTCCTGGCAAGCCGGTGCTAGTTCTGTCATGGATTGGTACGGAACCCAACCTGCCCAGTGTGTTGTTAAACAATCACATGGATGTAGTTTATGCCTCCGAGGTACGAGTAAAACAATCGCGACTGTTTGCGGAAAGTTAATGTTGCAGGAGGCGTGGACGCACAAGCCCTTCGCCGCCGATATGGACGAGGACGGTAACATTCATGGACGCGGCGCCCAAGACATGAAATGCGTGAGCATTCAGTACCTCGAAGCTATACGTAGACTGAAGAAAAACGGCGTCCATCCCCGCAGAACTGTACACATCTCGTTCATGCCCGGTAATCCGCCGACACAAATTAATTCCAAGGTTCTCATTCGAGATTTACAGACGAAGAAGTAGGTGGCGCCGAAGGAATGCGAGCGTTCGCCAACAGCGAAGATTTTAAGAAACTGAACGTGGGGTTCGCGATCGACGAATGTTTTCCAAATGCAAGCGACGAACTCATGGTGGCCACCGGAGAAAAGACGATTTGGCGTAAGTTGCCATGTAAGTTCGAAAAACTAAATTAAAGTTAAAGGTTTTCGAATTCACGTTCCGGGACCGACGGGTCACAGTTCCCAATTATTCTCTATGACGGCTGGTCAAAAAATGCTAATCGTCTTGGATCGTATATTTAAGCGCCGGAAAGAGATGAGCGATAAAATGAAGGAAGAAAACTTGGACCAAAGCAAGGTGTTGTCGATCAACTTGACCGAAATTCACGTGAGACTGACGTCGAGCGTACGTTAATAGATGACGTGATGTTTTAGGGTGGGCTCCAACCGAATGTGTTACCTGGTGAGATCGTTGCAACTTTCGACTGCCGATTGCCGCTCGACACTAACTTGAGCGAGTGGGAGACGACTCTTAACGGTTGGTGCAAAGAAGCCGGCAACGACGTTTGGATCGAATACATGGTGAAGAATATGTCGCAGATCGAAACGAAGCTGGACGAGACGAACCCGTACTGGATAGCCATGGAGAAGGCGGCCAAAAATGTGATAGTTGTCAGTTTTGAAAAACTTAATCTGATGCGTTTTTTTGCAGAAATTTAAAGTTGCGTCAGCAGACTCTCGTTGGTAGCACCGACATCCATCACGTGCGATCTTTGGGCATCCCTTCGATTGGGTTCTCGGCGATTTATAACACACCAAATTTGGAGCATCAAGATAACGAGTATCTCAATGTCGACATGTTTTTGAAAGGCATCGTTATTTACTACAACCTCATTCCAGCAATAGCTGACGCTTAGTTATCATAGTAGCCCTAGAATTGCGCTTCATTTTTGTTTACCATCAAACTTTAACCTCAAAAAGTAATAAAAATAGTGCAGGTATTAAATTAAAAACCTTATAAACAACTGATTGTCTTTAAATCAAAACAGAAGCTTAGTACTGAAATTCGAAATCACTGCTAATTACGCTTGTTTTAATAATGGATCGATTGTCGTAATTATCAAGAAGGCGTTGATTTGGGTAACAACATCTACTTTCATACCATTAAGCGATTCCGTCTCATTCCTACACAGAGATTAAAATTCACGTTGCTCGATAAAAGTTGCCGAGCAAGTTTTCATCTTTGAAAAGATTTGTGAACTTTGAGTCATTGAGCATCAACGGCTCAGTTTTGATTTTAGAATAAAATTGTGTAGTCAACAACTTTTACTAAAAATGAGATGTTAAGTTGCAAAGTACAACTAATCGGCGGTTTTATAAAGAACTTGCAGCAATTTAAAAAATTTGTGAATTTTTAGTCATTGAGCACCAAGACTCAGTGCAGATTTTTAAAATTAAAATGTCATCAGCAACTTTTACTAAAAATGCAATGTATAGTTACAGAGGTACAAGTAATCTGCGGTTTTATGAAGAAATTGCAGCAATTTAAAAAATTTGTGTTTTAGTCATTGAGCACCAAGACTCAGTGCAGATTTTTAAAATTAAAATGTCATCAGCAACTTTTACTAAAAATGCAATGTATAGTTACAGAGGTACAAGTAATCTGCGGTTTTATGAAGAAATTGCAGCAATTTAAAAAATTTGTGATTTTTAGTCATTGAGCACCAAGACTCAGTGCAGATTTTAAAATTAAAATGTCATCAGCAACTTTACTAAAAATGCAATGTATAGTTACAGAGGTACAAGTAATCTGCGGTTTTATGAAGAAATTGCAGCAATTTCAATAAATTTGTGATTTTTTAGTCATTGAGCACCGAGACTTTTAAAATAAATTGTAAAGATTTAGTGATTGAGCATCAACGGCTCAGTGCAGATTATTAAAAGTAAAATTGTGTCATCGGTAACTTTACTAAAAATATCTGTAATATCTGTTCTATGAGTTAGAAGTCAAAGTATAAAAATTAGTAATATTTGCAAAAATCTTTTTTATGCTTTGGGTATAAATATCTCAAAACTCATTTATTTTGCAAGAAATGTTTTCAAACAAAAATTGCTGATTGTATAATTTTATTCTAAAGAGATTGTGAAGTTCTCAAATTCTTTCAAAAATTGAACAATTTCCTTAGTGTATGAGTATCTCAAAAATAACTATTTTACAAAAAAAGGTTTTAATAAAATTACTGACGATTTAAATTTATTGTAATATCTGCTCTAAGAGTTCGAAGTCAAAATACCAAAAATTAGTAATATTTGTAAAGAAAACTTATTTTTTATCTATTGGATATAAATATCTTAAAACTTATTCATTTTGCAAAATGTTTTCTAACAAAAGTTGTTGATTGTATAATTTTATTCTTAAGAGGTTGTAAAGTTCTCAAATTCTTTTAAAAATTGAACTATTTCCTTACTGTATGAGTATCTCAAAAATAATTATTCTACACAAAATGGTTTCAATAAAAATTACTGACGATTTAAATTTATTGTAATATCTGTTCTAAGAGTTAGAAGTCAAAATACCAAAATTAGTTATATTTGTAAAAATATTTTTTTATCTATTGGGTATAAATATCTCAAAACTTATTCATTTTGCAAAAATGTTTTCAAACAAAAGTTGCTGATTGTTTAATTTTATTCTAAAGAGGTTGTAAAGTTCTTAAATTCTTTCAAAAATTGAACAATTTCCTTATTGTATGAGTTTCTCAAAAATATTTATATTATAAAAAATTTTATAAAGAACTTGCAGCAATTTAAAAAAATTTGTGAATTTTAGTCATTGAGCACCAAGACTCAGTGCAGATTTTTAAAATTAAAATGTCATCAGCAACTTTTACTAAAAATGCAATGTATAGTTACAGAGGTACAAGTAATCTGCGGTTTTATGAAGAAATTGCAGCAATTTCAATAAATTTGTGATTTTTAGTCATTGAGCACCGAGACTTTTAAAATAAATTGTAAAGATTTAGTGATTGAGCATCAACGGCTCAGTGCAGATTATTAAAGTAAAATTGTGTCATCGGTAACTTTTACTAAAAATACGATGTTTAGTTGCAGAAGTACAAATAATTTGCAGTTTCATAAAAAGTGCAGCAATTTGAAAAAATTTGCTATTTTTTAGTCATTGAGCACCGAGACTTTTAAAATGCAATGTATAGTTACAGAGGTACAAGTAATCGGCGGTTTTATGAAGAAATTGCAGCAATTTAAAAAATTTTGATTTTTAGTCATTGAGCACCAAGACTTTTTAAAATTAAAATGTCATCAGCAACTTTTACTAAAAATGCAATGTATAGTTACAGAAGTACAAGTAATCTGCGGTTATATAAACAAATTATTTTTTGAAAAGATTTAGAACTTTGGAGTCCTTGAGCATCAACGACTCAGTTCAGATTTTAGATTAAAATTGTGTAATTGGTAACTTTTACTAAAAATGCAATGTTTAGTTGCAAAGGTACAAGTAATCTGCAGTTTTATAAAGAAAGTGAAGCAATTTGAAAAAATTTGTGATCATTTAGTGATTGAGCATCAACAGCTCAGTGCAGGTGATTAGAGCAAAATTGTGTTATTGGTAACTTTTACTGCAAATGCAATGTTTAGTTGCAGAAGTACAAGTAATTTGCGGTTTTATACAGAAAGCGCAAAAATTTTTTTAAATTTTTGATCTTTTACTCATTGACTACCAAGACTCAGTGCAGGTTTACAAAATAAAATTGTCATTAGCAACTTTCACTAAAAAAATGCAATGTTTAGTGGTTTTATAAAGAAAGTGAAGCAATTTGAGCATCAAAACTCAGTTCAGATTTTTAAAATAAAATTGTCATCAGCAATTTTGACTAAAAAATGCGATGTTTACTTGCAGAAGTACAAGTAATCTGGGGTTTTATAAAAAGTAACAACAATTTGAAAAATTTGTGATCATTGAGTGATTGAGCATCAACGGCTCAGTGCAAGTTATTAGAGTAAAATTATGTCATCGGTAACTTTTACTGCAAATGCAATGTTTAGTTGAAGAAGTACAAGTAATTTGCGGTTTTATAAAGAAATCGCAATTTTTTTAATTTTTGATCATTTACTCATTGACTACCAAGACTCAGTGCAGATTTACAAAATAAAATTGTCATTAGCAACTTTCACTAAAAAATGCGATGTTTAGTTGCAGAAGTACAAGTAATCTGCAGTTTTATAAAAAAAGTGAATTAATTTAAAGAAATTTGTGATCTTTTAGTCATTGAGCACCAAGAGACAGTGCAGATTTTTAGAATATATTTGTGTCGTCAACAACTTTTACTAAAAAAATGCGATGTTAAGTTGCAAAAGTTCAAGTAATCTGCGGTTTTATAAGGAACTTGCAGTAATTTAAAAAATTTGTGATTTTTTAGTCATTGAGCATCAACCGCTCAGTGCAGATTTTCAAAATAAATTTATGATAGGCAAATTTTACCAAAAAATGCGATGTTTAGTTGCAGAAGTACAAGTAATCTGCGGTTATACAAAGAAATTATTTTTTGAAAACATTTGTGTACTTTGAGTCCTTGAGAATCAACGACTCAGTTCAGATTTTTAGAATGAAATTGTGTCATTGGTAACTTTTACTAAAAATGCAATGTTTAGTTGCAGAAGTACAAGTAATCTGCGGTTTTATGAAGAAACTGCAGCAATTTCAAAAAATTTGTGATTTTTTAGTCATTGAGCACCGAGACTTTTAAAATAAAATTGTCATCGAAAACTTTTACTAAAAAATGCGTTGTTTAGTTGCAGAAGTACAAGTAATCTGCGGCTTTTAAAAGAAATGCAACAATTTAAAAAAAATTGTAAAGATTTAGTGATTGAGGATCAACGGCTCAGTGCAGATTATTATAATAAAATTGTGTCATCGGTAACTTTTACTAAAAATATGATGTTTAGTTGCAGAAGTACAAATAATTTGCAGTTTCATAAACAAATAGTGCAGTAATTTGAAAAAATTTGCTTTTTTTTAGTCATTGAGCACTAATACACAGTGCTGATTTTTGGAATATAAATTGTCATCAACCACTTTTACTGAAAAAATGCGATGTTTAGTTGCAAGAAGTACAAGTATTCTGCGGTTTTATAAGGAATTAGCAACAACTTGAAAAAATTGTGATCATTTCATTATTGAGTATTAACGGCTCAATGCAGATTATTAGAATAAAATTATGTCATCGGTAAGTTTGCTAAATGTGCGATGTTTAGTTGCAGAAGTACAAGTAATCACGGTTTTATAAAGTGAAGCAATTTAAAAAAAATTTAGTTTTTAGTCATTGAGCACCAAAACTCAGTTCAGATTTTTAAAATAAAATTGTCATCAGCAATTTTGACTAAAAAATGCGATGTTTACTTGCAGAAGTACAAGTAATCTGCGGTTTTATAAAAAAGTAACAACAATTTGAAAAAATTTGTGATCATTTAGTGATTGAACATCAACGGCTCAGTGCAGGTTATTAGAGTAAAATTGTGTCATTGGTAACTTTTACTAAAAATTCGATGTTTAGTTGCAGAAGTACAAGTAATCTGCAGTTTTAAAAAAAGTGAAGCAATTTGAAAAAATTTGTGATCTTTTAGTCATTGAGCACCAAGAGGCAGTGCAGATTTTTAGAATATAATTGTGTCGTCAACAACTTTTACTAAAAAAATGCGATGTTAAGTTGCAAAAATTCAAGTAATCTGCGGTTTTTTAAGAACTTGCAGCAATTTAAAAAATTTGTGATTTTTAGTCATTGAGCACCAAGACTCAGTGCAGATTTTTAGAATAAAATTGTTATCAGCAAATTTTACTAAAACCAATGCGATGTTTAGTGGCAGAAGTACAAGTAATTTGCGGTTTTATAAAAATAGCAACAATTTGAAAAAAAATTGCGATCATTTAGTCATTGAGCATCAACGGCTAAGTGCAGATTTTTAAAATAAAATTGTCATCGGCAACTTTTACCAAAAAAATGCGATGTTTAGTTGCAGAAGTACAAGTAATCTGCGGTTATATAAAGACATTATTTTTTTGAAAAGATTTGTGAACTTTGAGTCCTTGAGCATCAACGACTCAGTTTAGATTTTTAGAATAAAATTGTTTCATTGGTAACTTTTACTAAAAATACAATGTTTAGTTGCAGAGGTACAAGTAATCTGCGGTTTTATGAAGAAATTGCAGCAATTTCAAAAGTTCGTGATTTTTTAGTCATTGAGCACCCAGACTCAGTGCAGATTTTTAAAATAAAATTGTCATCGAAAACTTTTACTATAAAATGCGATGTTTAGTTGCAGAAGTACAAGTAATCTGCGGTTTTTAAAAGAAATGCAACAATTAAAAAAAATTGTAAAGATTTAGTGATTGAGCATCAACGGCTCAGTGCAGATTATTAAAATAAAATTGTGTCATCGGTAACTTTTACTAAAAATACGATGTTTAGTTCCAAAAGTACAAATAATTTGCAGTTTCATAAAGAAAGTGCAGCAATTTGAAAAAATTTGCGATTTTTTAGTCATTGAGCACTAATACACAGTGCTGATTTTTGGAATATAAATTGTCATCAACCACTTTTACTGAAAAATGCGATGTTTAGTTGCAAGAAGTACAAGTAATCTGCGGTTTTATAAGGAAATAGCAACAACTTGAAAAAATTGTAATCATGTCATTATTGAGTCTTAACGGCTCAATGCAGATTATTAGAATAAAATTATGTCATCGGTAAGTTTTACTAAATGTGCGATGTTTAGTTGCAGAAGTGCAAGTAATCACGGTTTTATAAAGAAATTATCTTTTGAAATAATTTGTGAACTTTGAGTCCTTGAGCATTAACAACTCAGTTTAAATTTTTGGATTAAAATTGTGTTTTCAATAAATTTTACTAAAAAATGCGATGTTTAGTTTCAAAAGTACAAGTAATCTGCGGTTTTATGAAAAAGTAACAACAATTTCAAAAAATTTGTGATCATTTAGCGATTGAGCATCAACGGCTCAGTGCAGGTTATTAGAGTAAAATTGTGTCATTGGTAACTTTTACTACAAATGCAATGATTAGTTGCAGAAGTACAAGTAATTTGCGGTTTTATAAAGAAAGTGCAAAAATTTTTTAAATTTGTGATCCATTACTCATTGACCACCAAGACTCAGTGCAGATTTACAAAATAAAATTGTCATTAGCAACTTTCACTGAAAAAGTGCAATGTTTAGTTGCAAAAGTACAAGTAATCTGCAATTTTATAAAAAAAATAGCAACAATTTGAAAATATTTGTGACCATTTAGTCATTGAGCATCAACGGCTCAGTGCAATTTATTAGAGTAAAATTGTGTCATCGGTAACTTTTACTAAAAATTTGATGTTTAGTTGCAGAAGTACAAGTAATCTGCAGTTTCAACAAAAAGTGAAGCAATTTGAAAAAATTTGTGATCTTTTAGTCATTGAGCACCAAGAGGCAGTGCAGATTATTAGAATATAATTGTGTCGTCAACAACTTTTACTAAAAAATGCGATGTTAAGTTGCAAAAGTTCAAGTAATCTGCGGTTTTATAAAGAACTTGCAGCAATTTAAAAAATTTGTATTTTTTTGTCATTGAGCATCAACGGCTTAGTGCACATTTTTAAAATAAAATTGTGATAGGCAACTTTTACTAAAAATGCGATGTTTAGTTGCAGAAGTGCAAGTAATCTGCAGTTATATAAAAATTATCTTTTGAAAGGATTTGTGAACTTTGAGTCCTTGAGCATCAACGACACAGTTTAGATTTTTAGAATAAAATTGTGTTGTCAACAAATTTTACTAAAAAATGCGATGTTTAGTTGCAAAAGTACAAGTAATCTGCGGTTTTATAAAGAAAGTAACAACAATTTGAAAAAATTTGTGATCATTTAGTGATTGAGCATCAACGGCTCAGTGCAGGTTATTAGAGTAAAATTGTGTCATTGGTAACTTTTACTACAAATGCAATGTTTAGTTGCAGAAGTACAAGTAATTTGCGGTTTTATAAAGAAAGTAAAGCAAATTTTTAAAATTTGTGATCTTTTACTCATTGATCACCAAGACTCAGTGCAGATTTACAAAATAAAATTGTCATTAACAAATTTCACTAAAAATGCAATGTTTAGTTGCAGAAGTACAAGTAATCTGCAGTTTTATAAAAATAGCAACAATTTGAAAATATTTGTTATCATTTATTCATTGAGCATCATCGGCTCAGTGCAGATTTTAAAATAAAATTGTGATAGGCAATTTTACTAAAAATGCGATGTTTAGTTACAGAAGTGCAAGTAATCTGCGGTTATATAAAAAAATTATCCTTTTGAAAGGATTTGTGAACTTTGAGTCATTGAGCATCAACGGCTCACTTTAGATTTTTAGAATAAAATTGTGTCGTCAACAACTTTTACTGAAAAAATGCGATGTTTAATTGCAGAAGTACTAGTAATCTGCGGTTTTGTAAAGAATTGCAGCAATTTGAAAAAATTTTGAATATTTTAGTTATTGAGCATTAACGGTTCAGTGCAGATTATTAGAAAAATTGTGTCATTGGAAACTTATACTAAAAATGCGTTGTTTAGTTGCAGAAGCACAAGTAATCTAAGATTTTGTAAAGATATTGCTGCAATTAAAAAGATTGTAATGTTTTAGTTATTGAGCATTAACGGCTCAGTGCAGATTATTAGAGTAAAATTGTGTCATCGGAAAGTTATATTAAAAAATGCGATGGTTAGTTGCAGAAGCACAAGTAATCTAAGGTTTTATAAAGATATTGCTGTAATTTAAAAAAAATTGTATTCTTTTAGTTATTGTGCACCAACGGCTCAGTGCAGATTATTAGAGTAAAATTGTGTCATCAGTAACTTTTACTATAAAATTCAATGTTTAGTTGCAGAAGTATAAGAAATCTAAAGTTTTATAAAGATATTGCAGCAATTTTAAGAAAATTGTAATCTTTTAGTTTTTGAGCACTAACGGCTCAGTGCAGATTATTAGAGTAATATTGTGAAATTGGTAAAGTTCACGAAAAATGCAATGTTTAGTTGTGGAAGTACCAGTAAACTGTAGTTTTATAGAGAAATCGTAGAAAGTTTTCATTTTTTGAAAAAGTTTGTAAATTTTGTGTCAGTGAGCATCAACTGCTTAGTGAAGATTTTTAGAGTAGATTTTATACTAAAAAAGTGAAGCAATTTAAAAAATTTGTGATTATTTAGTCATTGAGCACCATGACACAGTGCAGATTTTTAGAATATAATTGTCATCAGCAACTTATAGTAAAAATTCAATGTTTAGTTGCAGATGTACAAGTAATCTGCAGTTTTATAAAAGAATAGCAACAATTTAAAAAATTTGTTATCATTTATTAATTGAGCATCAACGGCTCAGTGCAGATTTTTAAAATAAAATTGTGATAGGCAACTTTTACTAAAAATGCGATGCTTAGTTGCAGAAGTGCAAGTAATCTGCGGTTATATAAAAAATTATCCTTTTGAAAGGATTTGTGAACTTTGAGTCTTTGAGCATCAACGACACAGTTCAGATTTTTAGAATAAAATTGTATCGTCAACAACTTTTACTAAAAAATGCGATGTTTAGTTGCAAAAAGTACAAGTAATCTGCGGTTTTATAAAGAAATAGCAGCAATTTAAAAAATTTGTGATCTTTTAGTCATTGAGCACCAAGACTCAGTGCAGATTTTTAAAATTAAATTGTCATCAACAATTTTTACTAAAAGTTACGATGTTTAGTTGCAGAAGTACAAGTAATCTGCGGTTTTATAAAGAAATTGCAGCAATTTAAAAAAATTTGTGATCTTTTAGTCATTGAGCACCAAGACTCAGTGCAGATTTTTAAAATTAAATTGTCATCAGTAATTTTACTAAAAATTACGATGTTTAGTTGCAGAAGTACAAGTAATCTGCGGTTTTATAAAGAAATTATCTTTTTGAAAGGATTGGTGAAGTTTGAGTCTTTGAGCATCAACGGCTCAGTGCAGATTTTAGATTAAAATTGTGTCAACTGTAACTTTTACTACAACCTCATTTCGGCAATGGCTGACGCTTTGTTTATCATAGTAGCCTTAGAATTGCGCTCCATTTTAGTTTTACCATCAAACTTTAACCTCAAAAAGTATTAAAAATAGTGCAGGTATTAAATTAATTAACTTTAAAAACAACTGACTATCTTTAACTGAAAACAGAAGTTTAGTACTAAAAATCGATATCACTAGTAATTACGCTTGTTTTAATAATGCATCAATTGTCGTAACTATCAAGTAGGCGTTGATTTGGATAACAAAATCTACTTCAATACGTGATTCCGTGTCATTCTCAGAGATTAACACACGTTGCTCGATAAAAATTTCAAGATGATTAAATGGATGAATCAATTTTTTTTTGTAAAACCTAAAAGTTTCCGAGAATGCATGACAGTTACTTTGGCGGTGGGTCAAGTGTTTGCTTTGCTGCCGGTCGATGGAGTAACCGGAAACGGAATTATACGTTTTAGTTGGAAATCTTTACGCGTTTTCTACAGCGCCCTTTTCAGTATGTTTATTTTATTCCCATGTACGCTTGCTTGTACAGCGCTGCCACTCACGAAGCCACCATTGATCGAATCAGTAAGTCAAAATTGTTGCTCACATAAAAAAACAAAGACTAAACGTTGCAGTTGATCTCATATTTTTTGGCAACAGCATTTGTGTGCACTGGATCTTTCTAGGGATTGCAAGGAAGTGGGCGAAACTAATGGAGGAATGGGTGAGCGCCGAAGAATCGATGAAAAATTACGGCTACCCGAAAAATTTAAACTTTCAAATTAAAGCTTTGTCGATCGTCATCTTAAGTTTATCAGTCGGTGAGTTTTTTCACATTCGCTGCTGATTTCCAACACGAGCACTTGCAGTTGAACACTTGGTGTCGGTGATCGGAGATCTGTTGAAAGCTGATGAGCTTAAAACCAAAGACCAAGACATTTTTGAGTATTTCTTCGTCGTTATGGCTTTTCCTCAAGTTTACGCCTTAGTTGAGTACTCACTATGGTCTGGTCTTTTCTCTATATTATTGGTTTGAACTCATCAATTTCATGGAGTTTCATGGATTTATTCGTGATGTTGATGAGCGTTGGGCTAGCATCACGCTTCCAACAAACAGCCGATCGTGTCGAGTTATACTCAAAGAATCAAGTAAGTTCTTGCCCGAACACTCAAAGATATTAAAAACCAAAGTAGATCACGAACGAATCATTGTGGATGAATCTGAGAGATGACTACGCTCGACTGAGCAGATTGTGCAGAACACTCAACGATTGCATTTCGGGTTTGGTCGCGCTGTCTTTCGCCACCAACTTGTTTTTCATCTTAACCTACATATTTCACATTCTTAAGTACGTACGTTCTTCTGTAGCATCCATTAACCACTCTATTTTAGAGGAATCGGCGATGACGTCACCGAAGCCTGTTTCTTCTTCTCCTTCGGTTTTTTGATCGTACGCACTATTTGTGTGTGTTATTACGGCGCATGGATTCACGATGAAAGTACACGCCCTTTGATGGCGCTAAACGCATTATGCAGCGATGTTTACAACAACGAGGTCAAAGGTTCACCATGCACGTGAGTCACGACGCGCCTGCTTTAACAGGGAAAAATTTCTTCACGTTGTCTCGAGGATTGATTTTAAGCGTAAGATGAATAGTGTTGTTGATCTAATCACATTTGTTCTTCTTTTAGATTGTCGTCGCCATTGTGACCTACGAGCTAATTATGATACAATACTTCGGAACCTTCTAGACCCAGATATATTTTGTGAAAACTTTATTTATATCAAAAATATCTGTCTATCAAAGAGCTCAGTGCTGATTTTTTGAATAAAATTGTGTCATTAACTACAATTAATAAAAATGCGATGTTGAGTTGCACAAATACAAGTAGGCTGCGGTTTTATTAAGAATTATTAGCAAAATTTCAGTTTTAAAAGGATTTGTGAACTTTAAGTCATTGAACGTCAACGGCTCAGTGCAGATTTCTAGATTAAAATTGTGTCAACAATAACTTTTATTAAAAGGTGCAGTAGTACCAGTAACCTGCGGTTTCATAAAGAAATCGTAGCAAGTTTTTATCTTTTGAAAGGATTTGTGAACTTTGAGTCATTGAGTTTAGATTTTTAGAATAAAATTGTGTCGTCAACAACTTTTACTGACAAGATGCGATGTTTAATTGCAGAAGTACTAGTAATCTGCAGTTTTGTAAAGAATTGCAGCAATTAGAAAAAATTTGAGATCTTTTAGTTATTGAGCATTAACGGCTCAGTGCAAATTATTACAGTAAAATACTAAAAAATTCGATGTTTAGTTGCAGAAGCACAAGTAATCTAAGGTTTTATAAAGATATTGCTGCAATTTAAAAAATTGTAATCTTTTAGTTATTGAGCACCAACGGCTCAGTGCAGATTATTAGAGTAAAATTGTGTCATCAGTAACTTTTGCTATAAAATCCAATGTTTAGTTGCAGAAGTATAAGAAATCTAAAGTTTTATAAAGATATTGCAGCAATTTTAAGAAAATTGTAATCTTTTAGTTATTGAGCACTAACGGCTCAGTGCAGATTATTAGAGTAATATTGTGAAATCGGTAAAGTTTACTAAAAATGCAATGTTTAGTTGTGGAAGTACCAGTAAGCTGTAGTTTTATAGAGAAATCGTAGAAAGTTTTCATTTTTTTGAAAGAGTTTGTAAATTTTGTGTCAGTGAGCATCAACTGCTTAGTGAAGATTTTTAGAGTAGATTTGTGTCGTCTGTAACTTTACTAAAAATTCTATGTTTAGTTGCAAAAGTATAAATAAGCTGCGCTTTCAAAAGAAATCGTAGCAATTTAAAAATAATTATAAACATTGAACCATTGAGCACCAACGACTCAGTGCAGATTTTTAGAAAAAAAATTGTCGTAGGCAACTTTTAATAAAAAATGCAATGTTTAGATACAGAAGTACAAGTAGTCTAAGGTTTTATAAAAGAAATTGCATCAATTTAAAAAAAAACTGTAATCTTTTAATCATTGAGCACCAACGACTCAGTGCAGATTTTTAGAATAAAATTGTCGTAGGCAACTTTTAATAAAAAATGCAATGTTTAGATACAGAAGTACAAGTAGTCTAAGGTTTTATAAAGAAATTGCATCAATTTAAAAAAAACTGTAATCTTTTAATCATTGAGCACCAACGACTCAGTAGAGATCTTTACTACGTATCTTAGAGTTAACTAATAACACAATTTTTGAATGGTGCTGTCTAGAAAATTCTTGTAAAATGTTTTTGACGTCTGGTGTTTAGAACCAGTTAAATAAACTTTGGCGCCCAACGTAGGGCCTTAGTGTTTTATATGTTTAAAATTGCAAAAATCTAAATCTTAACAAAAACACGCTCTATACATACACATCGTCATTCAAAATAAATGTAGGAACATATAATACCGTTTATTTTATTTTTTAACCTTGATCTAAACAATGATGTGAACAACAAAGCTTTTGTTTTAATAACAAGAACATAATGCAAAATTTAATTAAGATTTAATGTTGACATCGTATTCAAATAGTTTTGTCTTTTCTTATCCTGACGGTGCTGCGGTAGACGCTAAAAAATTACGGTTACAACAAAATAGATAAATTTTTTGAATACAAACAACAAGCAACGCCATGTTGGGCATCGTGCGCTCCTGCGGTTACGCCTGTTTCGGTTTCAAACCGGCACTAACCGGCAAGTAACCACCTGCAGCAGGATTCTGCGAAAACTCATATTTCTAACCAAAAAAAACAAATTATTGAAATTCTACAAACCAAAGCCAAAATTAGGACACCCAAGATCAGTAGGAGAGCGTTGAAAAACTTCATGTTGACCACTGAAACTTTCGAATAAAATGGGCCGTATTTAAATCGCTAAAAGCGGATGTTCTGAATAAAACGTTGTTATTTCCGCTTTATTAATTAATTTTGTTGTAATTTCAATTGAATATATTTATTTAAGTTGAATAAGTTGTTAAGTACGCCCTTGTCGGGTGATTAATTACATGTTAAATTACACGGAAACTCGAAGTTACGTAACTTTCTGCGATACAGTTTTTTAAATTTCGCACTAGTGACGTTCGCCGATCTAATTGGTTGCGAAAGCGCTGACGTAGAAAGTTGTCTAATCAAATAACTACAGGTTTTAAATTGACTTAATCGGTTGACTGCCTGATTGATGATTCTGTGACTGTTTGATTGACACGTTTTATCAGATTTTAATTTAAATTAATGACGTGTAATTTGTAAAAACATTAAAAACACGTTTTATCATTTTAATCAAAGGTGACTTGGAAGAAATATTAACAGATTGTCGGATTTATTGTAGATAAATTAAAAAATATATTTAAAAATTTGTGATACATGCATTAAAAAAGAAAAAAGAGCAAAGAAGAAAAAAAGCGCCGAAATTATTTTTTGGAGAAGTTTATTATAACTGAACAAGAATTAAAAAATTTATGAAATGGATCGAAAATTATGTTAAGAACAAAAAATTAGACAATTTTTTTCATATTTTGTTGTTTATACTAAACCCAAAAAAATTTATATCCACTATTAGACAACGACATCATGCAGCAAAAACTTAGGAAAAATTAGAAATATACGGTGCTGGATTAAAAATTATGTTAAGAACAATAAATTAGGCAAAAGATTTAACTTTTTTTTTTTTTAATACTATACGTGAGGGATTTATACCCACTATTAGACAAGGAAACGTGTTTAAAACATGCTGCAAAACAATTAAGCAAAATAAAAAATATACGGTGCTGGATTGAATATTATATTAAAAACAAAAAATTAGACAAAAGATTTAATATTATTTTCTTAAAAATTTTGTACTGAACCTAGACGTGGAAGATTCATACGCACAATTAGAAAAGGAAAGTGTGTATGAAATTATGTTGCAAAACAATTAGACAAAATAACAAATATACGGTGCTGGATCGAATATTATGTTAAGAACAAAAAATTAGACAAAAGATTTAATGTAATTTTTTTAAAATTTTTACTGAACCTAGATGTGGAAGATTCATACGCACAATTAGAAAAGAAAGTGTGTATAAAATTATGTTGACAAACAATTAGACAAAATACCAAATATAAGGTGCTGGATTGAATATTATGTTAAGAACAAAAATTAGACAAAATTCATACGCACAATTAGAAAAAGAAAGTGTGTATAAAATTATGTAGCAAAACAATTAGATAAATAACAAATATACGGTGCTGAATTAAAAATTAGGTTAAGAACAAAAAATTAGACAAAAGATTTAATGTTATTTTTTTAAAAATTTTTACTGAACCTTGACGTGGAAGATTCATACGCACAATTAGAAAAGGAAAGTGTATGAAATTATGTTGCAAAACAATTAGACAAAATAAGAAATATACGGTGCTGGATCGAAAATTATGTTGAGAACAATAAATTAGACAAAAGATTTGATGTTATTTGTTGGAATATTTATGCATATCTATACGTGCCCACCATGGCTAGTGTCATGTGTTATGACGTACGTGCGCCAACGTACGAAGTACGCATTAATAAAGTAAGGTAACGAGTTGTTGCTCGATGTGCTATGTGAGCCATTTTTTATATGTGTATAGAAAGACCATTTATTTTATGCTTTATAAATAAAGTTGTTTTGTCAAACTGCGCTTTTCTGTCTTTATTATTTTTATTTTTAATTCTATACAGGAAGGATTCATACCCCTATTGGACAAAGGAAGTTTGTTTAAAAGCATGCTGCAAATCAATTAGGCAAAATAAAAATATACGGTGCTGGATTAAATATTAGGTTAAGAACAAAAATTAGACAAAAGATTCGATGAACATTTTTTTTTTTTTACTGAACCTTAACGTGGAAGATTCATACGCACAATTAGAAAAGGAAAGTGTGTATAAAATTATGTTGCAAAACAATTAGGTAAAATACCAAATATACGGTGCTAGATTAAAAATTATGTTAAGAACAAAAATTAGACAAAAGATTTATGAACTTTTTTTTTTTACTGGTATATGGACGTGGAAGATTCATACGCACAATTAGAAAGGAAAGTGTGTATAAAAATTATACTGCAAAACAATTAGGTAACAAACACAAATATACGGTGCAAATTAAAAATTAGGTTAAGAACAAAAATTAGACAAAAGATTCGATGAACAAAAATTTTTATTTTCTTACTGAATCTAGACGTGAGATTCATACGCACAATTAGAAAAGGTGTGTGTATAAAAATCATGCTGCAAAACAATTAGGCAAAACAACAAATATACGGTGCTGGATTAAAAATTATGTTAAGAACAAAAAAATAGACAAAAGATTTAATGAACAAAATTTTTTTATTTTCTTATGAACCTAGACGTTGAATTCATACGCACAATTAGAAAATGAAAGTGTGTATAAAATTATGTTGCAAAACAATTAGGTAAAACAACAAATATACGGTGCAGGATTAAATATTTTGTTAAGAACAAAAATTAGACAAAAGATTCGATGTTATTTTTTATTTTTTACTGAATATAGACGTGGAAGATTCATACGCACAATTAGAGAAGGAAAGTGTGTATAAAAATCATACTGAAAACAATTAGGTAAAACACCAAATATACGGTACTGGATCAAAAATTAGGTTAAGAACAAAAATTAGACAAAAGATTCGATGAACATTTTTTTATATTTTTACTGAATCAGACGTGGAAGAATCATCCACAATCAGACAAGGAAAGTGTGTATAAAAATCATGCTGAAAACAATTAGGTAAAACACCAAATATACGGTGCTGGATTAAAAATTAGGTTAAGAACAAAAAATTAGACAAAAGATTCGATGAACAAAATTTTTTATAGTATATGGAGTTAGGTTTGAATCCACTATCAAACACGGTGTTTGTATAAAAAATCATACTGAAAACAATTAGGTAACACACCAAATATACGGTGCAGGATTAAAAATTAGGTTAAGAACAAAAATTAGACAAAAGATTCGATGAACAAAATTTTTTTATAGTATATGGAGTTAGGTTTGAATCCACTATCATACACGGTGTTTGTATAAAAATCATACTGAAAACAATTAGGTAACACACCAAATATACGGTGCAGGATTAAAAATTAGGTTAAAAACAAAAAATTAGACAAAAGATTCGATGAACAAAATTTTTTATAGTATATGGAGTTAGGTTTGAATCCACTATCAGACACGGTGTTTGTATAAAAATCATACTGAAAACAATTAGGTAACACACCAAATATACGGTGCATGATTAAAAATTAGGTTAAGAACAAAAATTAGACAAAAGATTCGATGAACAAAATTTTTTATATAGTATATGGAGTTAGGTTTGAATCCACTATCAGACACGGTGTTTGTATAAAAATCATACTGAAAACAATTAGGTAACACACCAAATATACGGTGCAGGATTAAAAATTAGGTTAAAACAAAAAATTAGACAAAAGATTCGATGAACAAAATTTTTTATAGTATATGGAGTTAGGTTTGAATCCACTATCAGACACGGTGTTTGTATAAAAATCATACTGAAAACAATTAGGTAACACACCAAATATACGGTGCATGATTAAAAATTAGGTTAAGAACAAACAATTAGACAAAAGATTCGATGAACAAAATTTTTTTATAGTATATGGAGTTAGGTTTGAATCCACTATCAGAGATGGTGTTTGTATAAAAAATCATACTGAAAACAATTAGGTAACACACCAAATATACGGTGCAGGATTAAAAATTAGGTTAAGAACAAAAATTAGACAAAAGATTCGATGAACAAAATTTTTTATAGTATATGGAGTTAGGTTTGAATCCACTATCAGACACGGTGTTTGTATAAAAATCATACTGAAAACAATTAGGTAACACACCAAATATACGGTGCAGGATTAAAAATTAGGTTAAAAACAAAAATTAGACAAAAGATTCGATGAACAAAATTTTTTTATAGTATATGGAGTTAGGTTTGAATCCACTATCAGACACGGTGTTTGTATAAAAATCATACTGAAAACAATTAGGTAACACACCAAATATACGGTGCAGGATTAAAAATTAGGTTAAGAACAAAAATTAGACAAAAGATTCGATGAACAAAATTTTTTATAGTATATGGAGTTAGGTTTGAATCCACTATCAGAGTTTTGTATAAAAATCATACTGAAAACAATTAGGTAACACACCAAATATACGGTGCAGGATTAAAAATTAGGTTAAGAACAAAAATTAGACAAAAGATTCGATGAACAAAATTTTTTATAGTATATGGAGTTAGGTTTGAATCCACTATCAGACACGGTGTTTGTATAAAAATCATACTGAAAACAATTAGGTAACACACCAAATATACGGTGCAGGATTAAAAATTAGGTTAAGAACAAAAAATTAGACAAAAGATTCGATGAACAAAATTTTTTTATAGTATATGGAGTTAGGTTTGAATCCACTATCAGAGTGTTTGTATAAAAAATCATACTGAAAACAATTAGGTAACACACCAAATATACGGTGCAGGATTAAAATTAGGTTAAGAACAAAAATTAGACAAAAGATTCGATGAACAAAATTTTTTATAGTATATGGAGTTAGGTTTGAATCCACTATCAGACACGGTGTTTGTATAAAAATCATACTGAAAACAATTAGGTAACACACCAAATATACGGTGCAGGATTAAAAATTAGGTTAAGAACAAAAATTAGACAAAAGATTCGATGAACAAAATTTTTTTATAGTATATGGAGTTAGGTTTGAATCCACTATCAGACACGGTGTTTGTATAAAAAATCATACTGAAAACAATTAGGTAACACACCAAATATACGGTGCAGGATTAAAAATTAGGTTAAGAACAAAAATTAGACAAAAGATTCGATGAACAAAATTTTTTATAGTATATGGAGTTAGGTTTGAATCCACTATCATACACGGTGTTTGTATAAAAATCATACTGAAAACAATTAGGTAACACACCAAATATACGGTGCAGGATTAAAATTTAGGTTAAAAACAAAAATTAGACAAAAGATTCGATGAACAAAATTTTTTTATAGTATATGGAGTTAGGTTTGAATCCACTATCAGACACGGTGTTTGTATAAAAATCATACTGAAAACAATTAGGTAACACACCAAATATACGGTGCAGGATTAAAAATTAGGTTAAGAACAAAAAATTAGACAAAAGATTCGATGAACAAAATTTTTTATAGTATATGGAGTTAGGTTTGAATCCACTATCAGAGATGGTGTTTGCATAAAAAATCATACTGAAAACAATTAGGTAACACACCAAATATACGGTGCAGGATTAAAAATTAGGTTAAAAACAAAAATTAGACAAAAGATTCGATGAACAAAATTTTTTTTATAGTATATGGAGTTAGGTTTGAATCCACTATCATACACGGTGTTTGTATAAAAAATCATACTGAAAACAATTAGGTAACACACCAAATATACGGTGCAGGATTAAAAATTAGGTTAAGAACAAAAAATTAGACAAAAGATTCGATGAACAAAATTTTTTATAGTATATGGAGTTAGGTTTGAATCCACTATCAGACACAGTGTTTGTATAAAAAATCATACTGAAAACAATTAGGTAACACACCAAATATACGGTGCAGGATTAAAAATTAGGTTAAAAACAGAAAATTAGACAAAAGATTCGATGAACAAAATTTTTTTATAGTATATGGAGTTAGGTTTGAATCCACTATCAGACACGGTGTTTGTATAAACAATAAGACAATTAGGTAACACACCAAATATACGGTGCAGGATTAAAAATTAGGTTAAGAACAAAAATTTTTTTTTGTTATAATATGGAGTTAGATTTGTATTCACTATTAGACATGGTATTTGTACAGAAAATCATACTAAAGGGAATAAAAAATATACGGTGCTAGATTAAAAATTATGTTAAAATATATAATTTAAAAAAATACCAAACAAATTGATTAATAGGTATGACCTCGAAACGTTTTACTTTAACATTGATAATAATGCGGAAATTATTTTGAGTAAAGATGAATTGTTGTTAATTTTACTTTTATATTTCAATTATTCTTAATAAACTTTTTGCTAATCACCGTCAATCACGACAAGGTCGCCCGATCTCTATGATTGTCTAAACTCATTTCGAGTATAATACACACATGAAAACTTCTTCTAATCGCTAATGACAACCAGATATAGCAAACTCATTTCTAACGATCCGATTCAAAGTCCGTCACCTTGCGATTTAAAGGCCGCATAATTACCAGATTTGATCAAAAATCACGAATAATCTGGTGGTAAATAAATCCGCACGATCACAATTGCATATTGTTTGCAATGGCCAGCCTTCAGAACGAGTACGCAAAAAACAAACAATTGCGCGCTGACGATGTGAAAGCTTTGCGCGAATGGGCCGAAAAACAACCTCATCTGCCTCAAATTTCTGGTAAGAGAAAATCAAATTTTTGTGGTTTTATTGTTTTTGGGTTGTAGAGTTGCAGCTGGTGTTGTTCTTGCAAAGCTGTTATTTTAGCATCGAAAAGGCGAAGGCTTGCATCGAGACGTTTTTCACGGTCAAAACGTTGTGCCCTGAGTTTTTGCCAACAGGGATCCGACCACTGCCAAATTCCAATGTGATGTGAGCGTGGGGTGATAAAGTTGAGTAGTGTGTGCGTCAAGTTTTTACTGTGTTTTGCAGGGGTTACTTTCCGTTACCTAAACAGACGCCTGAAGGTTATCGTGTGATCTTCTGCAAGATTATGGATAGCGATGTTGCCAAATATTCGTTCAACGAGCAGATCAAAAACTTCGATATGGGCATCATGTTGTGGTTGATGTTGGAAGGGACCGCCGAGGGTTTGATGATTGTCATGGACATGGACGGGCTCACTTTTGCCCATATGACGAAAATAAGCATTATGGGCATGAAGAAGTTCTTTTTGTATCTGCAGGAAGCCATGCCAGTGCGCCTCAAAGGGTTACACTTCATCAACATTGTCCCATTCATGGATAAGTTGATGGCGATTATGAAACCGTTTATGAAAAAGATCTTCTGGATGTGGTGAGAATTTTTGAGCGCGTGAAGTCCTACGACTCTTAAATTTGATTTTCAGCTGCATCTGCATAGTGATTCCATCGACTCTTTGTACAAATTTGTTCCGCAAGAGTGTCTTCCAAGCAACTACGGTGGTACAGCCGCGTCCGTCAACGAACTCCACGAGGAGGTGAAAGCCAGGCTGCGCCAAAACGCAGACTTTTTCAAAAAGACGAGAAGCAACTAGGCGACGAAAGCAAAAGGTTGGGAAAACCTAAGAACGCAAACGATGTCTTCGGCGTGGAAGGAAGTTTTAAAAAATTAGACATTGATTAGTTTTTGTTTATATTTATTTAATAAACGCTCGAGTTGAACGTCATTTCGGTTTGATTCGGAGCAGGTGGCGTTGCGAAAAATTGAATTAAAATGAGCTCGTAGTTCATGATGGCGCCGGCGATCTGAAACAAAACGAGGACGATTTCGATAGAAAAATACTGGACCCGCTTACTTCTAAAATTAATTCACGGGTTAACGTGAAAAAGTTTTTCCCGGTTAAGGCGGGGGCGTCGTAACACACGTGCGTCGTTAAACGTTTGACCTCGTCGTTGTAAACGTCGCTGGATACGGTGTTGAGCGTCAGCAACGGGCGCGTGCTTTCGTCATGAATCGACGCGCCGTAAAGACAAACGCAGATTGCGCGACCAAGAAGAAAACCGAACGAGAAGAAAAAGTAGACTTTTCCGACTGCGTCATCCATTTTCTAGAACAAAATAAGCTTGGTGATCGGTTCACTTTAAAAATGTAGGTACTTGAGGCTATAAAACAATTGAACTAAAATGTAGAACAAATTGCTGGTGAAGGAAAGCGCGACTAAACCCGAAATGTGTCCGTTCAGCGTTTTGCACAGCCTACTTAGCCGGGCGTAGTCGTGTCTCAAACCTTTCCACAAGTACTCGTCCGTAACCTAAAAATAAATGCATTAGATGGCGTCGTCTTTTGTATAAAATTTACGTTGTCTTTGGAGTAGAACTCTATGCGATCCGCCACTTGACGAAAACGCGCCGCAAGCCCCGCTCATCAACATTACAAACAGGTCGATGTAATTCCAGGAAAAGGTCGAAATGAAAGTGATGACCTGGAGAAAAATCCGGACCACACCGAGTACTCAGCCAGGGCGTAAACTTGAGGAAAAGCGATGATGGCGAAAAAGTATTCGAAGATATCTTGACCGTTGGTCTTAAGCTCGTCGGCTTCCAAGAGGTGATTGATCACCGATAACACGTGCTCAACTGCAACCGTGTAAATAAAACGAATTGATGGTTCTAGATCTTACCGACAGCGAGACCCAAAATTGTGATGGTCAACGTGTTTATTTGAAAGTTCAAGTTCTTTGGGTAACCGTAGCTTTCATCGCCACCTCTACGTTTTGCCATTTTTTCATCAGCTCGGGCCAGCTGATCGCAAGTTTAAGAAAAATGCAGTGGACGCAGATGCTGTTGGCAAAAAGGCGACCGCGGCTGTAACCTTAAAAATTAATTTACCCTTAAAACCAGAGGCAACTTACTGATTTTATCGAGGCTGGGTTCGTGCGTCGCGACGTCGTACAAGCACGCGTACATTGGAAGAAAAAGCGACAAGGTTAGGAGGACGCTGTACAAAATGCGCCAAGACTTCCACCTGAAACGAATCTTCCCGCTCCCGGTTACGCCCTCTACAGGCATCAGAGCAAACATCTGCCCGATTACCAAAGTGAAAGCCATGCATCCTCGAAAACTCTTAACCTTTCGAAAACAAATTCTCCCGCTACACTTTTTCATTATTAACTGAACGAAGGCTTTAATTCCTACGGAAATCGTGAGATAGCATCGTAGTTGGCGTTACCTAAAACGACGCCCACTAGATGTATCAGTAGCTTAATACCTCTTGAATAATTAAAAGTATAATTGACGTAGAGCGTAATGAAGCTTTAAATAAATTTGACGAGCATAATTGCAGAGGTATCGATCATAGCCTTCTACATTTTTTTAATAATTTACTGTAAATTTTAACTTTCACCCACTTGAATTTTGCTCAAAAACCCTGAAACGTAAAATAATTTAGAATTAAACACAAATTTTAATATTTTTTAAAAATTTTTAAAAAATTTAATTAAAAAATTTATTTATTTAAATAAAAGTTAAATAAATTGATGACTTAAAAATTTGAACAAAAGCAATTAAATTTGATTAATTAAGTAATGTTATGTAATAACCACATAATCTATTTTGAAATTCTTCATTTACTTAATATTATTTAAAAATCTTGAAAATTAAGAAAATTAAATAATTTTAAACTAAAAAAATTTAATATTGAAAAGCTTCTCAATAAAAATGTTTCAAAATCAAAATTTTTTAAAAACAAATTTAATAAAACAAATTGCATTTGATTTAAACACAAATTTTAATATTTTTTTAAAAATTTAAAAAAAATTTAATTAAAAAAATTTATTTATTTAAATAATAAGTTAAATAAATTGATGACTTAAA
Organism: Abscondita cerata; assembly: GCA_030710515.1. NCBI lineage: Eukaryota > Metazoa > Arthropoda > Insecta > Coleoptera > Lampyridae > Abscondita > Abscondita cerata. The sequence continues at coordinate 48,937 of JALBCR010000852.1, read as the reverse complement.
AATTTGAACAAAAGCAATTAAATTTGATTAATTAAGTAATATTATTTAATAACCACATAATCTATTTTAAATTCTTCATTTACTTAATATTATTTAAAAATCTTGAAAATTAAGAAAATTAAATAATTTTAAACTAAAAAAATTTAATATTGAAAAGCTTCTCAATAAAAATGTTTCAAAATCAAAATTTTTTAAAAACAAATTTAATTAAAAAATTGCATTTGATTAAATAAAAGTTAAATAAACCGCTAAAAACTTGAATATTGTTCAAAAATCCTAAAAATTAAAAAAATTAAATAATATTAAACTAAACACAAATTTTAATATTTGAAAATCTTTGCAATAAAAATGTTTTAAAATTCCAAATTTTTAAAAACAAATTTAATAACAAATTTGAAGAAATGTAATTAAATTTCATTAATTAATCAACGCCTAATTTATTTTTTTCTTTTGTTTTAAAAATGGAATGTTGTTTAATAAACTTCTGTAAATTTTAAGGAAATTTTTTAAAATTATAAACAAATTTGTATATTAAAAGGTTTCGAAATAAAAATTTTTGAAAAATCTAAATTTTTAAAAACAAATTTTAATAATGTAAATTAAATTTGTTCAAATAAATGAACATTTGAAACTAAATTAAATAATTTATAATTGAAAACAGTTTTACTATTCGCATTAAGCAACTTTCTCGACAGGTATGTAAAAGCAGTTACATAAGTCGATCCTTCGATAATTATAGCCAACATAAGCGTTAGCAAAAAAATCTTCAATTGCCTGCTGTAAATTCGTAAACACTGAGAATCACTCGACAGCTGTTTCGTCCTTTGTGACTCTTCAGAAGTGAGAGAACTTTTTTTTTTGATAACACTTATGTTGGCTATAATTATTGAAGAATTGACTTTACATACCTGCCGACAAAGTTGCTTAATGCGAACCATTGCGTACGTGATCGCTAACACGAGTCGACACTAGATGTAGCAAAATCTACAATTTTTAATATTTCTTCTTCGTAATGTTTCATAAATCTAAATAATTTAAATAATTTATTAATCTTTTCTAAGGTAAACTTTAATTTCATAACCTTAAATGTTGTTAAAAAAATTTGAAAATTACCATAAATTAAATAATACGAAATTAAAAGAAATATTGAAAAGTTTTGTAATAAATGTATTTAAAAATACTAATTTTAATTAAAAAATTATATTTAAATTTAAATTTAATTTTGTTCAAAAAACCTTAAAAATTAAAATAAATTAAATAATTTAAAATAAAAAACAAATTTTAATATTAGAAGGATTCGTAATAAAATGTTACAAACATTTGTATAATAAAAAATAAATGCTAAAAATAAAAAAAAAATTGAAGATACAAAATTTTGAACCAAAGTAATTTAATTTGATTAATGTATTAATGTTGCTTGATAATTGCGTAATCTATTATTAAATTTTAAGTTTTCAAAGGTATACTTTAGTTTCACAACCTTGTATGTTGTTACAAAATATGAAAATTAAAATAAATTAAATAATTTGAAATAAAAATCAAATACAATTAGTAAAACGTTGAACTAATTTGATTAGAACATTTTAGTTTCAAGCTTCTCAATTATAAAATTAATTTTAAATTTTAATTTATTTGAATTTCTTGGATTCAAGTTTTGATTTTTGTTTATTATTATTTATTTTTATTATTATTTATTATTATTAATTATACTAATTTGAATGAAATTTAAAGATGAAAAAGTTTCTACAAAAACAATTAAATTTGATTAATTAATTAATTTTACTTAAAAACAAGGTAATTTTTATAACTTTTATAAACTTGAATCTAAGAAATTCAAATAAACCAAAATTTTTAAGTAAAATTAATTAAATATTTAAATTTAATTATTTTTGTTATTTATAAATTTTTAATATTTATTTTTAAGTTCAATTTATTTATTTTTCAGATTATTTTAACAAATATAATTTAAAAAAAAATTTAACAATTTTTTTAAAACTCTTTATTTTCAAGCTTTTTAGTTATAAAATTTTTTAATATGTATTTTTAACTTCAACTTATTTATTTTTTAGATTATTTGAACAAATATAATTAAATTCGAATTGAACTAATTTTTTAAAACATTTTTATATTCGAGCCTTTTAATTATAAAATTCATTTAAAATTTCAGTTTATTTGAATTTCTTAGTTTTAAAATTATGAATACAAGTTAAACTTGAAGTAAAAATTTAAAAAACAATTACATTGTTTTTAAGAAAAATTAATTAAATAATCAAATTTAATGACTTTTGTTCAAACTTTTTTAATTTTAAATATTTTATATTAGTTGTTAAACTTCAATTTATTAAATTTATTTAATTTTTAAAGTATTTGAACAAACATAATGTAAAAAAATTAAATAAATTTGATTACAATTTGAAGATGAAAAGTTTCAACAAAACAATAAATTTGATTAATTAATTAATTTTACTTAAAAACAATGTAATTATTGAAACTATTTTTCATAAATTTATATTCAAATAAACTAAAATTTTTAAATAAAAGAGTTAAGTAATTAAATTTATTTATTTTTGTTATTTATAATTTTTTAATACTGATGTTTAAGTTCAATTTATTTATTTTTTAGATTATTTGAACAAATATATTTTTTTTTAAAACGTTTTTTATATTCAAGCTTTTTAATTTATTTTAAATTTTAGTTTATTTAAATTTGTTATTTTCAAAATTGTGAATACAAGTTAAAATTAAAGTAAAAATTTAACAAACAATTACATTGTTTTTGAATAAAATTAATTAAGTAATCAAATTTAATGAGTTTTGATCAAACTTATTTAATTTTAAAAATTTTTATTAGTTTTTAAACTTCAATTTATTAAATTTATTTAATTTTTAAAGTATTTAAACAAACATAATTTAAAAAAAATTATACTAATTGGTTGAAATTTAAAGATAAAAAGTTTCAACAAAAACAATTAAATTTGATGAATTAATTAATTTTACTTAAAACAATGTAATTTTTAAAATTTTTATAAACTTGAATCTAAGATAAATAAACAAAAATGTCTAAGGAAAATTAGTTGATTAATTAAATTTAATTATTTTTGTTATTTATAAATATTTATTATTTATTTTAACTTCAACTTATTTGTTTTCCGATTATTTTAACAAATATAATTTAAAAAAAATTGAATAATTTTTTTTTAAAACGGTTTTATGTTCAAACTTTTTAATTATAAAATTTATTTTAATCTCAGTTTATTTGAATTTCTTAAGTTCAAAATTGTAAATACAAATTTTATTTAATTTGTATTTGAACAAACATAATTTAAAAAAAATTATATTAATTTGATTAAAATTTAAAGATGAAAAAGTTTCAACAAGAACAATTAAAATTGAGTAATTAATTAATTTTACTTAAAATAATGTAATTTTTAACCCTCTTTTTTATAAACTTAAACCTAAAAATTCAAATAAACTAAAATTTTTAAGTAAAATTAGTTATAAATCAAATTTAATTATTTTAATTATTTATAAATTTTTAATATTTCAACTTATTAATTTTTTTAATTATTTGAACATAATAATTTAAAACAAATTAAATTATTTTTTTTAAAACGTTTTTATATTCAAGTAAAAATTAAATAATCAAATGTAATTATTTTTATCTTTAAATTAATTATTATTTATTTTTAAACTTCAACTTATTTGATTTATTTAATTTTTAAAGTATTTGAATATATAATTTAAAAAAATGATACTAATTTTATTAAAACGTTTTTATTTCCAATATTTTCAATTATAAAATTTATTTTAAATTTTAGCTTATTTGAATTTTTTGGGAAATAAATTTGTGAAAAAATTACATTTAAACAAAGTTAGAATATGAAAAAATTACATTGTTTTTAAGTAAAATTTATTCAATAATCAAATTTAATTATTTTTGTTCAAACATTTTTATTTTTTACTATTTGTTTTAAACTTATTTAATTTATTCAATTTACACAATTATAATTTAAAAGCAATTATACTAATTTGATTAAAATGTTTTTGTTTTGAAGCTTTTCAATTATAAAATTTATTTTAAATTTTAATTTATTTGAATTTTTAGGTTGAAAATTGTGAATAAAAGTTGACCTTAAAGTAAAAATTTGAAAACAAATACATAGTTTTTAAGTAAATTATATCAAATTTAATTATATTTTTATATTTGTTTTGAATATCAATTTATTAAAATATTTAATTTTCAGAATATTTGAACAAATATAATTTAAAAGAAAATAAAACTAATTTGGTTAAACCGTTTCTATTTTTAACCTTTTCAATTATAAAACTTATTTTAAATTTTAGTTTATTAAAATTTTTAGGTTCAAAATTATGAACGTTTGTATTTTCAACTTTTCAATTATATATTTTACTTTAAATTTTAGCTTATTTGAATTTTTTGGAATCAAGTCTGTGAAAAATTGAACTTAAACAAAGTTAAAATATGAACAAAATTACATTGTTTTAAGTAAAATTGATTAAATTATCAAATTTAATTATTTTTGTTACTTTTTACCTTTAAATTATTTAGTATTTGTTTTTAAACTAAAACTTATTTAATTTATTTAATTTTCAGAGTATTTGAACCAATATAATTTAAAAGAAAATAAAACTAATTTGATTAAAACGTTTTTACTTTCAAGCTTTTCTATTATAAAATTTATTATCAATTTTAGTTTATTTGAATTTTTAGGTTTAAGATTGTGAACAAAAGTTTGACTTAAATAAAATTTAAAATATATATAATTTAAAGGAAATTATACTAATTTGAATAAAACGTTTTTATTTTCAAGCTTTTCAATTATAAAATTTACTTTAAATTTTAGCTTATTTGAATTTTTTGGAATCAAGTCTGTGAAAAAATTGAACTTAAACAAAGTTAAAATATGAACAAAATTACATTGTTTTAAGTAAAATTTATTAAATAATCAAATTTAATTATTTTTGTTACTTTTACTTTTAAATTATTTAGTATTTGTTTTTAAACAAAAACTTATTTAATTTATTTAATTTTCAGAGTATTTGAACCAATATAACTTAAAAGAAAATAAAACTAATTTGATTAAAACGTTTTTTACTTTCAAGCTTTTCTATTATAAAATTTATTATCAATTTTAGTTCATTTGAATTTTTTAGGTTTAAGATTGTGAACAAAAGTTTGACTTAAATAAAATTCAAAATATATATAATTTAAAGGAAATTATACTAATTGGAATAAAACGTTTTTATTTTCAAGCTTTTCAATTATAACATTTACTTTAAATTTTAGCTTATTTGAATTTTTTTGGAATCAAGTCTGTGAAAAAAATTAAACTTAAACAAAGTTAAACTATGAACAAAATTACATTGTTTTTAAGTAAAATTTATTAAATAATCAAATTTAATTATTTTTGTTACTTTTTACTTTTAAATTATTTAGTATTTGTTTTAAACAAAAACTTATTTAATTTATTTAATTTTCAGAGTATTTGAACCAATATAACTTAAAAGAAAATAAAACTAATTTGATTAAAACGTTTTTACTTTCAAGCTTTTCTATTATAAAATTTATTATCAATTTTAGTTCATTTGAATTTTTAGGTTTAAGATTGTGAACAAAAGTTTGACTTAAATAAAATTCAAAATATATATAATTTAAAGGAAATTATACTAATTGGAATAAAACGTTTTTATTTTCAAGCTTTTCAATTATAACATTTACTTTAAATTTTAGCTTATTTGAATTTTTTGGAATCAAGTCTGTGAAAAATTAAACTTAAACAAAGTTAAACTATGAACAAAATTACATTGTTTTTAAGTAAAATTTACTAATAATGAAATTTTATTATTTTGTTTTTATATACATAATTTTTTTTTTTTTAATTTTTAATTTATTTAATTTTCATAGTATTTGAACAAATAAAATTAAAAATTAATTATAGTAATTTGATTAAAACGTTTATATTTTCAAGCATTTGAATTATAAAATTTCTTTTAAATTTTAGTTTATTTGAATTTGTAGGTTCAAACTTAAACAAAGTTAAAAATTGAAAAAATTAATTGAATAATCAAATTTGATTATTATTGTTCAAACTTTTTATTTTCAAATTTTTAATGTGTTTTTAAATTTCAATTTATTTAATTTTTAATCTCTACCTTTGTGAAAATTACGTTTTTTAAATATGTAAAAAAATTTCTTCTCGCCTATCGCTGCTCGCTCATGGGGTTCCGCTCAGTCCTACAATTTTGGATTCAAAAATAAAAATTATTAAAGCCATATATCAGGTTTATTATTTTAAGTAGATACAATAATAACGAAATTAATTTAGTACCTTAGAAACGATGATTTTTAAGTATTGGGGTAACTTCATCGAGAGTATACCTAAGAGTTTTGTGCTACATTACTCAAAAATAAGAATTGGTTAATATAAACCAATCGGTAACTAGACACATTTGAATCGACCTATCGAACAGGTCGATTACGATTGCAACTGTCGGCGTGGGGCGTGAATAGAAAAAATTAGTGACCTAACCCTACTTTACCCTGAATATGGAATGTTTACTCCAAAATAAATTTCCATCTCTACAAAAATTGAGCCGTGTATAAAAACGTCTAAAAATCCTTATCAAATTATAAAATCTATACATCTGACTACTTAACATTATTAGAGCAATTTAAACATAACCTCAAACAACGTTAAACTCACTTCCGTTCTCGTTTAAGAAAAAAAGAAACGAAATGAAAACCAAAGCCTACAAAACGAAATAGCACCGATATATTTACAAATCGTACTAGATTAAAAAATCTGAATATCACTTTAGGGTGTGCCTTGTATATTGGTAACTGAATCACCCTGTGTATGCATAGCGTGCGGTTGGGCAAGATTCTTCGTGTTAGCACCCGTTTTTTTTTAGACTTTGTGCGGAATTGGGGCGGGAATTCTCGATATCATGTTGTCTGGTTTCGAATCCTTCCTTGGACTTCTGCAAGCTATGGAGTCGTCTTTGTCGAGCACTGTTAGGCTTCCGTATTTTTTCAGCAGCTTCTTGACCTGTTCAGCGATCGTTAAATCGTCGTTGTTATTTTTCACCGCCTTCAGCAGCTCGTCTTTAAGACGTCCCTTCGTAGGTGAGGTGGACGCCGACGCCGGTCGTCGATTGACGTTCACGCTTCGCCTGCCCGGCGAGTTGCGTTGCATGGGCGGCGGGCTAAACGTGTCCGCGCACAGGGACGGACGCTGTGATTTTTGTCGCCCGCTCCAAGTGCCGCGTTTCTCTTTAGCCGGCGGCGGGGCCGCCTTCTCGTCGTTGTAGATGTGCGAAAATTGAGTGCGACGCAACCCGGCGTCGTTGGTGTCGTCTTCGCAGTCTAATGAGTTTTGATGCTCTAAAAACAGAAGCGTTACATCGAAAAAACAACTTCGAAAAAATTGTTGCTTACCAACTTCATCCGCATCCTCCGCCGAATTCTGACTGTAAAGCGAAGTACGATTCTGCACGAGTCCTAAGCTTCGGTAACCTTCGTCGGAGACTTCCGAAGCGTTATCGCTGTGATCGGTTGAGCTCTCGGAAACCTGCAACGTGGCTTCCGACTTTAAAGTAACCTTCGGCGGGTCGATCTGCATTGCAGCGACTTGCTTCGGGTATTTAGTCTTCGACAGCTTGGCGACATGAGTCGAAACGTAGTTCGGTGTCGGGCTGCGCGAACGGTTGCTGGGCGGCGCCAAAGTTTTTCGCGGCAGATTCGGCGAGGCGGATCTGCGCGAAGGCGAACGCGATCTCGAACGATTGATCGAATTCATCGGCGGACCGAGATATTCTTTGTTCAACATGGGCGGCGTACCGACGTGATGGGGCGGCACCCTCGGCAACGAGCGGTCGTAGTGGACTTGAGCACCTTGAAGATCGGACGCTCCGGGTTTGTTGACCAGACGCGCGCCTTGAGTTGCACGATGTTGGGACCGGCACCTGCACGGGTCGTGCTTGTCTAAGTAGTGGGCGAGGGTGTCCCATCCGCCGCCAACACGCACCATCACATGGCTGCGTAAAATCTACAACAAAAAATTGAAATTACTGTTTTGGGGGCGTAAATCTCGCTTTGTATGTTGAGTTGCCTAAATTCAGGCGCGCTTAAACCTTAAGCGCGCGCTTTGAATACCAAAGCATCTATAAATACACTCCCCGAGTGCAAATACACCGAATTCTTTGTTGTTTTTTTTCTTCAAATTTATTTATGATTGTGACCGAACCCATCGCACATACACGTACGTGATGTCATTCCTTACCGCGAAACGTCGCTTTATCGCTAAACACTTAGCGCATCATCCTATTTATTTAAAGATAATTAAGTAATCGCTCCACTTCTCTGACAAAAATGAGAACCTTGGTGTCGCCGATTCTGTATTTGCCTTCCGATACCCTTATCATCGGAAACTGCGTAGGACAGGTACATTTTCGACGAGATCGCGAACCTGCGAACAAAACAAAATTTTTTATCTCTTTATTTACTAACGCGCGCGCGAAATCGTGACGATTAACGTCCAAGGTTGTATGATTATCGTAATCGTGCGTTCAAAATGGTAACCCACCTATGGGCGAGCGTAAAAATTGTAAACGCTTAATTTCGAAACGTAATTACTGTTATTATATTTCATTACTGGTTGGTAAAATGACTCAATGCGTTTAATTCAATAAAACATACTGGCTTCAATCGTTGCCTCCGGAATTCGTCTTTTCGAACGAAGCACTTGATTTATGTTATTTACAATTTAAGGAAACATTAATTAATTTTTCTATGACTCAATTAATTCTTGCACTCATCGAAATCAATCAATTAAGTCTGGGGTCCCAAAAATCAAAATTAATTAAAATCACATAATACGATATTTTTTAAAAAATTAATCAAAGATCAATCAGAATCATCAGAGAATCATATTAATTCTTGCGTACCGTGACATTTTATTGGTTGAATCAACTGATTTTTTCCTATACTTATCAATTAATTTTAGCACGATTAAAAAAACTGGGGAATTATTAACTGTCAATTAATTAAGTCTTGGGTCCCAAAGATCAAAATTTATGATAAAATTTGACTTTCAAGTTAAGAAAATCATTAAATATACGAATCAATTGATTCCTGGTAGGAAGTTGATAATAAATTATAATTTTTCAAACAAACATTTTTAGCTCTCTGGTACGAAAACTAGACACATTACAAAATTTTAATTTTAATTAATTAATTAATCAATTAATAAGCAAAGATAATTATAATTTTTCAAATAAATATTTTAGCTCTATGTGCCGAAAATAAGTCGCATTACAATATTTTAAAATTGATTGTCAAGTTAAGAGAATCATTAACTGTACGAATCAATTAATTCTTGAGTAGCAAAGACGAAAATCATTTATAATTTTTCAAATAAATATTTTTGGCTCTCTGGGACGAAAACTAGACATATTACAATATTCTAAAAATTGATGTTCAAGTTAAGTGAATCATTAAATGTACGAATCAATTAATTCTCTGGTAGCAAAGTAATAAATCAAAACTTTTCAAACAAATATTTTAACTCTCTGGGGCGAAAACATTACAATATTTTAAAATTGACTGTCAAGTTAAGAGACCCATGAACTGTACGAATCAATTAATTCTTGAGTAGCAAAGATGAAAATTTATAATTATTCAAATAAATATTTTTAGCTCTCTGGTACAAAAAACTAGATGCATTAGAATATTTAAAAAATTGATTTCTAAGTTAAGAAAACCATTGACCATGTGAATCAATTAATTCTCGGGTAGCAAAAATGATAATAAATTAAAATTTTTCAAATAAATATGGACCAAAAGAAGACGCATTACAACATTTTAAAAATTAATTTTCAAGTTAAGAGAATCATTAACTGTACGAATCAATTAATTCTTGAGTAGCAAATATGAAAATAATTTATAATTTTTCAAATAAATATTGTTTTCTTTCTGGTACGAAAAATAGATTCATTACAATATTTTAAAAATTGACTGTCAAGTTAAAGAATCATTAACTGTAGATAAATTAATTCTTTAGTAGCAAAGATGACAATAAATTATAATTTTTAAATAAATATTTTACCTCTCTGAGGCGAAAAACATTACAATATTTTAAAAATTGACTGTCAAGTTAAGAGACTCATGAGCTGCACGAATCAATTAATTCTTGGGTAGCAAAGATGAAAATTTATAATTTTTCAAATAAATACTTTTAGCTCTCTGCTACAAAAAACTAGATGCATTAGAATATTTAAAATTTGATTTCTAAGTTAAAAAAACCATTGACCGTGTGAATCAATTAATTCTCGGGTAGCAAAAATGATAATAAATTAAAATTTTTCAAATAATTATTTTAGCTTTATGGACCAAAAGAAGACGCATTACAACATTTTAAAATTAATTTTCAAGTTACGAGAATCATTAACTGTACGAATCAATTAATCCTTAGGTAGCAAAGATGATAACAAGTTGTAATTTTTCAAATGAATATTTATAGCTCTCTGGTACGAAAAACTAGACTCTTTACGATATTTTAAAAATTTATTTTCAAGTTAAGAAAATCATTAACTGTACGAATCAATTAATTCTTGAGTAGCAAATATGAAAATTTATAATTTTTCAAATAAATATTTTTAGCTCTCTGGTACAAAAAACTAGATGCATTACAATATTTAAAAATTTGATTGCTAAGTTAAGAAAACCATTGACTGTGTGAATCAATTAATTCTCGGTAGCAAAAATGATAATAAATTAAAAATTTTCAAATAAATATTTTAGCTCTATGGACCAAAAAGAAGACGCATTACAACATTTTAAAAATTAATTTTCAAGTTAAGAGAATCATTAACTGTACGAATCAATTAATCCTTAGGTAGCAAAGATGATAATAAGTTATAATTATTCAAATGAATATTTATAGCTCTCTGGTACGAAAACTAGACTCTTTAAAATATTTTAAAAATTTATTTTCAAGTTAAGAAAATCATTAACTGTACGAATCAATTAATTCTTGAGTAGCAAAGATGAAAATTTATAATTTTTCAAATAAATATTTTTAGCTCTCTGCTACAAAAAACTAGATGCATTAGAATATTTAAAAATTTGATTTCTAAGTTAAGAAAACCATTGACTGTGTGAATCAATTAATTCTCGGGTAGCAAAAATGATAATAAATTAATTAAAATTTTTCAAATAATTATTTTAGCTTTATGGACCAAAAGAAGACGCATTACAATATTTTAAAAATTAATTTTCAAGTTAAGAGAATCATTAACTGTACGAATCAATTAATTCTTGAGTAGCAAATATGAAAATAATTTATAACTTTTCAAATAAATATTGTTTTCTTTCTGGTACAAAAAAATAGATTCATTACAATATTTTAAAATTGACTGTCAAGTTAAAGAATCATTAACTGTAGATAAATTAATTCTTTAGTAGCAAAGATGACAATAAATTATAATTTTTAAATAAATATTTTAGCTCTCTGAGGCGAAAACATTACAATATTTTAAAATTGACTGTCAAGTTAAGAGACTCATAAACTGCACGAATCAATTAATTCTTGGTAGCAAAATGATAATAAATTATAACTTTTCAAATAAATCTCTGGTACGAAAAACTAGATTCATTACAATATTTTAAAAATTCACTTCCAAGTTAAAAGAATCGGTAACTGTACAAATCAATTAATTCTCGGGTAGTGAAGATGATAATATATTATAATTTTTCAAATAATTATTTTTAACTCTCTGGTACGAAAAACTTGACACTTTACAATATTTTAAAAATTGACTTTCAAGTTAAAAAAATCATGAACTGTACAAATCAATTAATTCTGAGTGGCAAAGGATGAGCTTTTAAAACAAATATTTTTAGGTCTCTGGGACGAAAACTAGACATATTACAATACTTTAAAAATTGATTTTCAAGTTAAGTGAATCATTAACTGTACGAATCAATTAATTCTCTGTTAGCAAAGATGATATAAATTATAATTTTTCAAATAAATATTTTAGCTCTATGTGCCGAAAATAAGACGCATTACAATATTTTAAAAATTGATTGTCAAGTTAAGAGAATCATTAACTGTACGAATCAATTAATTCTTGAGTAGCAAAGACGAAAATCATTTATAATTTTTGAAATAAATATTTTTGGCTCTCTGGGACGAAAACTAGACATATTACAATATTCTAAAAATTGATGTTCAAGTTAAGTGAATCATTAAATATACGAATCAATTAATTCTCTGGTAGCAAAGTAATAAATCAAAACTTTTCAAACAAACATTTTAGCTCTCTGGGGCGAAAACATTACAATATTTTAAAAATTGACTGTCAAGTTAAGAGACTCATGAACTGTACAAATCAATTAATCCTTAGGTAGCAAAGATGATAATAAGTTGTAATTTTTCAAATGAATATTTATAGCTCTCTGGTACGAAAAACTAGACTCTTTACAATATTTTAAAAATTTATTTTCAAGTTAAGAAAATCATTAACTGTATGAATCAATTAATTCTTGAGTAGCAAAGATGAAAATTTATAATTTTTCAAATAAATATTTTTAGCTCTCTGGTACAAAAAACTAGATGCATTAGAATATTTAAAAAATTGATTTCGAAGTTAAGAAAACCATTGACCGTGTGAATCAATTAATTCTCGGGTAGCAAAATGATAATAAATTAAAAATTTTCAAATAAATATGGACCAAAAGAAGACGCATTACAACATTTTAAAAATTAATTTTCAAGTTAAGAGAATCATTAACTGTACGAATCAATTCATTCTTGAGTAGCAAATATGAAAATAATTTATAAGTTTTCAAATAAATATTGTTTTCTTTCGGGTACGAAAAAATAGATTCATTACAATATTTTAAAATTGACTGTCAAGTTAAAGAATCATTAACTGTAGATAAATTAATTCTTTAGTAGCAAGATGACAATAAATTCTAATTTTTAAATAAATATTTTAGCTCTCTGAGGCGAAAACATTACAATATTTTAAAAATTGACTGTCAAGTTAAGAGACTCATGAACTGCACGAATCAATTAATTCTTGGGTAACAAAAATGATAATAAATTATAACTTTTCAAATAAATCTCTGGTACGAAAAACTAGATTCGTTACAATATTTTAAAAATTCACTTCCAAGTTAAAAGAATCGGTAACCGTACGAATCAATTAATTCTCGGGTAGTGAAGATGATAATAAATTATAATTTTTCAAATAATTATTTTTAACTCTCTGGTACGAAAAACTTGACACTTTACAATATTTTAAAAATTGACTTTCAAGTTAAAAGAATCATGGACTGTACAAATCAATTAATTCTTGAGTGGCAAAGGATGAGCTTTAAAACAAATATTTTTAGATCTCTGCGACAAAAACTAGACATATTACAATACTTTAAAAATTGATTTTCAAGTTAAGTGAATCATTAACTGTACGAATCAATTAATTCTCTGTTAGCAAAGATGATATAAATTATAATTTTTCAAATAAATATTTTAGCTCTATGTGCCAAAAATAAGACGCATTACAATATTTTAAAAATTGATTTTCAAGTTAAGTGAATGATTGAATGTACGAATCAATTAATTCTCTGGTAGCAAAGTAATAAATCAAAACTTTTCAAACAAATATTTTAGCTCTCTGGGGCGAAAACATTACAATATTTTAAAAATTGACTGTCAAGTTAAGAGACTCATGAACTGTACGAATCAATTAATCCTTAGGTAGCAAAGATGATAACAAGTTGTAATTTTTCAAATGAATATTTATAGCTCTCTGGTACGAAAAACTAGACTCTTTACGATATTTTAAAAATTTATTTTCAAGTTAAGAAAATCATTAACTGTACGAATCAATTAATTCTTGAGTAGCAAACATGAAAATTTATAATTTTTCAAATAAATATTTTTAGCTCTCTGGTACAAAAAGCTAGACGCATTAGAATATTTAAAAATTTTATTTCTAAGTTAAGAAAACCATTAACTGTGTGAATCAATTAATTCTCAGGTAGCAAAAATGATAATAAATTAAAAATTTTCAAATAAATATTTTAGCTCTATGGACCAAAAAGAAGACGCATTACAACATTTTAAAAATTTATTTTCAAGTTAAGAGAATCATTAACTGTACGAATCAATTAATTCTTGAGTAGCAAATATGAAAATAATTTATAATTTTTCAAATAAATATTGTTTTCTTCCTGGTACAAAAAATAGATCCATTACAATATTTTAAAAATTGACTGTCAAGTTAAAGAATCATTAACTGTAGATAAACTAATTCTTTAGTAGCAAAGATGACAATAAATTATAATTTTTAAATAAATATTTTAGCTCTCTGAGGTGAAAACATTACAATACTTTAAAAATTGACTGTCAAGTTAAGAGACTCATGAACTGCACGAATCAATTAATTCTTGGGTAGCAAAATGATAATAAATTATAACTTTTCAAATAAATCTCTGGTACGAAAAACTAGATTTATTACAATATTTTAAAATTCACTTCCAAGTTAAAAGAATCGGTAACTGTACGAATCAATTAATTCTCAGGTAGTGAAAATGATGATAAATTATAACTTTTCAAATAATTATTTTTAACTCTCTGGTACGAAAAACTTGACACTTTACAATATTTTAAAAATTGACTTTCAAGTTAAAAGAATCATGGACTGTACAAATCAATTAATTCTTGAGTGGCAAAGGATGAGCTTTAAAACAAATATTTTTAGATCTCTGGGACGAAAACTAGACATATTACAATACTTTAAAAATTGATTTTCAAGTTAAGTGAATCATTAACTGTACGAATCAATTAATTCTCTGTTAGCAAAGATGATATAAATTATAATTTGCAAACAAATATATTTAGCTCTCTGGGACAAAAACTAGACACATTACAATATTTTTAAAATTAAATCAATTAACTAATTAATTAATTCTCGGGTAGCAAAAGTGATCATAAACTATAATTTTCAAATAAATACTTTAGCTCTCTGGTAGCAAAAACTAGATGCATTACAATATTTAAAATTTTGATTTGCAAGTTAAGAGAATCGGTAACTGTGCGAATCAATTAATTCTCAGGTAACAAAGATGATAATAAACTATAATTTTTAAATTAATATCTTTAGCTCTCTGGTACGAAAAACTAAAGATACATTAAAATATTTTAAAGTTAGATTTTCAAGTGAAGATAATTATTAAAACTGCGAATCAATTAATTCTCGGGTAGCAAAGATGATAAATTATAATTTTTAAACAAACATTTCTAGGTCTCTGATACACAAAACTACATACATTACAATACTTTTAAAAATGACTTTCAATATAAGAGAATCATCAGACTGTACGAATCAATTAATTCTCGGGTAGCAAATATGAGAATAAATTATAATACCGCCACCCAATATACTTTTTTATAAAATCTAATAAACACTCAAAATAATTAACTGCATCAATTATAATTCTAGAGCACAAATACAAATAAATCATACAATCATCTATTTGTGCTTATCAGTTAATTCCGGGTAAGTAACTGCATCAATTAATTCTCAGGAACCAAAGATAATGATAAATTTTAATTTTTTAACTACACCACATTGTATTCTGAAACAGAGTCCAAATATCAAAGAATCGCTTACTAAATATATGAATAATGAAATCTAAGAGAGACAACCAAAGACTCTTTATCTACATCAATAAATTCTCGAGTACAAAAACAAAATAAATAAAAATCTCCAGGGTATCAGATAATGACCAACTGTACACATTAATTACCTCTCGAGTACCAAAAATAATAAATTTAAACTTTTAACCTAAATAATATGAAATCTATGAAAAACAACCAAAAATCAGTAACGGCATCAAGTAATTCTCGAGCAAAAAAAAACAAAATAAACACAATCACGCAACCATATCCTTTAAAAATTGATTTTAAGACAATAATAAACGGTACCCAATAATTAATTCTCGGGCACCAAAGATGATAACAAATTATAATGATTTGACCCAACATATTTTTAATAAAACCTAAAAATAATCAAAGAATCAATTAAGTCTTGGTATTCTTTAAGAATTAATTTCTAAATCATCAGATAATCACGATAATTCTCAAGTACCAAAAATGTTTTAACCCAATATATTTTTAATAAATACTAAAAATACAATTCAAAAATCATTAACTGCATCAATTAATTCTTTGATGCAAAAGACAAAATAAAAGTTAATTATTAAGTAATCAGACAGACAATAATTCACGAGTCCAATCACACAATCATATACTTTTTGAATTAATTTCCCAGTCATAATAACTGTGCTCTGCAATTGATTCTCGTGTACCAAAAATAATAAATTATAATGATTCGACCCCATTTACTTTAAATAAAATCTAAAAACAATAAAAAACTGCATCAATTAATTCTTTGGCGCCAAAAGTCTAAATAAATCACAATCATACAACTCAATATTTTAAAAACTAATTTCTAGCTTATCATTAATACAACATAATTTTCAAGTTTTCGGATAGTCATTAACTGTGCGAAACAATTAATTCTCGGGTATCAAAGATGATTAAAAATATAATAATTCGACAAAATATATTTTTAATAAAATCTAAAAAACAATCAAGGAAGCATCAACTGAATCAATTAATTCTTGGGTACAAAAAAATAATTAAAATAAATCATAACATACAACCCGAAATTTTAAAAAGTAATTTCTAAGTAATCAGAGAATCATTAATTCTTGAGTCCAAAATACAGAATAATTTAATTCAAAGATAATAAATACACCACTATATTCTAAAAATTAATTTCTAAGTCATCAGATAATCATTAACTGTGCTCAAAAATTAATTAACAATATATTTTTAATAAATTATAAAACACAGCCTAAGAATCATCAATTGCATCAATTAATTCTTGGGTACCAAAAAACAAAATAAATCATAATCAATATTTTAAAAATTAATCAAAGAATCATTAATTTTCGAATCCAAAGATGATAATAAATACACAATCATATACTTCAGGAATTAATTTCCAAGTTATCGGATAATTAATAACTGTGTTCAACAATTAATTCTTGACTGCAAAAGACAAAATAAATTACAATCATACAACCCAATATTTTATAAATAAATCTTTAAGTAATTAGAGGATCATTAATACTCGAGTCTAAAGAGGATACAAATACACAATCATACAAATCATGTTTTATAAAAACTAAAAAAACATCAAAAATCATTAAATGCATCAATCAATTCTTGGGTGCGAAAAAGACAAAATAAATAATACAACCCAATATTTTTGAAATGATTTCTAAGTAATCAAAGAATCATTAATTCTCGAGTCCAAAGATGATAATAAATTCAGAATCATAACTCTATACCTTAGAATTAATTTCCAAATAATTAAGTAATCATTAACTGTGATCATCAATTTATTCTCGGGTACCAAAATGATAATAAATTACAATGATTCGACCCAATACATTTATAATAAAATCTAGAAAACAATCAAAAATCATTAACTGCATAAATTAATTCTTGGGTGCATAAATACAAAATAAATCATACAATCCAATATTTTTTAAATTAATTCTGAGTGATCAAAGAATCATGAATTCTCGAGTAAAAACTTGATAATAAATTCAGAACCATAACTATATACCTTAAGAATTAATTTCCAAACAATTAGGTAATCATTAACTGTGACCATCAATTTATTCTCGGGTACCAAAATGATAATAAATTACAATGATTCGACCCAATTTATTTATAATAAAATCTAAAAAACAATCAAAAAATCATTAACTGCATAAATTAATTCTTGGGTGCATAAATACAAAATAAATCATACAATCCAATATTTTTAAAATTAATTCTGGGTAATCAAAGAATCATTAATTCTCGAGTCCAAAGATGATGATAAATTCAGAACTATAACTCTATACGTTAAGAATTAATTTCCAAATAATTAGGTAATCATTAACTGTGACCATCAATTTATTCTCTGGTACCAAAATGATAATAAATTACAATGATTCGACCCAATTTATTTATAATAAAATCTAAAAACAATCAAAAATCATTAACTCCATAAATTAATTATTGGGTGCAAAAAGACAAAATAAATCACAAATATACAACCCAATATTAATTTTTTAACCAAATAATGTGGAATCTAAAAAAATCAATTGATTCGAGAACAATCAAATTGTAGCCAAAATAATTAATTGGCACTAAATTTAAAGATTCATTGATTTGTGTACAAGAAAACCATTGAATAAATCATTAAATTGGTACATCAAGTAATCAATTGATTTCACAGAAGTTAGAGAAAAATCAATTGATTTAAAGAAAAACAGTAAAACTTATTAATTCTAAATGTAATGGTTATGTACTCTACGTTTGCAGCAAGTTAAAACGAACCATGAATATTAATCATATGATTGGTGAGAGGTATGTTCAAATTTATAATCAATTGATTCAATAATACTTCAAATGTTCCATATACACGCTGGTCTAGGGCTGCAATGGGGAAATGTTTAAATCAATTGATTTCTTAATGACTTAATACGTAACAGTTTGCTTCGATCTTCACCAACACGACGACACAAAATCAATCAAGTTGGCGTCAAGTGTTTGTTTTCCTACTTCTCAAGGCCCACTCGAGTGAGACATTTATAAAACTTCCTGAATTAGAATTTCCTCATTATATACGTGAAGAAATTGAATGATCAAACCGGTGAAAAATGTTACAATACCAATAAAACAAAACACTTCCTAATTAGGCATTTTACATTGTGTTTGTTGTTAACGACATTGCGCAACGTCAATTCGAAAAAGAACTTTCGTTTCGAAAGTGTCAATGATTGCTTGTTTCACCACCCGACTCCCCAAAACAATCTAAATACTGTTGTTTACATAATTATCCGACGACCTTGATGGCGCGACCTTAGTTAATTTTGCGCCAAAATCTTTTTTTCCGCCAACTTTCTACATCCAATTAGATTTTTAGCGTCCGCGTAAAATGGCTGCACGAAATCGTTACTCCATTGTTTGTTCAACATTCAACTGTTTTTATGGTCATAGGCGACTGAGACTTTCTATCGAGCAAGAAAAAGGCACCCCAACGTGGGAACCAAAAATTTTTAGATTAAAAATCTTGAGATCGGCCATCGAAGTAGGTCAAGTCAACGATAGCGTGACAGGTTATTGTGCAAAAGGCTTGCTGAAGATGATCACGAGTGAAAGTGACACTGACATCATAACGAGCGCTACTCTGAGAAATAACAATAACGAAGACGGCCATGTGCGTCTCAAACTTCAAATCGTGAAAGTTACCTAATTTGAATAAAATTTTATTCAAATGCGCACAGTTGGCTTTGGGCTCAGGTGTAATGCCCGATTTGGTATGACATTTTGCACGTTTTGTTTCAATTCAATGAACCGCCGGCCGGTTGCATTGTGTACTAATTTAGGAAAAGTCTTGCGTGTAACCGTGAGAACCGAGAGAGTTTATTTTTATTTACGGACAATAATCAAGTAACACTTGGAAAGTGCGTGGTTTAAATAAATATCAATCAATCAATCAATGAGACAATGGAAGGTTATCCACCTGCGGGTATAAGATTACCGTAGATTTTTTTCACGCCCCGCGGTCTAAAAATAACTGTGAAATAATAAAAACTGAGCTGATAAAACACTGGAAGTGATGTAATGCGCAATCGAAGTACCCGTGGAAACAAAAGACGCGTCAAGAATAACTTCTGGCCGCCTGCGATCTTAATTAAAAAAAATCGAATAAGTGATTGAATCACTAGAGGCGAGTCATCCAGTAAATTTATGTTTACAAAGGACGAGTCACTCATAAGTAACTTCATTCAATATTGTGTCACAGGAATAAATTCTCAAGTTTGGAACAATAACATGACAAAAGAATCGACTACAAATATTTTAAAAATTGAATCCGGTTTGAAGGACCACACTAGATAAATCAACAGTAAATTAATGCTTAACGCGATTTTTGTTTTAAACAAATTTCAAAATTTTTATTTTATATTACGCCGAGTCACGACCCGCCTAGAATACCGCCATGCAAAAATAAAAAATCTTTATATGGTTCAGTGTCACCACCGAACCAATAACAACCGGTTTGAAGGACCCAAGTAGCATGTAAAGATATACAAAACTCTTAATTAAAAAAAACCGAGTCCGGTTCGAAGGACCAAACAAGTTAAGTCGCCACGACAAATTCGAATCAATTTTGTTTAGTCGGTTCGAAGGACAACAGCAAAAAATTCGCTAATACACTCTCAAGCCCAAATTACGAATCAATGCCAAGATATGACTATTAAACACGGTCCGGTTCAAAGAACAAATAAAAAAAATACGAGTCATTTGGAGTTGATTCGTTAATTTATGAAACCATTTTGATTAATCAAAAATTCACAGTAAACCTTGTAATTCCCTAAGTATGTTTTCAAAACAAAAAAATTGATTCACTTAGATAGTATCAATAAATGCGAGTCAGTGTAGGTTGCAAAATCATTTTACTTGATTCTAATTTAAACCCATAAACTACAATAACATTGGCGACTTTCTCAGAGTGATTCCAAGCTACTAAAACAAAAAAAATCATGAGTCATTCTGACAACCCATGGCAAGAAATTATTGTTTTCTTGATTCAAAGATTCACACCTGTTAGAAATACTTTATTACACCAAGTCACTAAAAGTGATTCAATAATTTATAAAATGATGTAATTAAATCAATTTTTTATTTAAACGTTTGTGAGTCTACGCAGCATCAGAAGCAGTACCAATCATTAGAAGTATTTTATTAATGATTCCAACATTGTGAGTCACTTTTGCTCTACAAAAACTCAACTCGTTATGAGTGATTCGGGAATCTATTAATCAAATCACGAATCAATTCGGCAACTGATTAACATAAAAATAATAGATTCCAGACAACAATATCCGTAAATGAAAGTCAGTGTCAGCGCCGTATTAGTATTCTAAAAAATCATTTTCTTAATTCAAACATTGATGAGTCACTTCTGCTACAAAGGCGAAGCTGTCTAAGTTTTTTTCGTGTAGTCTCAACAAAAACAAAGTAGTAAACCCATATTCACCGTTAATCATATTTTCAAAAATCATGAGTCATTCTGACAACTCATTTGATTCAAAAATTCACCTTTGCTACAAAACTAACCCTGTTTTGTTCATTTATTAATAGTTCTTGACACGACTCACTAAAAGTGATTCTATAAAACAAAGTTGATTGATCGAAAACTCATACTGAGTCAATCAATAACCATAAAACATCTATGTCTTGTTTCACAATTTACAAGTCACTTTGCTACAATTCAAATCCACTTTGTTCCAAGCAGTAATAACTTGCTAAAAAAGTACGAATCATTATAGACTAGTTTGATTACAATAATAAAAAACGATTGGTTGATTCTAAAATTTTGAGTCACTTTTGCTAGTAATAAAACTACAAGACACTAATTTCGTATTTAATAAAGACTAATATTTTTTTTAAAAAGTGACTCATTAAGCATTTTTACAAAATTAGAATAACGTGTCATTCACACGACTCATCAACATAAAATGAATTGATTCTTGGCACTACTGTCCATAAATGAAATTTGGTGTCAGTATCAGTGTTCTACAAAATCATTTTATTGAATCAGACAATAGTGTGTCACTTTTCATACAGTTCAAGGTCATAGTTTGATCACAATCATGAAAAATCGTGTTCTTGATTCTAATAATTCGAATTACTTTTGCTAGAACAAAACTAAAAACGATGATTAATAAAGGGGTCATAATAAAAAAAAAGTGACTCATTAAAAAAATTCCAAATTTGAACTACGAGTTAATCCAACACCTCATCAACATAAAATTGTTTCTTGACGTAGTGTTTTAAAAACCAATTTCTTGTTTCAAGCAACTGTGAATCACTTTTCCTACAATTCATGGTGATAGTTTAGTTACAATCGTTTTCTTAATTCTTATACTTTGAAATACTTTGTTAAGAACAAAACTAAAAAGCACTGATTCAGTATTTAATAAAACTAATCCAAAGCAGTCATAGTAAAAAGTGATTCACTAAACCCCGATTAAAGAAAAATTACTCAATAAACATTTTTTAATATTAGAATCACGAGTCATTCCGACCACTCATCATCATAAAATTAAGAAAGTCAGAATCAATGTTCAAAAAAATCATTTTCTTAAATCAAACATTGGTGAGTCACTATTCCTACTACAAGCCCATTTTGTTTTACGCTGTTTCAGAACTAAGACAGAGTACAAATCAATATGAGTATTTCATACAGACTAGTTTGATTACAATAATAAAAATATATTTCTTAATTCTAACACTTTGAGTCACTTTTGGTAGGAACCGAACTTAAAACTTTTAATTTCTATAAAACTAGTTTGATTAATGAAAACACTCAAATTTAAAAAAAAATGACTCATTTAACATGTTTTCAAAATTAGAACCACGAGTCATTTCTGAGAACTCATCAACATAAAATTAATAGACTTTGATGATACTATTCATAAATCAGAGTTGGTGTCAGTATCAGTGTTTTAAAAACTTAATTTCTTGATTCAAATATTGGTGAGTCACTCTTTCTACAGAAACTCAAAGCCGTTTTTCGTGTAGTTTTAACAAAAACAGTAGTATAGCTATATGTTCAAAACTCAATAAAAATGATTGATTCATTAAAATGACTCGTCTTAAAAAACATTTTCTTGATTCTAGAGTCACTTTTGCTTCAAAATCAAAGCCGACTTAGTTCGGTTCTAGCTAATGTTTTCTCTAGTTTTTTAGTGAATCATTCAATATATTTACTTCAACTTATAATAAGTATGATGACAGACTACTTGTAGTTTTCAAAAAATTAAAATAAATAATAGTGAGTCACGAATTATAAAACGTATCCTACTCTGAAAGTGAATTGTTGGAAAAGAAATTCGGAAAATCGGTTTATTATCATAGTAGGCTGATAAAAACAAAATTTTAGTAAAAGCGTGAAATACCCTTGAGTCACTACGACATAAAATAGTAAATATATCGGTGAATAAAATACGAGGGCACTTGCACTGAAATGATTCATTATGAGTCGTACTTATTAAGTATGTGTTTATATATTTAAACGTAATATAATCTCCGATGTAAATAATTGAGATAAACCAAAACATATTAGTTGGCGTTGTGTTAAACAAATGGCATTCCAAATATGGCGGATAATTGGACGCCAAACAACTTAACCTAAAAAGTCTGTGATAGTAAATTGTTACGCGTATGTACAAGACTGTACCAGACCGTAATTGTGCCGGCACCGACTCATATTAACTCAATAAAAGTTAATTAAACTAAAGCCGGAGTCGTAAACCTTTCGCTGTAAATCTCGACGCTTAATCCACTTAATAATAATGACATAACCTCGCCTAAAATTAGCAAAGCTGCCCGCTTGATCGTTGAACTTGAACGTGGGCGACGATCGAATTTTATAGATTCGTACACTTACCATTTCGTCGAGACTTTTCAAATCGTTCGTGACAATTTGCGGCAGAGGTCCATACATGAGCACGGGCTGTTCGTCTTCCATCTCGCTGTCGCTCTCGTCATTCAGACCGTCCCCGTTTTCGGCACCAATCGAAACGTCGTTGCCCAATTTTCGCTGATCGGCCGCAATCTCCCTGTCGATCTGCCTCTCCATCTGAATAAGCATTGGGGCGAGCATACCAAATTTGGCCCCTCTTCTAGCAACTTCCAAAAGGCACAAAATCACATGTTTCTCGTTCTTACGTAAAATCAAGTCGTCGGTTTCGAACAAAAGACACTCGATTATTTTGAGAGATTGCCGACACCAGTGTATAAAGTTGCTGACGTTATCTCTGAAAACAAATGAAAGTTCAAAATTTTGAGTACCATAAGCGAGGACTTACCTCGAAAAAAAAGTACCAGCCTTGGCTGTAGATAAAAACTTAACATCGGCTATGTTGATGAGCATTTGCGCTTGGGCCAGCGATCCGGTCACGGACCTGGTCATCATCTTCAGGCCTGTTTTTTGCACATATTCGGTCGCCTGTGCCTTGACTGCGTTGGCGTGCTGTAAATAACAGAAGAACGCTAGTAGCTTCGGTCGTTAACAAAACAAAAATTTATTACGTTCGACCATTTTGGCGAGCGATTAAGTGGACAAACACATTCGAATTCAAATTAATCGAGACATCCGTGAATAAATTATCTACTCAAATTACACATATCCATCAATTTGGACCCGACACGAAATATTAAAGAACATTAAATAAGTCGCAGATGGCCGTGACTAAAAAAAACCATTATTTCAAAATGGCCGCTAGCGTGCATTTATTTCAGTATCATCCAAGTGTGCCGTAAATGATTTTAGCTTATCACAACTTTAAATGAATCCAAGTATGTCATGACCAAAATCAAAAACCGCTCTGGTTTAACATGCAAGGGTTCTTTCAAGCAAATGGTTTCATCAAAACCGTTTCTCAAATAATTGTTCAAATAAATCAGAGTATGCCATGACCAAATAATAATTTGTTGAAAACCATTGGGGTAAATAGTTTAAGAAAACGGTTTAATATTTAAAATTGAAAAGAGATTTAAATTAAATCAAAGTGCGCCATGACCAGATGACAATTTTTCCAAATAATTAGGCGTAGGAGCCAAATAATTTGTGAAAACCGCCAAAATTGTAAATCTAGTTAAAATACTGTGACCAAATCGAAATCATAAAAACAAAATGGATAAACCATAAACCAAATGGTTTTACCAACAATTTTGAAACTCAATAAGTTCTACATTTAAAATAGAGAAAATCTGAATGAGCTCCGAATTGAAAATAATATAAAATTCTACGCCAAACGGTTTTTGAAAATTGCCACATTATAAGATAGTACATAGTAATCAAGTGTGCTACATTTATAAACAATAATAAACCGAATGGTTGAATTAACCCTCTACAGCCATTTAAAAAAAACTTAAGAGTAGAAATTAGATACTCTTCTTGGAAGTTTGAATCAAAGTGTGCCATGACCAGATCATAATCTGGAAATCTGTTCGAAATAATTGATTCGACTATTGAGCCAAATGGTTTAAATTTTTCCAATCATATGATTTCACACCAAATGGTTAAACATTCAAAACCAGATTTAAATCATAGTATGCTTCAAAATCATCTGCCATAAAAATCATATACAAAATGGTTTAGACAGGTTGGTGATCAGCAAATGTTTCCAGAAAACCATTTTTTTCGAATCATATGATTTTACACCAAATGGTTCGTTAAAAGTGCATACTATTTTACGCCAAACGGTTTACTTAAAATCAAACATTCGATGAACCAATAAACCAACTAGTATGGTTTGTTGTTGTTGCCATATATTGATGAACCAACTAATATGATTTTATTATATAATTTTATGCCAAATGGTTTGATAAAACTCATATGTTCGATGACCCAAATGGTTTCATTTATATATTCCGCCAAATGGTTTGATGTAAATCGGAAATACCATGAGCCAAACGGTTTTAAAAAATTATTAATATTTATACCACATGGTTTGTTTTAAAAATCATATATTCCATGAGCCAAATGCCAAATGGTTTTAGAAAATGGTTAAGACATGTTTTCCAACTAATATTATTTTACGGCAACGGTTTGTTGAAAATCATATTTGTGAGCCAAACACTTTCAAAAAATTATTTCGAAATTATTTTCCAACTAATACGATTTTACGGTTTGTTAAGAATCGTATCAAATAGGCTAAATGGTTTCGGAAATTCTAAGATTTACGGCCAATGGTTTGTTGAAACATACGATCAGAAAATTGACTTTTTTTGTAACTATTATTATTTTACGTCAAATGGTTTGTGAAAAACACATTTAATGCGCCAGATGGTTTCAGAAAACCGTTTTAAATTAAAATATTTTACAGCAAACGGTTTGTGGAAAATCATATTCGATGAGCCAAATCGTTAAACATTTCTTTCATCTAATACTATATTTCGCCCAATGGTTGGGTAAAAATCACACAATCGATGAGGCAAATGGTTTGAGAAAATTTTTAATGTAATCAATTTTAGTCAAATGGTTTATTGAAAATCATATATTGTATGAACTAAATGGTTATAGAAAAGCGTTTGGAAATTATTTTTCAATTAACATGATTTTACGCCAAATAGTTTATTAGAAATTATATATAGGATGAGCTAAATGGTTACAAAAACCGTTTAGAAATAATTTACAACTAATATGACTTTACGCCAAATAATTTCTTAGAAATCTTATATTCAATGACCAAAATGGTTTCAAAAACTTATTTTTCAACTAATTTGATTTTACGCCAAATGGTTTGTTAGAAATCATATATTCGATGAACCAAATGGTTTGTTGAAAATCATATTATCGATTGGTCAAATGGTTACAGAAAACCGTTTCAAAATTATTTACTAACTAATATGATTTTTTCGCCAAAATGTTAATTAGAAATCGTATATTCGATGAAGCCAAATGGTTTCAAAAACAGTACATTTTTTTTCACCTAATATAATTTTACGCCAAATGGTTTGTTGAAAATTACATATTCGGTGAGCCAAATGGCTTCAGAAAGCCGTATACATTTTTTGCAACTAATTGATTTTATGTTAAATGGTTTGTTAAAAATCATATATTGTAAGAACTAAACGGTGACATAAAACCGTTTAAAAATAATTTTCAACTAATACGATTTTACGCCAAATGATTTCTTAGAAATCATATATTCGAAAAGTGAAATGGTTTTTAGAAACCGTTTCAAAATTATTTTCCCACTAATATGAGTTTTTTGCCAAATGGTTTGTTAGAAATCGTATATTGTATGAACCAAATGGAAATTATTTTCCAACTATGATTTTACGCCAAATGGTTTCAGAAAACCGTATAGAATTTTCTTTCCAACTAACATAATTTTAATCAATCAAAGTATTCACCGAACAAATAACAATTAAGGAATATGTTGAGAACCATGGTTTGACTACTGAATCAAATGGTTTCAGAAAACTATTTAGACATTATTTCAAAATAACAGACTTCCCGTCAAATGATTAGCTAAAAACGCAAACATCTTAAACCAAATTTGAAATTAATTTTAAATCAGAGTATGCTGTGACCAAACGGTGACCTAAATAGTTACAGAAAACCGTTTCAAAATTATTTTCCAACGAATATGATTTACGCCAAATAGTTTGTTAGAAATCCTATATTTGATGAGCCAAACGGTTTCAGAAAATCATTTTTTCCAACTAACAAGATTTTTATAGAAAATGGATTGTTGAAAATCATACATTCTATGAGCCAAATGGTTTCAGAAATTCGTATAAACATGTTTTCAAATTAAAATTATTTTACACCAGTCGGTTTGTTGAAAAATCATACATTCAAATGGTTTGAGAAAATTATTAAGATGTTTTCATCAACTAATACCATATTTTGCCAAATGGTTTGTTGAAAATCACATGTTCGAAGAACAAATGGTTTCAGAAAATCATTTGGATATTTTTTCAAGTTAATATTATTTTACACCAAATGGTTTGTTGAAAAATTAATGATTCTGTAAGCTAAATGGTTTCAAATATTCTTTTCAATTAATACTATATTTCACCAAATGGTTTGTTGAAAATCATATATTTGTTAAACCAAACAATTTTAGAAAAACCTTAAGACATTTATTTCAACTAAATGATTTCAAAAACAGTTTAGAAATTATTACAACTAACATGATTTTATGCCAAACGGTTTGTGGAAATCATATCAGATGAGCCAAATGCTTCCAGCAAATTGTTAAACTAATGGTATATTTCGCCAAATGGTTTGTTGAAAAATCGTACATTCTGTGAGCAAAATGGTTTGTTGAAAATCATATGTCTGATGAACTAAATGGTTTCAGAAAACCGTTTAGAAACTATTTTTCAACTAATGTATGTTAGAAATCATACATTCAATGGTCCAAATGGTTTCCAAAACCGTATAGAATTTTTTTACTAATATAATTTTATGCCAAGTGGTTTGTTGAAAATTATATATTCGATGAGCCAAATGGTTTTGAAAGCCGTATAATTTTTTTTCGTATTAATATAGATTGTTGAAAATCATATATTCTATGAACCAAATGGTTACAAAAATCGTTTGGAAATTATTTTCAACTAATATAATTTTACGCCAAAGGTTTCAAAAGTCCGCCTAGAATTTTTGTGGAACTACTATAATTTTACGCCAAATGGTTTGTTAAAATCATATAGTATTATATGAATCAAATGATTACCAAAAACCATTTGGAAATTATTTTCCAACTAATATAATTTTTCACGCCAATGGTTTGTTAAATTGAGCCAAATGGTTTAAAAACGCATAATTTTGTTTCAGTAATATGATTTTATGCCAAATGGTTTGATAGAAATCATATATTTGATGGAGCCAAATGATTTCAAAACTGTATGAAATTTTTTCCAACCATGGATTTGACTACTGAGGCAAATGGTTTCAAAAAACATATATAATTTTTTTTACTAATATAATTTTATGCCAAGTGGTTAGTTGAAAATTATATATTCGATGAGCCAAATGGTTTTTGAAAGCCGTATAATTTTTTTCGTATTAATATTATTTTACACATAGATTGTTAAAACCATATATTCTATGAACCGAACGGTTACAAAAACTGTTTGGAAATGATTTTCAACTAATATGATTTTACGCCAAAGGTTTCAAAAGTCCGCCTAGAATTTTTTGTGGAACTACTATGATTTTACGCCAAATGGTTTGTTAAAAATCATATAGTATTATATGAATCAAATGATTACCAAAAACCATTTGGAAATTATTTTCCAACTAATATAATTTTTCACGCCAATGGTTTGTTAAATTGAGACAAATTGTTTCGGAAAACCGTTTAGACATTATTTCAAAATAACATGACTTTCCGCCAAAAGCTTCGTTGAAAACGCTAACATCCTAAACCAAATTTTAAATCAGGAACCAAATGGTTACAAAAACCGTTTTAAAATTATTTTCCAACTAATATGATTTTAGACCCAATGGTTTGTTGAAAATCATATTGTATGAACCAAATGGTTACAAAAACCGTTTCTAATATGACTTTATTCTAAATGGTTTGTTGAATATCTTTCCAAAATTAGATTACACGCACTAATCCGAAGACCTTAATTTAAAATCAGTCATAGTAAGCCGTGACTAAGTAACAACTTCGGAATCTAGTCGAAACTATAATCGATAGCGTACCTACATTTCAGTCACATTGTATTGCCAAAATCAAAACAAAGCCCACTTAGTGATAATTCTGCTAAAAGTCTGCATAGATAAAATACATAACGTCTTCTAATACATGCAACCCCAACGTGACACGATGAAGATAACAAAACTGTACCAATTAAACCACATGGATCACATGCCTCAACTGAAAAAAAAATTAGATCGAAGTAGGCCGTGTAGAATTTGTTTTGCGCAAGCATGCACAGCCAACTGTTCTAATATAGTTCGTTAAGAAAATCCACGTGTATCTACATTGTTTAGCAACATTATCGGCGATAAGGACAATATTTTAACGCTCTAATAATTACGGCAATCTACACTTATGGGCTTAATACACGAGAACAAAACAATTGATAGATAAAAATTAAGATGGCCGCAAGGCACTTGCGACAATATATAAGTAATTAGAACGCCACACATACAACGCCTACTCGAACGTCGAGATATGATCTGCGTGCAACTTTGGTATTAAAAAGGGAGTGTCGCAAGTGAATATTGAAGGACCGATTCTATGTGAAAAATATATACGACAGGCATCCGGTCGTATGTCGCCCCTAACAATGATCTATTTTTATCTCCCGTCGAAGAGTGCAATGTGTTACCAGACAAAATAAACAATTTTTTCGACAAAGACGACGCATTTAAATGACTATGTCAGCGTGTGTCGTAAAACAAGAGAATTAGTCAGATTACCGCAATTAAATGATGTAATACCAAAGTCCTTCTATGAAATATGGCACATTTTAGTTTCCATAACAATAATTTCTTAACTCGACTTAAACGACATGCAAATTAACTCGACCAAGACTACATTAAACGAAAAGTATTTATTTTTGCAAATAAAATTATACGCCCACGTGTAACAAGTCACGTTTTAGAAATGCAGAGGCACGAGATAAATTTATTGCCAACAGCAGCAACGCCAGCGAGAAAATTTCTTTGTGTTTTTGTTTATGTAATAGTAATTTCAGTAGGCATTGGCCGATTTGAAACAAAAGTTGGATCCTTATTGGTGCGTCGGATGGATACGTCACCAAAGGGCGTGGCTTACACGAAATTTATTTTAATCAATTTTACGAATTACCGTAATTAGTGTGCAAGAGAAAATAAGAGATTTTTTCCATTAAGGCGAAATCATTTTTTTTTTTAGAAAAGCACATTATTTTGCGCAATTACCGAATATAATTGGGTTCAAAATTAATTATTAACGCTTTCTTGAACGCTTCGCGATTTAGTAGGTGTTCCGAAAAAAAAATGTGTGTTACATAATCGAGCAAGGTCGTCGATTTTTGATTGTCAGTTGCGTCGCGATCGAAGGCGGCTACCCGGACCGTTAAAACAAAAGCGTGCAAGTTACTTAACGACACGACAAAGTGCCGGACGTGTTTCATTTGCATTTTATCAACACTTCCTAAATGTCTAAATAGATAGAGGAAGTGGCTTGACTTTTTCCTCGAGGCTCGAGCACGCAAATAAATTTTTGCACAGAAAACGAACGGCGAAAGGAAATGCGACGTGAGTTTCTTCGTTCAGTGAATGAACTTCTTTACGTTTGTATGACCTCTACGTTTAAACGTACGCAAGGTCACGGTGTGTTTATTCCATTTAAGGAAGATCAAGTTGGCGCCTGGCGGCTGTGAGAAAAAATGCTTTTTGCCTTAGATGGCGTTGCGTACTTGATCCGTCGCACCCTTAACTAAACGTGCGACCTTGAACCAACCTGGTTCCGCCCTTCGGCAAAATTTAAAATAACCTGCCGCATTCCACCAGTGCAAATAAAAACATTAAGTGGCACAATAAAAATTCGCCCACGCCACTAAGGTGTGTTGCGGCGCTAAAACAATACAAAGCAACAACAAGTGCACGGTGCGCATTTTTTGCGGGTCGTGTCAAGGTGGCCGTTGAAGCTACACAAATCCTTTTAAGGAAATGGCGATCGGTGAAAGTATTTTTATACCCCGGCCATGTCATGTCAATTCGCCTAATTGTTTCTAATTTAACCGATGATTGATATCGATTATTTTAAGGACGGAGAACGAGAAGCACTAAAACGCTATTAATGCGATTAAAACAAGGAAGCCATATTGGGTGAACGTTCAATTGTTTTAATCCAACGCGTGCTTTGATTGTTTGCACATTTACCTTCGTCGAAGCCAACTGTTGTGTTTTCCACAACCGATTATATTCATTATCGGCGTTGATAAAGTTCTTAGAGTTTATCTAAAAAGACGACATTTATCAAATATTAGAAAAATATCATCAAAGGCGGCTGCAACAGGTGAATCGAATCACCTGCGATGTGTTTATCGCGAAAAATTTGAGTAGGCGTTGAAACAATGTAACAAAGAACCTCAACCAAATCCGGCTCGGTTCTAATTTTATGAAGTTGCACGATCATAAATCAAAACGTGCGGAAATAATTTTGTTTCTTGGTAGGTTTTCGCGAGGACGAGAAAACTAAAAACACCTTCAAAAACCTTCACCAAGAAAGGTGAATAAGTAATCGCGTCCATACATGGCGTTAACTTTGTTTTTAAATTGAATAGAGCAAAAATAGACCAAAAACCTTGTCGGGAAGAATATCGAGATCAAGAACATAAGATTAAAAAAAAAAAATTCGAGGTAGTTGTGATAAACACAAAAAGAATCTTAATGGCAGGCTAGATTTTTTTTTTTTTGAAATTGTTGACGGAAAGCGAGGTTAGTTTGTTTTGAAATCGAACAAACTGCGACTGATTTATACAAAAAAACAAAAGATTCCATTACTATATACAAGAACCTTGACATTTTCCAAAAACAGGCATTTTTATGACGAATAATTAAAATCAGAGGGATTCTGCTTAAAAGGAAAAACGTTTAGCTACATTACTTACAAGAGAAAAAGAAACACAAATCCGCCAACTACGATTTTTGTTTTGAAAACAATATTTTCCAAAGCAGACTTGATATTTTAATAAAAATCGCAGTATCGTGGGAAGTGATGAACAAAATGTGTGATCTTCGTTCAAACTAAATTATCGTCAAATACGCAAAATGTCAAAATGAATGAATCAACTTGTTTAAAAAGTTAACTTTTATAAAAAAATTAATACATAGACTTTTCAACAGCAGTCTTGATTTTTACTACACATTGCAAGCACACTACGATCCTCTATTCGAACTTCCTCAGAAAAAAGTCCAAACTTTTCCATAACAATCAATGATGACAATTTTTTGAGAACGTGAGTTTAAAAAATACAAAAATGTCGAATCTACTAAGCACACTACAATCCTTTATTCAAACTTTCTCAAAAAAATCAAATTTTTCTATGGCATACAAATTTTTTGAAAATATAATGGCGACTTTCAAAAATTAAAAAGCACACCACAATATAATATTCGAACTTCCTCAGAAAAGGATTGAAACTATTTCATAGCAATCAATGACGACAATTTTTTGAAAAATAATGCGCGACTTTCAAAATTCTAAAATTTCGGATCTACTAAGCACACTACAATCCTCTATTCAAATTTCCTCAGAAAAAGGCCATTCTTACCCATAACAATAAATTACGACAAATTTTTGAAAATTTTGAAAAATTTAAAATGTCTAAGGACACTACGATCCTTTATTCAAATTTCTGCAGCAAAAAGTCCAAACTCATTCATAGCAATCAATGATGACAAAATGGGTATAGTATTCAACTTTCAAAAATCAAAAAGTCCAAACTTTTCCATAGCAACAAATTTTTAAAAATAATGTACGACTTTCTAAAATGTCAAATCTACTCAGCACACTACAATCCTCTATTCGAATTTCCCCATAAAAAATGCAAAATGTTCCATAGCTATTATGACGACCCATTTTTGGAAAAAAATAATGCGTGACTTAAAAAATATCGATCTACAAGCACACTACGATCTTCTATTTGAACTTCCTCAGAAAGACTCCCAAATTTTACATAAGAATCAATGGCGACAATTTTTTGGAAAAAATTATGTGTAACAACTAGGACTTTAAAAAATTGAAAAATGTCTAAGCACACTACGACCCTCAATTCGAATATCTTCGGAAAAAAAGTCTGAACTCTTCCATAGCAATCAATGATGACAAATTTTATAAAAACATAATGTGCGACTTTCAAAAATTCAAAAAATGTCGAATCTACTATGAACACTACGATCCTCTATCCGAACTTCTTCAGAAAAAAGTCCAAATTTTTTCATAGTAGTCAATGGCGACAAATGTTTTTAAAAAATAATGTGCAACTTTCAAAATTTAAAAATGTCGAATGTAGTAAGGACACTACGAAAATTTTGAAAAAAATAGTACAATATTTTCCATGACGACTTTAAAAATTCAAAAACGTCGAAACTTACTACGATCCTCTAATCGCACTTTCTCTGAAAAAGTCCAACGTTTTCCATAACAATCAATGACGCCAAATTTTGAAAAAATACTGTAAGCCCTTCAAAATTCAGAACATGTCGAATCTACTATGCCCACTACGATCCTCTATTCGAACTTTCTCAGAGTAAAATCCATAGTAATGAATTACGCCATATGTTTTGAAAAAAAATGTGTGCCTTTCAATAATTCAAAAATGTCGAATCTACTACAATATTTTCCATGACGCCCTTAAAAATTTAAAAATATCTAAGCACACTACGATCCTCTAATCAAACTTTTTTTAGAAAAAGTCTAAACTTTTCCATAACAGTCAATGCCGCCAAATTTTTGAAAAAAATGGGTGCCTTTCAATAATTCAAAATTTCGAATATACTAAGCACACTTCAATGATCTATTGAAAAATTTTTGAAAAAATAATAAAATTTTTCCACGACGACTTTAAAAATTCAAAAATGACGAAACGCACTATGATTCTCTAATCGCACTTTCTAGAAAAAGTCCAAAGTTTTCCATAACAATCAACGACGCCGAATTTTTGAAAAAATATCCACTATGCACACGACTTTCTCTCAGAAAAAAGTCCAAATTTTTCCATAGTAATGAATGGCGCCAAATATTTTGAAAAAAATGTGTGCCTTTAATAATTCAAAATGTCGAATCTACTACAATATTTTCCATGACGCCCTTAAAAATTCAAAATATCTAAGCACACTACGATCCCCAAATCGAACTTTTTTTAGAAAAAAGTCCAAACGTTTCCATAACAATCAATGCCGCCAAATTTAAAAAAAAAAATGTGTGCCTTTTAATAATTTAAAAATGTCGAATATACTAAGCACACTACGATGGTATATTGTAAAATCTAAAAAAATTTTTTCCAGGACGACTTAAAAAATTAAAAATGTCGAAACGCTCTATGATTCTCTAATCGTACTTTCTCAGAAAAGTCCAAACTTTTCCATAACAATGAATGACGCTAAATTTTTGAAAAATATCTACTATGCACACGACTTTCTCTCAGAAAAAGTCAAAATTTTTCCATAGTAATGAATGACGCCAAATGTTTTGAAAAAAATGTGTGCCTTTCAATAATTCAAAAATGTCGAATCTACTACAATATTTTCTATGACGCCCTTAAAAAATTCAAAAATATCTAAGCACACTACGATCCCCAAATCGAACTTGTTTTAGAAAAAAGTGCAAAAGTTTCCATAACAATCAATGCCGCCAAATTAAAAAAAAATGTGTGCCTTTTAATAATTTAAAAATGTCGAATATACTAAGCACACTACGATGCTATATTGTAAAATTAAAAAAAAATTTTTTTTTCCATGACGACTTTAAAAAATTAAAAAATGTCGAAACGCACTATGATTCTCTAATCGCACTTTCAGAAAAAAGTCCAAAGTTTTCCATAACAATCAATGACGCCAAATTTTTGAAAAATATCTACTATGCACACGACTTTCTCTCAAAAAAAAAGTCCAAATTTTTCCATAGTAATGAATGGCGCCAAATGTTTTGAAAAAAAATGTGTGCCTTTCAATAATTCAAAAATGTCGAATCTACTACAATATTTTCCATGACGCCCTTAAAAATTCAAAATATCTAAGCACACTACGATCGGCTAATCAAACTTTTTTAGAAAAAGTTCAAATTTTTCCATAGTAATGAATGGCGCCAAATGTTTTGAAAAAAAAATGTGTACCTTTCAATAATTAAAAATGTCGAATCTACTACAATATTTTCCATGACGCCTTAAAAATTTCAAAATATCTAAGCACACTACGATCCCAAATCGAACTTTTTTTGAAAAAGTCCAAACGTTTCCATAACAATCAATGCCGCCAAATTTTTAAAAAAATGTGTGCCTTTTAATAATTTAAAATGTCTAATATACTAAGCACACTACGATGCTATATTGTAAAATTAAAAAAAAATTTTTCCACGACGAGTTTAAAAATTAAAAAATGTCGAATCGACTATGCACACTACGATCCTGTATTCGAATTTTCTCAGAAAAATCCAAACTTTTCGATAACAATCAATGTGGCCAAATTTTTGAAAAATAATGTGCGACCTTCAAAATTCAAAAATGTCGAATCGACTATGCACACTACGATCCTCTATTCGAACTTTCTCATAGTAATCAATGGCGACAAATTATGTGACTTTCAAACATTTTTGAAAAAATAGTATAATATTTTCCATGACAATTTTTTTGCAAAATAATTTTTGAAAATAAAAATAAAATTTTCAAAATTTCATTTTATTAAAATAAGCCCACTGGGACTTTAGAATTTGTCTTAATCAATGAACAAGTACATATTTTCCAAAGCACTCTTGATATTTCCAATAATTTTTCTAAAAATTATCCAATTTCAAAAATTACATGACCTACCAAGATTTGAGTGTGGTAACGTAATGAAACACGGTTATGTTTTCCATGGCAAACCGCGATCAAGCAAAGACGTCTTCGTTTATTTTAATAGGTGACGAAGCAACCCGGTCACCTCAATAGGTAAATCCCGCTGATAAGAAAAAGGGACGCAGAGGAAAATCCTTATCGAAAAACCAGTCCGCAAAACAAACAATCGATTCGGACGGGCAACACGCCAACATTGATCCAAAGGTGAACGTCTTTTAAAATCAATTTCTAAATTTGGCAAAATCGAAAACACAAGCTGATTCACGCCGCGCCGATTTACCTTTAAAACGTCCTTATGAATCATCATAATCATCCTTGATATTTGGGTCACGGATGTGTTTGAAAATTTTTTTGTTCGGGTACTTACTTCGCACAACGCCACCCCGGTTTCAAGACGATCCATGAAATTGTCGACGTTGATTCGCAAATGAGGATAGAGGATTTGGAACCACTCTGCCAAATCTTCCTTCATGGCAAGAGATACTCCTCGCCGGATTTGAAAGGCCTGAAGGGCCGGGCTTCGAGCAATACCGTAGACATGGCGCTTCAAAAATTAAATCGCATAGCACAACTAAGTAGACTTTGAAAATTTTTAAAATAAACAAAAGCGCGTATGTGTCACAAAATTAAACAAGTGAATGGAGAGATATCATGTTAACTCGCCGGAGAACCGAACAGAACTGACAAACTAGTGCTACTGAAGCTGGTGGCACACAGCAATAACGGGACGCTGACGGCGATCCTCGCGTGGGGAGAACCGACTTCAGATAACAACAAACAATTAATGAATCCACCGATAATTCGATGAATCGCCTTTAGCACGCATTGCGCAACCGCGCACTTTACACGTGGGTTTTAAAAAATCAATAAGGGTTGATTCTGTTTCCTAAACCGACGATAGGTGTCGCGCAATCAAAAGATTGCAGTAGGTTAATTCGAATCAAAAACTTAAGCGTCGTTTGTTTTCGAACGTAACCTATAAGTGACGCAACCGTTAGAAAGTTCGGCCATAAAATGTTGTAACCGAAATTTTTGCATCTCAATTACGGCCACCAATAACAAAAATGTCACTTTCCCTAATCGTAATTTTTTTGCCGTGTTTACGACCGCTAATTGATTTGGAATGGATGCAGTACTGAGAAATCTAAGTCACCTACGCGTACTCGAACGCGTTTTTCGTTATAATATAACCGTCAGCATCGTAAAAGAGTCAATGGTGCCCCATTCATACCCACGCGACAAACTGGTTAATCGGGTTTCGTTTTCGTTCGAAAAGGAGCTGTCAACAAAATAAAATTTACCGTTTACTGTTATTTTTGTTTTGAAATTCGTAACTAGTCGTAAAAATTATCGGTGCTAAATAGATTTCGATGACCTTTGGTTTTTGGTTAGAGCCGGAATGTTAATTGGAATCATTAGGGACAGATGTGGAAATGTTTAGCGTTTTACGAGGTTGGCATGGTCGAAAAAGGTTATGAACGAATTATAACACAGATTCACCAAAAAAGAAAGAAAAACAAAAGGATCGGGGCCATCATAATCACGATAGCTATGATTCTTGATTTATTTAAATTTTAGGATCTAAATCGTGGTATGCTTTGGTCAAGAAAATCAAAACATCAAAAAGCCATGTTGATTGATGCTAAATTGATTGAATCAATGATAATCAAAACTGAAACGATTAAACTGAAAACTTCTTCAGGTCCAGACAAAAATGGTCACAGGCGAATTAAAACTAAAATTAGAAAAAGAAAGAAAATAAAAAAACGATCACGCTAATCATAATCATGGTAACTTAGATTATTTATTTATTTAAATCTTAGGATCTAAATCGTGGTAGGCTTGGGTCAAGAAAATCAAAACATCTAAAAGCTCCGTTAATTGATGCTAAATTGATTGAATCAATGAGTATGTTGACTAGAATTTACGGAACAAATTGATTTCAAAACCAAATTCACGGTTAAACTGAAAATTTTTCTGGCCCAGATGAAAAGGTCACAGGATAATTGAAACTAAAATTAGAAAAAGGAAAGGAAAAACGATCACGCTAATCATAATCATTGTAGTTTTGATTATTAATTTATTTAAATCATATGATCTAAATCGTGGTATGCTTTGGTCAAAAAATCTAAACATCTAAAAGCTGTTGATTGATGATAGATTGATTTAATCAATGACAGTCAAAACTGAGTATGTCGACTACAATTTTCGGAATAAAATTGATTTCTAAACCAAATTCACGGTTAAACTGAAAAGTTCTTCTGGCCCAGATGAAAAAGTCACAGGATAATTAAAACTAAAATTAGAAAAGACAAAATGATCACGCTAATCATAATCATGGTAGCTTTGATTAATAATTTATTTAAATTATAAGATCTAAATCGTGGTATCCTTTGATTAAATAAATCAAAACATCTAAAAGCTACGTTCTTTGATGCTAAATTGATTGAATCAATGACAATCAAAAACTGAGTATGTTGACTAGAATTGGCGGAACAAAATTTATTTGAAAATCAAAATCATGGTTAAACTGAAAAATTCTTCAGGCTCAGATAAAAAAGTCACAGACGAATTAGAACTAAAAATGAAAATGAAGAAAATAAAAACGATCACACTAATCATAATCATGGTGGCTTTGATTATTAATTTATTTAAATCTTAGGATCTAAATCGGTGTTTGCTTTGGTCAAGAAAATCAAAACATTTAAAAGCTATGTTGATTGATGCTACATTGATTGAATCAATGATAATCAAAACTGAGTATGTTGACTACAATTTTCGGGAAAAAATGATTTAAAATCAAATTCACGTTTAAACTAAAAGTTCTTCGGGCGCAGATAAAACTAATCACAGGCGAATTAAAACTAAAATTAGAAAAAAGAAAGAAAGAAAAGAACGATCACGTTAATCATATTCATGGTAGCTTTGATTATTGATTTGTTTATATCTTAGATCGAAACCGTGGTATGCTTTAGTCAAAAAATCAAAACATCTAAAAGCTACGTTGATTGGTGCTAAATTGATTAAATCAATGACAATCAAAACTCAGTATGTTGACTACAATTTTGCGGAACAAAATTGATTTCAAAACTAAATTCACGGTTAAACTGAAAATTTTTCTGGCCCAGATGAAAAAGGTCACAGGATAATTGAAACTAAAATTAGAAAAAAAGGAAAGGAAAAAAACGATCACGCTAATCATAATAATGGTAGTTTTGTTTATTAATTTATTCAAATCATATGATCTAAATCGTGGTATGCTTTGGTCAAAAAAATCGAAACATCTAAAAGATGTTGATTGATGATAAATTGATTCAATCAATGACAGTCAAAAATTGAGTATGTCGACTACAATTTTCGGAATAAAATTGATTTCTAAACCAAATTCACGGTTAAACTGAAAAGTTCTTCTGGCCCAGATAAAAAGTCACAGGATAATTAAAACTTAAATTAGAAAAAATAAAGAAAAGACAAAAATGATCACGTTAATCATAATCATGGTAGCTTTGATTAATAATTTATTTAAATTATAAGATCTAATCGTGGTATGCTTTGATTAAAAATCAAAACATCTAAAAGCTACGTTCTTTGATACTAAATTGATTGAATCAATGACAATCAAAACCGATTATGTTGCCTACAACTTTCGGAACAAAATTGATTTCAAAACCAAATTTACGGTTAAACTCACAAGTTCTTCAGGTCCAGATATAAATGGTCACAGACAAATTAAAACTAATATTAGAAAAAGAAAGAAAATGAAAAAACGATCACGCTAATTTTAATCATGGTTGCTTTGATTGTTGGTTTATTTAATTCTTAAGATCTAAATTGTGGTGTGCTTTGCTCAAGAAAATCAAAACATCTAAAAGCTACGTTGATTGATGCTAAATTGGTTGAATCAATTACAATCAAGAACTGAGTATGTTGTCTAGAATTGGAAAAAAATTGATTTGAAAGTCAGAATCATGGTTAAACTGAAAAATTCTTCAGGCTCAGATAAAAAAAGTCACAGACGAATTAGAACTAAAAATGAAAAATAAAGAAAATAAAAAAACGATCACCCTAATCATAATCATGGTGGCTTTGATTATTAATTTATTTAAATCTTAGGATCTAAATCGGGGTATGCTTTGGTCAAGAAAATCAAAACATCTAAAAGCTACGTTGAATGATGCTAAATTGATCAAATTAATAACAATCAAAAACTCAGTATGTTGACTACAATTTTGCGGAACAAAATTGATTTCAAAACTAAATTACGGTTAAACTGAAAATTTTTCTGGCCCAGATGAAAAGGTCACAGAATAATTAAAACTAAAATTAGAAAAAGGAAAGGAAAAAACGATCACGCTAATCATAATAATGGTAGTTTTGTTTATTAATTTATTCAAATCATATGATCTAAATCGTGGTATGCTTTGATTAAAAAATCAAAACATCTAAAAGCTACGTTCTTTGATGCTAAATTAATTGAATCAATGACAATCAAAACTGATTATGTTGCATACAATTTTCGGAACAAAATTGATTTCAAAACCAAATTTACGATTAAACTCACAAGTTCTTCAGGCCCAGATAAAAATGGTCACAAGCAAATAAAAAAATTATAAAAAGAAAGAAAAGAAAAATACGATCACGTTAATTGTAATCATGGTAGTTTTGATTATTGATTTATTTAAATCTTAGGATCTAAACCGTGGTATGCTTTGGTCAAGACAATCAAAACATTTAAAAGCTACGTTGATTGATGCTAAGTTGATTGAATCAATGACAGTCAAAACTGAGTATGTTGACTAGAATTTGTGGAAAAATTGATTTCAAAATCAAATTCACGAATAAACTGATAGGTTCTTCTGGCTCAGATGAAAAAGTAACAAGGTAATTAAAACTAAAATTAGAGAAAACAAAGAAAAGGAAAAATGATCACGCTAATCATAATCATGGTAGTTTTGATTATTGATATATTTAAATTATATGATCTAAACCGTAGTATGCTTCAGTCAAGAAAATCAAAACATCTAAAAGCTACATTGATTGATGCTAAATTGATTGAATCAATGATAATCAAAAAGTGAGTATGTTGACTACAATTTTGGAACAAAATTAATTTGAAAATCAAATTCCCGGTTAGACTGACAAGGTCTTCAGGCCCAGATACGTCACAGTCACAGTTAAAACTAAAATTAGAAAAAGAAAGAAAAACAATCAAGCTAATCATAATCATAGTAGCTTTGATTCTTGATTTATTTCAAATTTAGGATCTAAATCGTTGTATGCTTTGGTTAAGAAAATCAAAACAGCTAAAGGCTATGTTGATTGACGCTAAATTGATTGAATCAATGACAATCAAGAACTGAGTATGTTGACTACAATTTTGAGGAACAGAATTGATTTGAAAATCAAATTCACGGTTAAACTGAAAATCTGTCTCTAATGAAAAAGGTCACGTTAATAATAATCATTGTAGCTTTATTTAAATCTTAGGATCCAAATCGTATAGCATGCCTTAGTCAAGAAAAACAAAACATCAAAATCTATGTGTGAAAAAAATGATTGAATCAATGACAATCAAAAACTGAGTACACTGACTACAATTTTCGAGAACAGATGTTACGAAATTTATATGATCCTAAAAGGGCACGAGAGAATTAACGTTCAAAATAGAAAATAAAGAAAAAAAGACGATCATTTTAATCGTAATCATGGTAGTTTTATAGTTTTATTTAAATTTTAAGATCTTAATTGTGGTAAGCCTTGGTCAAAAAAAACGAAACGTCCAAAAGCAATGTTCGCAAAAGATTGATTGAATCAATGCCAATCAAAATTAAGTACAATTTTTGACAAAAAATTGATTTAAAAAGTAAATTGAGGTTAAACTAAAAATGTTTATTATTCCTTAGGCCCAGTTAAAAAGGTCACAGTCGAATTTAAAGTCAAATTAGAGAAAAGAAAAACGATCACGCTAACCATGATCATGGTACCTTTGTCTATTGATCTATTTAATTCTTAGGATGTAATCCAACTAAATTTTTTTAATGCATTGGCCCTGATGATGATGTTGCGAAATTGATATGATCCAAAAAAGTCAAGGGCTAACTAAACTGAAATAAGTAAAAAGATAGAAAAAAAACTAATCACGCTAATCATAATCATAACAAAATATTTAAAAATAAATCATAGCATGCATTGGTGAAAAACATTAAACGCCTGATTTATGTTTTTGGTTTAATCAGGTTAATGTTTATCGAAAGCATCACAGAAATCATATTTATAACAAAATATTAGAATTTAAATCATAGCGTGCCTTGGTGAAAAACATCAAACTCCTGATTTTTGTTTTTGGTTTAATATTGCTGATTTGTTTTTGTCGAAAAATATTAGAAAAGGTCACAAAAATCATAATCATAACAAAATAATAGAATCTAAATCACCGCATGCTTTGGTGAAAACATTAAACACCTGATTTATGTTTTTGGTTTAATCAGGTTAATTTTCGTCAAAAGCATCACAGAAATCATATTCACAACAAAAATATTAGAATCTAAATCACAGCATGCCATGGTGAAAACATCAAACTTTGGATTTAGGTTTTTCGGTTTAATGTTTGAGGTTAGTTTTCGTCGAAAATATTTGAAAGCATCACAGAAATCATAATCATAACAAAATATTACAAACTGAATCGTAGCATGCTTCGCTGAAAACATTAAACGCCTGATTTATGTTTTTGGTTTAATCAGGTTAATTTTTGTCAAAAGCATTACAGAAATCATATTTATAACAAAATATTAGAATCTAAATCATAGCGTGCTTTGGTGAAAAACATCAAACTTTTGATTTTTGTTTTTGGTTTAATATTGCCGATTTGTTTTTGTCGAAAATATTAGAAAAGGTCACAAAAATCATAATCATAACAAAATATTAGAATCTGAATCGTAGCATGCCTCGATGAAAAACATTAAACACCTAAGTTATGTTTTTTGGTTTAATCCGGTTAATTTTCGTCAATAGCATCACAGAAACCATATTTATAACAAAATATTAGAATCTAAATCATAGCGTGCCTTGGTGAAAAACATCAAACTCCTGATTTTTGTTTTTTGGTTTAATATTGCCGATTTGCTTTGTCGAAAAATATTAGAAAAGGTCACAAAATCATAATCATAACAAAATATTAGAATCTAAGTCACAGCATGCTTTGGTGAAAAACATTAAACACCTGTTTTATGTTTTTGGTTTAATATTTCAGGTTAATTTTCGTCAAAAGCATGACAAAATCATAATCATAACAAAATATTAGAATCTGAATTGTAGCATGCCTCGATGAAAAACATTAAACACCTAATTTATGATTTTTGGTTTAATCCGATTAATTTTCGTCAAAAGCATCACAGAAATCATATTCACAACAAAATATTAGAATATAAATCATAGCATGCCATGGTGAAAAACATCAAACTTTGAATTTATGTTTTCGGTTTAATGTTTGAGGTTAGTTTTCGTCAAAAATATTTGAAAGCATCACAGAAATCATAATCATAACAAAATATTACAAACTGAATCGTAGCATGCTTCGGTGAAAAACATTAAACGCCTGATTTATGTTTTGGTTTAATCAGGTTAATTTTCATCGAAAGCATCACAGAAATCATATTTATAACAAAATATTAGAATCTAAATCATAGCGTGCCTTGGTGAAAAACAACAAACTCCTGATTTTTGTTTTTGGTTTAATATTGCCGATTTGTTTTGTCGAAAAATATTAGAAAAGGTCACAAAATCATAATCATAACAAAATATTAGAATCTAAGTCACAGCATGCTTTGGTGAAAAACATTAAACACCTGTTTTATGTTTTTGGTTTAATCAGGTTAATTTTTGTCAAAAGCATTACAGAAATCATATTTATAACAAAATATTAGAATCTAAATCATAGCGTGCTTTGGTGAAAAACATCAAACTTTTGATTTTTGTTTTTGGTTTAATATTGCCGATTTGTTTTTGTCGAAAAATATTAGAAAAGGTCACAAAAATCATAATCATAACAAAATATTAGAATCTGAATCGTAGCATGCCTCGATGAAAAACATTAAACACCTAAGTTATGTTTTTGGTATAATCCGGTTAATTTTCGTCAATAGCATCACAGAAATCATATTTATAACAAAATATTAGAATCTAAATCATAGCGTG
This sequence comes from Abscondita cerata, assembly GCA_030710515.1. Taxonomy (NCBI): domain Eukaryota; kingdom Metazoa; phylum Arthropoda; class Insecta; order Coleoptera; family Lampyridae; genus Abscondita; species Abscondita cerata. Next base: position 4,496 of record JALBCR010000852.1, on the reverse strand, counting down.
CCTTGGTGAAAAACATCAAACTCCTGATTTTTGTTTTTGGTTTAATATTGCCGATTTGCTTTTGTCGAAAAATATTAGAAAAGGTCACAAAAATCATAATCATAACAAAATATTAGAATCTAAGTCACAGCATGCTTTGGTGAAAAACATTAAACACCTGTTTTATGTTTTTGGTTTAATATTTCAGGTTAATTTTCGTCAAAAGCATCACAGAAATCATATTCACAACAAAATATTAGAATATAAATCATAGCATGCCATGGTGAAAAACATCAAACTTTGAATTTATGTTTTTCGGTTTAATGTTTGAGGTTAGTTTTCGTCAAAAAATATTTGAAAGCATCACAGAAATCATAATCATAACAAAATATTACAAACTGAATCGTAGCATGCTTCGGTGAAAAACATTAAACGCCTGATTTATGTTTTTGGTTTAATCAGGTTAATTTTCATCGAAAGCATCACAGAAATCATATTTATAACAAAATATTAGAATCTAAATCATAGCGTGCCTTGGTGAAAAACAACAAACTCCTGATTTTTGTTTTTTGGTTTAATATTGCCGATTTGTTCTTGTCAAAAATATTAGAAAAGGTCACAAAATCATAATCATAACAAAATATTAGAATCTAAGTCACAGCATGCTTTGGTGAAAAACATTAAACACCTGTTTTATGTTTTTTGGTTTAATATTTCAGGTTAATTTTCGTCAAAAGCATGACAAAATCATAATCATAACAAAATATTAGAATCTGAATTGTAGCATGCCTCGATGAAAACATTAAACACCTAATTTATGATTTTTGGTTTAATCCGATTAATTTTCGTCAAAAGCATCACAGAAATCATATTCACAACAAAATATTAGAATATAAATCATAGCATGCCATGGTGAAAAACATCAAACTTTGAATTTATGTTTTCGGTTTAATGTTTGAGGTTAGTTTTTGTCAAAAATATTTGAAAGCATCACAGAAATCATAATCATAACAAAATATTACAAACTGAATCGTAGCATGCTTCGGTGAAAACATTAAACGCCTGATTTATGTTTTTGGTTTAATCAGGTTAATTTTCATCGAAAGCATCACAGAAATCATATTTATAACAAAATATTAGAATCTAAATCATAGCGTGCCTTGGTGAAAAACAACAAACTCCTGATTTTTGTTTTTGGTTTAATATTGCCGATTTGTTTTTGTCGAAAAATATTAGAAAAGGTCACGAAAATCATAATCATAACAAAATATTAGAATCTAAGTCACAGCATGCTTTGGTGAAAACATTAAACACCTGTTTTATGTTTTTGGTTTAATATTTCAGGTTAATTTTCGTCAAAAGCATGACAAAATCATAATCATAACAAAATATTAGAATCTGAATTGTAACATGCCTCGATGAAAACTTTAAACACCTAATTTATGATTTTTGGTTTAATCCGATTAATTTTCGTCAAAAGCATCACAGAAACCATATTCACAACAAAATATTAGAATATAAATCATAGCATGCCATGGTGAAAACATCAAACTTTGAATTTATGTTTTTCGGTTTAATGTTTGAGGTTAGTTTTCGTCAAAAAATATTTGAAAGCATCACAGAAATCATAATCATAACAAAATATTACAAACTGAATCGTAGCATGCTTCGGTGAAAACATTAAACGCCTGATTTATGTTTTTGGTTTAATCAGGTTAATTTTCATCGAAAGCATCACAGAAATCATATTTATAACAAAATATTAGAATCTAAATCATAGCGTGCCTTGGTGAAAAACAACAAACTCCTGATTTTTGTTTTTTGGTTTAATATGGCCGATTTGTTTTTGTCGAAAAATATTAGAAAAGGTCACAAAAATCATAATCATAACAAAATATTAGAATCTAAGTCACAGCATGCTTTGGTGAAAAACATTAAACACCTGTTTTATGTTTTTTGGTTTAATCAGGTTAATTTTTGTCAAAAGCATTACAGAAATCATATTTATAACAAAATATTAGAATCTAAATCATAGCGTGCTTTGGTGAAAAACATCAAACTTTTGATTTTTGTTTTTGGTTTAATATTGCCGATTTGTTTTTGTCGAAAATATTAGAAAAGGTCACAAAATCATAATCATAACAAAATATTAGAATCTGAATCGTAGCATGCCTCGATGAAAACATTAAACACCTAAGTTATGTTTTTTGGTTTAATCCGGTTAATTTTCGTCAATAGCATCACAGAAATCATATTTATAACAAAATATTAGAATCTAAATCATAGCGTGCCTTGGTGAAAAACATCAAACTCCTGATTTTTGTTTTTTGGTTTAATATTGCCGATTTGCTTTTGTCGAAAAATATTAGAAAAGGTCACAAAATCATAATCATAACAAAATATTAGAATCTAAGTCACAGCATGCTTTGGTGAAAAACATTAAACACCTGTTTTATGTTTTTTGGTTTAATATTTCAGGTTAATTTTCGTCAAAAGCATCACAGAAATCATATTCACAACAAAATATTAGAATATAAATCATAGCATGCCATGGTGAAAAACATCAAACTTTGAATTTATGTTTTTCGGTTTAATGTTTGAGGTTAGTTTTCGTCAAAAAATATTTGAAAGCATCACAGAAATCATAATCATAACAAAATATTACAAACTGAATCGTAGCATGCTTCGGTGAAAAACATTAAACGCCTGATTTATGTTTTTGGTTTAATCAGGTTAATTTTCATCGAAAGCATCACAGAAATCATATTTATAACAAAATATTAGAATCTAAATCATAGCGTGCCTTGGTGAAAAACAACAAACTCCTGATTTTTGTTTTTTGGTTTAATATTGCCGATTTGTTCTTGTCAAAAATATTAGAAAAGGTCACAAAATCATAATCATAACAAAATATTAGAATCTAAGTCACAGCATGCTTTGGTGAAAAACATTAAACACCTGTTTTATGTTTTTTGGTTTAATATTTCAGGTTAATTTTCGTCAAAAGCATGACAAAATCATAATCATAACAAAATATTAGAATCTGAATTGTAGCATGCCTCGATGAAAACATTAAACACCTAATTTATGATTTTTGGTTTAATCCGATTAATTTTCGTCAAAAGCATCACAGAAATCATATTCACAACAAAATATTAGAATATAAATCATAGCATGCCATGGTGAAAACATCAAACTTTGAATTTATGTTTTTCGGTTTAATGTTTGAGGTTAGTTTTTGTCAAAAATATTTGAAAGCATCACAGAAATCATAATCATAACAAAATATTACAAACTGAATCGTAGCATGCTTCGGTGAAAACATTAAACGCCTGATTTATGTTTTTGGTTTAATCAGGTTAATTTTCATCGAAAGCATCACAGAAATCATATTTATAACAAAATATTAGAATCTAAATCATAGCGTGCCTTGGTGAAAAACAACAAACTCCTGATTTTGTTTTTTGGTTTAATATTGCCGATTTGTTTTTGTCGAAAAATATTAGAAAAGGTCACGAAAATCATAATCATAACAAAATATTAGAATCTAAGTCACAGCATGCTTTGGTGAAAACATTAAACACCTGTTTTATGTTTTTGGTTTAATATTTCAGGTTAATTTTCGTCAAAAGCATGACAAAAATCATAATCATAACAAAATATTAGAATCTGAATTGTAGCATGCCTCGATGAAAAATTTTAAACACCTAATTTATGATTTTGGTTTAATCCGATTAATTTTCGTCAAAAGCATCACAGAAACCATATTCACAACAAAATATTAGAATATAAATCATAGCATGCCATGGTGAAAAACATCAAACTTTGAATTTATGTTTTTCGGTTTAATGTTTGAGGTTAGTTTTCGTCAAAAAATATTTGAAAGCATCACAGAAATCATAATCATAACAAAATATTACAAACTGAATCGTAGCATGCTTCGGTGAAAAACATTAAACGCCTGATTTATGTTTTTGGTTTAATCAGGTTAATTTTCATCGAAAGCATCACTATGAAATCATATTTATAATTGTAAAATATTAGAATCTAAATCATAGCGTGCCTTGGTGAAAAACAACAACCTCCTGATTTTTGTTTTTTGGTTTAATATGGCTGATTTGTTTTTGTCGAAAATATTAGAAAAGGTCACAAAAATCATAATCATAACAAAATATTAGAATCTAAATCACAGCATGCTTTGGTGAAACATTAAACACCTGATTTATGTTTTTGGTTTAATCAGGTTAATTTTCGTCAAAAGCATCACAGAAATCATATTCACAACAAAATATTAGAATCTAATCATAGCATACCTTCAGTATTTATATTGAAATGATGGTGTATTTTTTAGAACTTATCGTAACCGGGATATTTATTGTAATAATAGTAAAACAAAAGTGTGTAGCTTACGCTTTTTAACGCTTTAAAGTAGACGAAATCGATTTTCGGGGCGACGATTAAAGGCGTTCGATAGACGCAAGTACAGGTAATCCGAACTTGACGAAAGTACTGACACA